>CM072559.1:30287473-30693224 GCA_036898215.1 Platycarya strobilacea
AGAAACTGAAGCAGACGGAAGGGGCGAGATTCATCTTCCTTAGGGCAGACTTTCAAGGAGTGATATTTGAGTGAAAGTCTATAAGAGTTAGATGAGAAATCTTGTAGTGATGCTGTGTAAACTTTTGGTTGATCAATAAAGAGTTCCCTGAGCTAGTTCCCACCGTGGATGTAGATCCAATAGGGATCGAACCACGTAAATACTTGTGTATTTCTGATTTTCTTTCTTGCTGTTATTTTTCTGTTGATCTTATTCTTTGTTCAATTTTCTTCTACACTCATCTTGGTTGAGTTTGTTCGGAGCAACCTAGGGTTTGCTGAAACCTTACAAGCAGGAACCCAAGCAAGTTCAAACTTTGTGAAGCAGGATTTAAGGAAAATAAAATACAGCAACTATTTTTTTGCAAACTTAAGAGAAGTATTATGTCCCGTACATTTAAGCCAGTAAAGAAACCTTAATTTACATTATATTCTTATTCTAATTCCTTATTTTTGTAGAGAAATATATCCTTACATATATTTAGCTATAAGGTTTTGGTAAGGGACTGTGCTATGATAATTTTGATTGTTTGGTGTCAGAGATATTATCCGATCAATAATTTGATTTGATATTATCCTAATTTGATTTTCATAATATTAAACATATTTACCTTATCGTATTTTAATGTAATTTAGCTATAGATATGGATCTCGGCATTATAACAATCAAAAAGGAAAAAATATAGGTTTCAAGTTCTCTCTCTCTCTCTTTTCTCAGCCATCTCGATCATTTTTGGTATATAATAATTTTTATTCTTAATGTTTTATACAAATAATTTAAAGTGCTCAAATGCTATGTAATTATTTTGAAGAAGAGTGGAATCCACATTTAAAAACTTAATTTTTTTTTATGTAGGTCCCATATTAAATCATCCTCATGATTATATATAACTATCATTTCTTTTCTGATAATATTGGGCTATATGATTTTCAGTGAATTGTTAGTGATCTAAGTTGTAAGAAGGTTGGAAAGCTATGGTTGGAAACACTACAAGAACACTACAAGAAAACACTACAATAATCTATTTTAGTCACTAATAATCATTTTTATCGCTAATATTGGATCACTGTTATAAAACTGAAAAGAAAACTACTACTATTGTAAGAGAAATATAAAATAAACCCTTAAGAACTGAAACTTTCTTTCTCTCTCTATATTTTCTTATGAATTTCATAACAACTGAAATCCATATTTATAGGCGTTCAAATTACTATGCAAGTTACTGTACAAGACTTAAAATAATGGTGGTGAGGTCATTCACAAAATAATTAAGGGGGCGGGGACCGCCCCTAATAATTCATAACACTCCCATTTGAATGACCACCCATAAAATATCTGTCTCGTTAAAACCTTGCCAAAGAAAAACCCAATGGGAAGAAAAACCAATGGCGAAGGAAAAAGAATACAGTCTTCTTATGTATCCACAAGTGCTTTAAGATTGCCTCATCAAAACTTTACAAAGGAAAACCCAGTGGGACAAAACCTTAGCGAAAGAAAAAGAGTACAATCAGCACAAGTCTTCAGGACTTTTACTCCCCCTGGAAAGTGCATGACGATAGATTTTTGAGTCTTCACATTTTAATATTCTGCACAATTTTCTTGAATGTCGTAGTTGGTGGTGCCTTCGTGAATAAATCTGCCAGATTATCACTTAATCGTATCTTTGATATATCCTCCTTTGATTTGAATGATACAAGCAGCATTATCTTCATATAAAATTGTTGAGCTATCATTGATTATGAAATACCACACTTTTCTTGGATATGTTGAGTCATTGATCTCAACCAAATATACTCTCGACTTGTTTCATGAATTGCAATAATCTCTGAGTGATTTGAAGATGAAAAATAATATCTGGTTGACAGACTTAATAGAAATTTGATATCTGCAGTAATACTTAAACTCCCCCTGATAATATGCATTAGTGTTTCAAGTAATAAGCAAACATTATTTCATCATATATAACAGATTACGAATTCAAACATAATTTCCATCTAAATAATGCATTAGAGAGAACATAATAATATTTTCATCTAAAATTTTCTCCCCCTCATTTGGAGTTATTAGGGAGAACTTGTTTATATACGGCGAAAATAACATTGGAAACCATTCATGTATGATAAAAGTTTTAAAAGCTTTGAGGTCTAATATTATCGGTTCGGCGAAAAATCAAATCCGCTTAACATTGTGGACAAACGAGATCTTGAAGAGATTTGAAGGCTTCGGGTTGTTGTTTAAATATAACCAATTTTACCATTGGTTTACTCCAGCAAAAAGATCTCACATTCCTCATAAATTCAGTTGTTATTCATCCAGAACGATATTATGTCTGATAAAAATTCTATTGTCCCAGATTTAAACCATGAACCTTTTATACCTCAACCACTTATATTTTCTCCTGAGGCTGTAAACACCATGATAGGAGCAGAGATATATCTTTCTAGTAAATCTAATCCAGAAATTGTTGCAGCATCAAGAACCCTCAGTGCTCAATATGCTGCCTCTCTTACAACCATGTCTGAGAGGCTATTGGCGAGAACAAGTGAGGTTGATTATCTTAAAACTTAAATATCTGAGTTGCATCAAACGCTTGCAACTAAAGATAGAAAAAATAAAGATTTAAGACAAGAAAACAAGGAGCTTAAGAAACTTGTAGACTGGTATTCTCGTGACCTGAAAACACAAGTAGAAGAGTTAGAACGAGAGAGAGCTCAGATACAAAGTCAACAACAGCAGCTAATGGTAGAGGTTCAGCATTTACAAGAAAATAAAGATAGCTGTAATTAATCTCGCTGTCTTTTGAAATTATGCATCTAGCATATCTTGTAAAGTGAGATTTAAATAGATGATGGTTTGTATTGTTCTTATTTCCATTTCTATAAGAACCGTCTTTAGCTTCATTTAGTACGCATCAAATCTTCTTCTCATATCTATAATTTATCTGTATTTGTATTCTTATTCTACAAATTTCTAATGGCTCATCAATTTCCTTTTACTATTTCTCACGATCAACATATGAGGTGTCCCTCACCTCAATTACAAATTATTCCTGCATCTTCCGCAGGTGCCATGTTGCAGCAAGCGAATGATCTGGCTAATAAGGCAGATCGTGAAGCCGTTTATGAGCTGGTGACTCTCGGCATCCGATACTCCTCCTCTATTTTTGAATTTTCCAACCGATTACAATCCAAAAATCGTGAGATTGAGGAGCTTAACGGAAAGGTTTCCGTACTTCAACGACTCGTTCAAGAGTCTGACAGAAATATTACAGACTTAAAGCAAGAGAATAAGGATTTAAAATCCTTACTTGCCTCTTCATTTCAACTGCCTAATTCTTTAGATAAGGATGGTATGTTATTTTATGAAGAGAAAATGCATTTGAGAGATGAGGCTAGAAGTCTCAAATTCTTGTAACTCATCTATATGTTGTCGATAACAGTTTTATTTCTATCCATAAATTTTCTAGTACTCATGAAATGTATTGAGATCTCATTGTTCCTCTTCAGGGGAAAACATTTTATGAAACACCTATACAGGAGGTTCCTCTTCAGGAGATTTGTACTCTTCAGAAGTTTTCTCTTTAAGAGTTATACTCTTCAGGAGTTACCTCTTCAGGAGTTACACTCTTCAGGAGTTACTTCTTCAGGAGGTTTCCTCTTCAGGAGGATTATATTTTATACAGAATATATGGTCTATTCATGAGCACCGATTTGTTTTTTCTTTTGTGCACCAATAGGTCTTCAACGCTTCAGGCGTATCTTAGACTCATTTATTACTGTTTTAACAACTCGTCCTTTGGAGATTCCAATTATTACTTAAGCATTAACAGCAGTAATATATGATTTTACAACACTTTTATTGTCAGTAAATATATAATTGATTTATAACACTTTATAGATAGATAATCCTCTGAACTTCTGGTTCATATTTATTTGTAAGAGGATCAAATTTAGACAGGATTTTATTATCCCAAATAATTTCTATCGTGCTTCAGGTACCGACATTTCATTATTTCAAAACATGATGAAATATTAATAAGTTTATATATAAAAGCTTATCAAGTGTTTGGCCGTACAATAGGTACGTGACCACTGTTCAGTCATACCACATCTATGACAAACATCTTCATCTTTCTATGAAGAATTATTTTAAGGGCTTTTACCCTTCTCTGAGTTGGATCACTTCTGGTGATATGATATATTTTTATCATGTTTAGTGTTCTCGCTTTCGGGACCAATACTTATATAGTTTTTCTACCACGTCTACGCCCTTAATTCCTTTAAAAAGATGCACCGTTCACTTATGAGAATGGTGTAAATTCAATATCATTAATAGGACGTAACTGGTGATTTATTAACAAAAACTCATTATTTAGCTCAATCACTGAAAGACAAAATAAAAATTCAGAATATTTTTTGAACTTTCACTCTCGATATTGCTACTGCAGGTACACATTCGAGGTATGAAAAATAATATGTCTTATTTTATATATTATTATCAGTGACCTTTTCACTGTATAATTTTAAAATTTAGCTGATTTTAAAAAGTACAGAATATTCAATACCACTCTTAAAATCTTGCAATTTCAGGTGCAATAAATCATAATGATCTTTTGAGAGGATTACATCTTCTGGTGTTCATATCTCTCTCTTAATTTATTTTACATAATAAGATGATTTTTCATAATGAGATACACAGCACGGTCCTTCAGGGACACATGATTTTCTTTAATGATTGTATCTCCCAAGTTCATCGTCATATCCGAATGGATCTCATCAAGAATCCTGAATATATAACTTTTTTCAGAAATGTCAATAGTAATAAATTTCAATATTTGACATTATATCACAAAAATAAATCTGTGAATTTAAGAAATATATTCACATTATCATAAGAATAAAAATAGAATTTTATCAAGTAATATTTAGCAATATTACCTTTAATATTTATCTCGAGTACTGCAAATAATATATTGAAAAACTTACTTGAAATAGGAGACCACTAGCTTCAGTATCGGTAGAATTTCGTGCTGATAAAGTGTTATAAAACTGAAAAGAAAACTACTACTATTATAAGAGAAATATAAAATAAACTCTTAAGAACTGAAAATTTCTTTTTCTCTCTATATTTTCTTATGAATTTCATAACAACTGAAACCTATATTTATAGGCGTTGAAATTACTATACAAATTACTGTGCAAGACTTAAAATAATGGTGGTAGGGTCATTCATAAAATAATTAAAGGGGCGGAGACCGCCCCTAATAATTCATAACAATCACTAAATAGTCATTTCTCTTAGAAATTATAAGTTTTTGGGTAACTTGATATTAACCATTTGGCACAACTATAGCAGAATATATATAAATATATATATATATATAGAGAGAGAGAGAGAGAGAGAGAGAGAAAAGAGAAAAGCGAATGCCTACCGAACATGTAGCTTTGACGATTGTATCCGCATCATTGCCTGCAAGCTGGGATGCACCATCGAGGATAGAAAGCATTACGTCCATGAAATCTTGCACCTCTTTACCCTCACCTAAAGCCCTCTTGCGTTTATGATCTTCCAGCCATTCCCCAACGATGCTGTCCAATTCTTTGGCAGCTCTCTTCATGGCCTTCTCATGTCCACCCAAATCCAACCAACCAAGGCAAGGAATGGCATCCGACACCACGAACAAACCGAACAAACGAAAAAACTCCCTCCATGATTTTTGCCAACTACGCGTCTGTTCTTTGTTATGATCCCCTATACTAGTAGAAAGGTCTACCTGTTTTCCAGCAACCATCCTAACAATCAAATTAAGATTCATGTCCCCAATCCACTCCTTGAGTTCCACCATAATTTGGCCTGAGCTGTCCCTGTGCTTGGTCCAAAGTTCGTATAACTGTTCTAAGGAGGTCTCAACTTCGGACACTCGAACGTGAGATAGAAGTTCAAGCCGACGATTAGAGAGTAGTTCTAAAGTGACTATTTTGCGCTGTTAGAAATCAACACGCAATTGAAGAAGCTGGAGGCTTCTGGAAGTAGGCACCGTCAGTAGCAGCTGGAAGGTAGGCACCGCCGGAAAATTCAAGAAAGTCGGCCGCCGGAGTTCCACCGTTTTTTCACGTTCACACTATTTCTTTCTCCTATAAATACATGTAAGATTGTAATGAGGAGGAGAGTCGAAGGTGAGGTCCGTTGGAGAGATTAGAAGAGAGAAACCATTATAAATAATTGGTTTGTTGTTTAATACAAATTCTCCTCTTTGTGTGTGTGGACGTAGGCTAAATTGGCCGAACCACGTTATATTTTGGTCTCCATATTATTTGTGAGCTTCCGCCGATCCCAACAAGTGGTATCAGAGCCGGTAGAAGGCCGGATTTGTGAATTTTCGTGAAAGACCCATTTTTAAACTTGATCGAAATCAAGTTTGGAGGATACCATCACATTCCTCAGGTCAAGACGAAAAGTTTGGTGAAAATTTCGTCTCAAATAGACACCGGACGAAGCCACACTCTCCACACGCGCCGACTCGGCGACGGCCACGCGCCGGCCACGGGACCCACGCGCCCCACGCGCACGCAGTGAAGAAGACAAGCTCCGACCCGTAAAATCCGGGTGATCCGACCCGAACCGGTTTGACCCGGTTTCTGACCCGCTACAGTAACCAAACGGAAAAAGAATATTCCGTCGGTAGCCGGAGAGAATATTCCGGTGAATAGTGGGGAATATTCCATTTTTCTTATTTTTCAGGTTTTCGGCGCAATTTTGATCGGTTTGGAATGAGACAAGAGTTGTTTCCAAGGTTTTCCACCGTTCCGGATGCAACGGTGAGCTCCGTTTGTTGAGATTCAACTCCGAACGTTGAGAAACGGTCACTCAAATCAAAGATTAAAGCCGAACTAATGGAGGACTCGGGAGTAAGTGCGATGATCAAGCTAACATCTACAAATTACGTACTATGGAGACCTCGAATGGAAGATCTCCTGAATTGTAAAGATCTCTTCGATCCAATTGAAGATAAAAGCATAAAGTCAGATGATGTAGCGGAAAAAGACTGCATAAGTTGAATAAGAAAACTATTGGTCAGATCCGACAGTGGATTGACCATAGTGTTTTTCATCATGTTGCACAGGAAACGGATGCCTATCAGCTATGGAAAAAGCTGGAAAGCATGTACCAGGCAAAAACTGCTCGGAACAAGGCATTACTAATGAGACGCCTTGTCAACTTGAAACTCAAAAGCGGCATCTCAGTGGCCGCACACACCAACGAGTTCCAGAATCTTGTAAATCAACTTGCATCCGTAGATTTTAAGCTCGGAGATGAAGAGCAGTCTCTACTACTTCTCAGTTCCCTACCAAATAGCTGGGAAACGCTAGTGGTCTCACTTAGTAATTCAGCTCCAGATGAAAAGCTCGCCATGTCAATGGTGATAGACGCCTTGTTTAATGAAGAGGCTAGACGAAAGGAGATTGGAGGAGACGAGACAGATGCCTTTGTAACAGAAGGAAGGCATCAGAGAAATAGTAGAGGTAGAAGTCGAGAAAGAAACAGAAGTCAAAGCAAAGGGAGATCCCAAAGTCGCGGTAAACAGCGAAAGAAGGGAAAATATTTTTATTGTGGTATTGAAGGCCACTTTAAAAGAGAATGCCGAAAGCTGCAGAAGGAGCAAAATTAGCCAAGCAATCAGTCAAAGCACGAAGAAGGCGAAGCTGCAGTTACGCTTTCTGGAGATTGTGTACTCCTTTCCGCTGGTGAAGAATCTTGCTTGCACGTTTCAAGCGAGGAAGCCGAGTGGGTAATAGATACAGCAGCATCCTATCATGCCACTCCTTGTAAGGATTTCTTCAGTACTTACAAGGCAGGAGACTTCGGTACAGTCAAGATGGAAAATTCTAGTTTCTCAAAGATCGTGGGCATCGGAGATGTCAGAATAAAAACCAGTGTTGGCTGTACTATGGTGCTAAATGACGTTCGGCACGTACCTGATCTTCGACTAAACCTAATTTCTATAAAAATCCTTGATCAACAGGGTTACGAGAGCATCTTCAGCAACAGTGCTTGGAAATTGAAGAAAGGAGCAATGGTCGTTGCACGGGGACATGTCTGTGGCACTTTGTACAAATCAAGTGCTAAGATATGTGCAAACAGTCTCAATGTAGCTGAAGATGATACATCACCAAACTTGTGGCATCGGAGACTTGGCCACATGGGAGAAAAAGGGGTGTTTATGCTTGCAAAGAAAGCATTGATTACAGTAAACAAAGGTATTGCTCTCAATCCTTGTAAATACTGTTTATTTGGTAAACAGCATAGAGTTTCATTCCAAACATCTGCTGGAAAAAGATCAGAGTTATTGAGCTTGGTACACTCTGATATTTGCGGTCCTTTTGAAGTTGAATCACTTGGAGGTAACAAATATTTTGTTACTTTTATTGATGATGCTTCACGAAAAGTGTGGGTGTATTTCCTAAAAAGGAAAGATCAAGTTTTTGAGCAATTCAAAAACTTCCATGCCATGGTAGAAAGAGAAACTGGCAAGAAGCTGAAATGCCTTCGGACAGACAATGGAGGTGAATATACTTCTCGAGAATTCAGAGAATACTGCTCCAGACATGGCATCAGAGATGAGAAGACTGTCTCCTACACCCCACAACACAATGGTGTAGCAGAACGGATGAACCAGACCATTGTGGAATGAAGCAGATGCATGCTGAGTATGGCAAAGTTGCCTAAGCCATTCTAGGGTGAAGCAGTAAAAGTAGCCTGTTACCTGATCAACAGAACACCGTCAGTTCCACTGCAGTTTGAAGTCCCAGAGATGGTGTGGTCAGGCCACAAGATTTCATACTCTCATCTAAGAGTATTTGGATGCAAAGCATTTGCACATGTATCCAAGGAGAAAAGACAGAAACTTGATGAAAAGTCTACTCCGTATTTTTTCATCGGCTATGGAGATGAAGAGTTTGGATACAGATTATGAGATCCAAAAGCGAAGAAGGTCATCAGAAGTAGGGACGTAGTGTTCCATGAAGACCAGATGTTTGGATCAGAACAAACAACTCCAAGTGCTCCAGAACCAGCTCCGAGTTCACTACCACTTCAGTCTGTTTCAAACACTGAAGATAGACAGGAAGTTTCCCCAGAAGAAGAAGAGGATACTGACAACGGAGAAACCACTACTGAGCAGGGGGAGCAGTTGCCTTCTCCATCAGAAACTGCAGAATTTCCACAGTTGTCAGGTGATCAACCTCAGCAAGACAGATCCTCTAGAGGGCGATTGTTGATTCCGTCACGAAGATATCCGGAATCAGATTATATTCTTCTTACAGATCAGGGGGAGCCAGAAAACTTCCAGGAGGCAATATCTCATCCAGATAGCAACAAATGGATGCAGGCTATGCAGGATGAGATGAACTCGTTACAGAAGAATCAGACTTATGAGCTGATGGAACTTCCAAACGATAAGAGAGCACTGAGAAACAAATGGGTGTTCAAGCTGAAAAATGATGGCAAGCAGGTGAAGCACAAAGCTCGCTTGGTCGTCAAAGGATTCCAGCAGAAGAAAGGAATCGACTTTGATGAGGTATTTTCACCTGTTGTGAAGATGACTTCAATTCGAGTGGTACTCGGATTGGTGGCAAGTCTTGACTTGGAGCTTGAACAGATGGATGTGAAGACAGCATTTCTTCACGGTAACCTTGATGAGGAAATTTACATGGTGCAGCCAGAAGGCTTCCAAGTTCCTGGAAAGGAACATTTGGTCTCCAAGTTGGAAAAGAGCCTTTACGGTTTGAAGCAGGCTCCCAGACAGTGGTATAAGAAGTTTGACTCATTCATGATGAGTCATGACTACAAGAAAACTGTTGCAGATCAGTGCGTTTACATCCGAAGATTTTCAGAAGGTGACTTCGTGATGTTACTGCTCTATGTTGACGACATGCTGATTATTGGTAAAGATCCATCCATTATCAGGAAGCTAAAGAAGGATCTCTCCAAAGTCTTTGAGATGAAAGACTTAGGACCTGCCCAGCAGATTTTGGGCATGAGGATCACTCGTGACAGGAAGAAAAAGAAGTTATGGCTGTCACAGGAAAAGTATGTTGAACAAATACTACGAAGGTTCAACATGGAGAAAGCAAAGCCAGTCAGTACTCCACTGGCTAATCACTTCAAATTGAGCAAAAGCTCATGTCCCTCATCACCAGAAAAGGTTCAAGAAATGGCTACAGTACCGTACTCCTCAGCAGTAGGAAGTTTAATGTATGCCATGGTTTGTACCAGACCTGACATCGCTCACGCTGTTGGAGTTGTGAGCCGTTTTCTTTCAAATCCAGAGAAAGAACACTGGAAAGCAGTACAGTGGATTCTCAGGTACCTTAAAGGTACATCAAAGTTGTGCTTGTGCTACGGGGGAGCTAATCCAGTCTTGGATGGCTATACAGATGCTGATATGGCAGGTGATCTTGATGGTAGAAAATCTACATCAGGATATATTTACACATTTGCAGGTGGAGCTGTATCATAGCAGTCCAAACTGCAGAAATGTGTGGCTTTATCTACAACAGAAGCAGAGTACATTGCTATAGCAGAAGCAGGAAAGGAAATGTTGTGGCTAAAGCGGTTCCTCCAAGAAATGGGAGTCAGTCAAAAAGAGTACAGAATCTATTGTGATAGTCAAAGTGCTCTTGATTTGAGTAAAAACTCGATGTACCACTCCCGAACAAAGCACATCGATATTCGGTATCACTGGATACGTGAAGTAATGGAGCAACAGCTGTTGAAGCTTGTAAAGATCCATACAAAGGAGAATCCAGCGGACATGCTAACAAAGGTAGTCACATATGAAAAACTTGAGCTATGTAGAAACATGGCCAGGTTAAGTACCTTGAACTAAAATGTGTCAGGATATCCTCCATTTGGTGTTGAGGGGGGATTGTTAGAAATCAACACGCAATTGAAGAAGCTGGAGGCTTCTGGAAGTAAGCACCGTCAGTAGCAGCTGGAAGGTAGGCGCCGCCGGAAAATTCAAGAAAGTCGGCCGCCGGAGTTCCACCGTTTTTTCACGTTCACACTATTTCTTTCTCCTATAAATACATGTAAGATTGTAATGAGGAGGAGAGTCGGAGGTGAGGTCCGTTGGAGAGATTAGAAGAGAGAAACCATTATAAATAATTGGTTTGTTGTTTAATACAAATTCTCCTCTTTGTGTGTGTGGACGTAGGCTAAATTGGCCGAACCACGTTATATTCTGGTCTCCATATTATTTGTGAGCTTCCGCCGATCCCAACATGCGCAATTCGCGCCAATAGGAGCCATAGGCTGCAATGCCAAACATGGCATAGTTATAGCCCATGTGCTTTGAAGCAACCAGTTTGGGTCGAGAGGAAACGGTGACGTCGTTGGTTGTGAAGCACTCCTTAGCCACCTCCCAATTGCTCAACACAAAGGCTGGGTTCAACCCTATCTGGATGGTGAAAACCGGACCGTATTTATCTGCCATGGCTCCCAAAGTTATGTGGGGAAGTTGGCTTCCTCCCAATAGAGGCAGGTGACCCACTAAAGGCCATGCACCTGTTGGACTTGGTGGGGTTTTGAGCAAGCCATTTTTAGATCTCCTTAAAAAATGGAAGAACATGAACAGAGCTTTGGCAAGTGCTCCAACTACGACAAAATTTAGGCAAGGGGAGAAAAGGGTAAGAAGATCCATTATCGCCGACAATATTTTGCAAGAGGCGGCTTGGAGGAATATGTCTTTGGTGAATTTGTAATCATGCTTTTATTACCATATGTTCTGTTCTGGGTGGGATCAGAATTTTATATTTGAAGGAGGCAATTGATAAAGTGTGTTATAAATAAATTTTAAAAAAATGTTCATTACTAATAGAAGTATTAGATTTCGTCGTTATCGAACTCTTTAAACATATTACTCTTCAAATTATTCACTTCTTTTTTTAAAAAAAAAATATTATTTGTTTTTTATTTGCTTATATTTGTTTATGATTTAAAAAAATATATAGATCAAAAATAAATATAAGAAATTTCTAATAATTAATGATATACTGCTGTTAAATTTTTAACAAATTATATTTCATAATTAGACAATTAAGTTAGAGTGAGATTATATAAATGAGTATAATCAATTAACTTTGACAATTATATAAATTTAAAACTATTTATTTTTTAGAATTAGACTGTTAAAATAATTATAAGACTAGATGAGTTGAAATTTAAATTTTAATAAAGTTAAAAGTTAGAATAAAATTATATATATTGAAATTTGAGAAAATAATTTTAATGAAAATTTGGAAAGGTAATTTTTAATTTTTTTATAATTTAAAAGGTAATTTAATATTATATATATGTATATATATATATATATATTTATATATAATAGATAAATGTTTTTAAAAATTTTGGAGGGCGATAATCCCCCACCCTCCAACGTGGATCCACCCCTAGATATTTTGAAGTGGAAAACCTAATTGTCATAATTTAATACCAAAATGGCCTTCTTATCTTCTTTAACAATTATAGACCTCAGAACTTGCAGCTGACGCTAACAGGCTGTGATCATCTCCCGAGTCATGTCACCAGATCGCTGAAAAATAATTGTAGGATAACGGCGACGTACTTCTCATGGTTTATAAGGACTCAAAAGGATATATACAAAGATATAAAATTTTCCGCCTTAATTATACAAACTTTATCCTTCATAAATTTGTATCTTATCCTTTCAAACCATTCATGATTTTGTTTAGAATTACGTACATATATAAGTGGCCGGAATTTTACATATATATATATATATATAAATATATTACCCATTTGAAAAATACTGTCGACAATGTTAACTTATTATCGAGTTATTCTGTTCTCAAGTTCATGTATAGAACACACCATATATCAATTGTTAATGGTAAGATTTGGTGTATAATATTTTAAAATTTATCTTCCAAATCAAATAATAACATGTAAGAATTTATTAGGTGTACTAGCTAATCTATATACCAATTTGAGAATAGATTTTTTTAACTCATTGATCTAAAATTGAGGATAATTATCTCTATTTTGCAATGTTATTTTTCTCATTTTACTTAATTTAGCAGCTCATATATATGCATGTTGAATTTATCTCTTTGCGTTGCAATCTTTTCAACGAAGCTATTAGAGACGGGATTAATCAACATGGAACGAGGGCTTTGGTGCTCTTTTATTGAATGCAAATGCAAGGTTTGAGCTATAATATTTACGGCGTGTTTGGGAAGTAAGAGAAGATGAGAATTCTATAAAAAGTAAGAATTTAAAAAAAATTTAATAATTAAGTAATAACTAGATAAAAAAAATTTGGAAAGTATTTATCATATTTGAATGATATTTGAGTGCTTAGTGAATAGTACTGAAATTTTAACAATAGTTGAGATATTTTCTAGCAATTTCAAATAAATGCTAAATGAAATTATGAGAAATTTATAAAATTTTATGGTTCATCTAATTTGTAAACTGATCAAGGAATTTGACAATACATTCTACAATATGAATATTAAGATTATTTAATTTGGTCATGTGGAGTTGGCAACCATTTAGAAGAGAACACGTGTGGTCAAAGTCATTCTAAAGGGGAGCTGAAATTACCATGAAGACCTTGTACATGCTGCGCGCTGTGACCGAGATAAAGTGTTGGGCATATTTGTAATTTCATATTATGATATTTACTTACCATATAAAGGGAAGGATTGTGCTACATATAAGAAAAGTCGCACGCTAATCTGCGTACCAATATTAATTACTTCATATTTAAAATTTAACTTAGCACTAGTTTCAATAAAATCTATTTTTTGACCAATCATATAAGATTGGTGCACATATTAGCGCACATATATGCTTGCAAATAGATTTTCTCTAAAGGGAATTTAGCTTGTAATTAGAGCATTCTTCTTAGCTTATGCACACGCATATATAAAATTATATTTATATAATATAGGCTTAAAATCATTTATATTAGAATATACATATTTAAATATTTAGATATTTATAAACAATAACTATGAAAATTGAAAGAGTCAATACTCACCTATGAAAATATATTTTATTATTTTTTCTCTCTCCTTCCACTGTTCACCTATGAAAATATTTATATATGTTAACGAAATATATATATATATATATATACTCCAATTTTCCCCCTCCTTAAATAATTGGGTCATTTAATTGCATCCCAGCATTGGTCATTTACAACAAATTAATCGGGTTGAATACAATAAAAGGGCTAGAAATACTGAATTAACTAAAATTAGAGTAAAATATCAATATTTTATTATTATTTTATCTCAAATTTGCATAAGTCACTGTGAGAGTTTTGCTTGAACAACAAAATGAATCTCCGAAAGGAGTGATTTTGCATATGCATATGCATACGCCAATAAAAATGCTCTTAATTGAAATTCTTCTGATTCATTTCGTGTAACCCGAGAGGGAAAGAAAGAGGGCAAATAGTGAGGGTTTGAGATCGAGATAAAATCAAAAGGGTCAAATTCATATTTTGGGATCCTTTTTTTGTGCTATCGATCTTAAGGATAGTAAGGTTCTGTTTTGTACTATTGATGCGAATGATTCTTCCATAAGAAAAATTCCTAGATGTGGTTCCGGCCGTGAATGTAGATCAAAGAAGGTTAAACCACGTAATTATTTTTGTGTTCTTTACTTGCTTTCTTTAATTTTTCTGCATTTTACTATTCTATTTGATCTCTATTTTTCGTTTATCACAGGTTTGAGTTGTTAATCGCAACTTGTGAGTTTGTGGATCTGTTTTGGCCGAATCATAAACCCTAACTTTCATCAAAAGTGCTATCAAGAGCTTTGGTTCTGATGGGGAGTGCCAAGTTTGATTTGGAGAAATTCATCGACAAGATTGATTTTGGTTTGTGGAAAATTAAAATGCATGATCTCTTTGTCCAACAAGGGCTGTAAGATGTTCTTCTTGGTGAGAAGAACATGACATCTTCTTCTTCTGACAAAGAGAAGTTAGAAATCTTGTAAAAGACTCATAGTGCTATAATTCTCTCACTTAGCTAGTGACAAAGTCTTGAGAAAAGTTGCCAAAGAGGACACGACTGCGGGTATATGGCTTAAACTTAAAAACCTTTACATAACTAAATCACTTGCTAATAGATTACACTAGAAAACTAGGTTGTTTACCTTCAAACAGTCTCCAACGACGTCTATGGAAGAACATCTTGATGAGTTTAACAAGATTGTTCTTGACCTAGCAAATATAGATATTAAAATAGATGATGAAGATTAGGCCATTTTGCTTTTAAGTTCTCTAGACACTTATTATACAAATTTGAAGGAAACAATGATGTATGGCCTAAATTCCATGACTCTTGTAAAGGTACAATCTGTTTTACACTCTAGGGAGCTGCAAAATAAGGTTGAGAATACCAAACCCGAGACTGGCAAGGGGCTGCTTGTGAGAGGGAGACTTGAAGAGAGAAATCAAAAGGGTAAGAACAATAAAAATAGGTCTAAATTAAAAGGGAAATAATTTACGTATTTTGTATGCTCTAAGGAGAGACATTGTAAGATGAATTGTCTCAAGAGGACACAAAACTCAGTGAATAAGTCTAAGAAAGATAGGATTGTAGCAGTAGCTATATATGGATATGATAGTGCAGAGGTACTCAATGTCTCTTATGTAGACTCGGGTAATGGGTGGATCCTTGACTCTGGTTGCTCATTCTACATGTGTTCCTCAAAGTTTTGGTTTAAATCTATCAGTGAGTTAGATGGAGGATACGTTCTCTTAGGCAATAACAAGTCCTGTAAGATTTTAGGAATAAGAACAATTAGACTTAAACTAAATGATGGTATGGAAAGGCTCCTTAGTGAGGTGAGATACATACCTGAACTCAAGAAGAAATTAATTTCTCTAGGAATGTTAGATAAGTCTGGTTGTAACTTTAGCCCTAAAGCTAGGGTATTAAAAGCTGCTTAGGAGTTCATGATTGTGATAAAAAGTGTGATGAAAAATGGGCTCTATACACTATTAGGAAAAACAATCATAGGAGAAGCCTAACCTGCTCATCACTAACAAGATAGCCAAGATGTGCTTTGGCACAGGAAGTTGGGGCATGTGAGTGAGAGGAATTTGCAAGAATTAAAGAATCTATACTTGTTAGGTGACAAAAGTCTTTAAGAGTTATCATGTCGATGCCCCCGCCCGCGCTTGGGATCAGATGCAAACCGAGGCATTGAGGATAAACATCGTAGAGACATTTACCCTTTGTTCATATGTTCTTATTGAGTTATAAGTTCGCTTAAAAATACAGATTTGAAAATTTTCTTTCCTTTCGCAACGGTTAAGGTCGGGCCATAGTATGTTTGGCAAAAATTAGAAATTTTTGCCACAAGTCACACGGAATTTTTTTTTTTTTTTAAACTATACAACCCAACATTAATACTTAGTCAACCACACATGCATTGTTTCGAGTTCTTAATAAAAGCATTTCCCCAAAACAACGGGGACCAAAATAGATAACCAAAAGATAAACATCTACTAGTGATAACCCCCGATGCCCGTCCTCAAGTCTGAGGTTCATCCTTCACCTCCTTCATTCCTGGACCATACAAAAATCGCCCTAGACCCATTCTTCCAACATGTAGAAGGTCGGGTCCCAACTCGGGCGAAGTATAAACGCGATCCAGAAACAAGGATCCGTCTATACCCACAGTTAAGCAACAGCCTGTACACTGGCGGTTTCCTATATACTGGTGGCCTGCCACCTCGACCACAATTGTGTGTCTCATATCAGCTATAAATTAGGCGTATACCTCTGGGGTCACTACATCAAAAGGCGGGGCAGTCACCAGATCATTAGAGATCTGAGGACTCGCCCCTAACGTCAGGCTCGTCATTAGATCTATCACCTGCAACCACTTCTATCACCCTAAATAAGGAACGATAGTAAGGAAATAAAAGGGGTGAGATTTTGGGGGAAATCTTAGTAAGTATACAAACATTTCAACTAAAAACATCTCAGGCATATAAGTAAATGAACCATAAACATCCGTATGCACATGCAGACAACACTTGACTCATGCACATGCTCATGTAAACCTTCTTTAAAATCCAATTGTCATTTTGTTTCTGTTCATATATTCACATTTTGGAAAACGCCATTTCCATCACAATTCATAAAAAGTAACCCTTCTTCTTCTCTTTGTATCTTTTATTTATTTTATCTTAGGCGCCACTTTTCATATACTATTATGTTTCTTCGTGGCTCGAAAGCTCCTCTTATCATGACTTTCATATTTTGACACCTCACGGTTCCCCTACGTACCGTGTGCTCTCCGCTAGTTAACGTAGCGCCGGCGACCGTATCAACCCAAGCCCCTATGTTACGCGTTGCTGCTCTTTGTCGCTCGATGACTGTTTGCCACCGAGTGACTACGATCCATATTCTTTTACCGGTGAGACCGAGACCTACACTGCCCATATGCACCCACTAGCTTTAGGTACAACCTCGCTCCAGAATCCCTAAGGGAGCCATACATGGTCTGCCGATAGTTCCTCGTCGACCTAGGGGTTTTATTAGACTTTACTCACTCCTGAGTGAACAGAGAGTTTTACTGGGACACTACCCCGTTCCAGCCTTTGGCGTTCTTTTAAATTCATTTTCTTTTCTTTAAAAACATTTTGACTCAAGATAGAATTTTCGTGACGTATGCATGGGTTATGCAATTGTAATGCAAATTTCACGCCCAATACCCGAGACGAACTCGAGTGCACATCCAAACACTTCTGCTCACTAACCAAAAACCTCGATTGCTAGTCCCTCCCCATATGCCTTCACCCATGATGGGCTTGCATATAGGGTAGGGTATTCGGCCCCTCCCATTTAGGGTTTGGGCCGAGCCCTATCCCTTTTTTTTTCCACTCATTCTACCTCAACTACATTTTTTTTTTATTCCTAATTAAATCCAATGATTTCTTCTTTCCTTTAGGTAGAAATCGGACCTTCCACCCTACTAATCAATTTCATATTTCTTTCTTCAATTTAATCTTTTATATTTAACTTCATATGTTAAATAATCATTGATTTAACCCTCTAAATTCCATAGTACCACACCTATCTAAATCGAATCATCATTTATTTAGACCTAATAATAATACTCAAATGTTATATTCTTGATTTATCAACTCAAAAGAATGTCCATAGATTTGTTATTACAAAATAACACATTTCCTCAACATTATGATATTTCCACCAAACATGCATGCATCATCACCTCATTACATATTGCCTTTCTATATTCCATGCTTATTTATCCGAGTTAATTAAGTCCTTAATGTGACATGAAATTAAACCTAAAGAATATAATCTTTCAAGCAAATCACCACATGCTCAAGTTTTATCAACTTAAAAGAGAAAACCTTTCCAACATCACATCATACCTTAGTGAGCATGCATATAATACTACACCTTTAATTATTCCCCTATTATGCTTTCTACTCTTCAATTTCTAATGTCTTGTTCACTTAATCATCCATTCCAAACTTTATCAAGTCTAAATACTATATTACTAATTTTATTTACACATTCATTTCATGCCAAATAATCTCTATCAAATCAACATACCATGATATAGCAATACAAGTAGCAATCAAACAACCATGATCATCCATTTATATTCAAGAAATATAAGAGTAAAATGAAGGCACACTTACAACTTTCTTTTAGTAGTTTTAGAAATTTGAAAATGTAAATAAAATATTATATTAGACTTGTTATAGTATTGAGATTAAAAGAAAAAGATTTGCTAAGTTTCAAATCCTAAGTGGTGTGTGTTCTCTTTGAGTGTTCTTAGCTTTGGATTAGATCAAGGAATGCCTTACCTCCTTCTATGAAATTTTCCTTCAAGGGTTGCTTGATCCTAGCTCCAATAGGCTTAATATTCTTTAGTTTTAGGGGTAAAAAGAAAGTGAAGCAAAGATGAGAGTGGTGAGAGCTTGAAGGATGCCGAGAGGTGCAAGTGTGGAGGATGTGTGTATGTGCAAAATGGAAGGGAAAGCAAGAGGTCATTCGGCCATGGGGTTTTCCCTAAGCCTTGTCACTCTATTCCCTATGCAATGGTGTGACTCTTGAGGGATTGAAAGGTGTGATTTGGACTTCCATCTTGAGGGGTTTTCTTTCCCCCTTCTTCTTGGATGGCGGGCGCCCCCTTTGGGTTTCTAAGCCCACTCATCACCTCACATCACTCCTCATACACTCCCACATCACCTCATATGTCACTCAATGGATCTCATGATCTAATTCTCGGAGGAAGGGCATGGAGGGGTTTGGTTATGCCCTCACATTGCATACCAAAACCTATCTTCCAAGGCATGCCTCATTCTTTTCTCCTATCCTCCAATAAATCAAGTCATCACTTGTCTCACTTCACCTTACACTTGTACTTGTTCTCAAGTGAGATCTCCTAGAGCCATGAGTTTGGATTTGCTAAAATCCCAAGAAATTCCCAAATGAAGCCCACGGCTTCTTCCTTAGCCGTGTCCCCCATTTGGTTGTTTTTTTCTTCATCCACTTCCTCTTCCCAATGCCTTCACTTCCATCTATCAGTTGTCCATCAACTTGCCACTCATCACACTTGACCCATTCACATAAATCTTGAGAAGATCTCCTAAAACCCTCCACAAGGTGCACGACAATCTCACAAAACCGCCCACCACTTTGCTTCTTTTCTTTCTTCTTCTTTCTTCTCCTCCTTTGACTTGACCTTGATGTGATCAAGTGAAGACCTCCTTGAGAAACCCTATTGCCTTACACGCCTACTTGCTCCTCAATGATGAGGAAATCCCATCCTAGATCCTCACTTATTCTCCTTTCAAGAAACCACTAGTCCAAGTCTCAACTACTAGCAATTTCCAACTTTCTAACTACTAGTCTTGGAAAACTTCTTCAAACTCTCCTAGCTTGACATATGTCCAAGAGCATGGACTTGTTGACTTGTGGGCTCAATCTATAGGCCTTTGGGGCTTTCCTAGTGTGCCCTTGGGCCCCTTAACCATTCCTAAGTTAATTTTCCTAAACCCAAGCCTTCCCTTACCCATTTGATTTATCCATATTATTATTATTACAATATAATTCAATTTAATATTAAGGACTCGAAATCTTGGGTTGTCACATATCATTTTGTGAGGATTGTGTCATGGAAAAGTTTACCAAAGTGAATTTATAAAGAGCGACTCATCAGACTAAATATATCTTGGATTATGTACATTCTGACTTGTGTGAACCAGCTAGAGTTAGCTCCTATGGGGGAGGGAATTATGTTCTCTCTATTATAGATGATTACTCTAGGAATGTGTGGATCTACATTTTAAAGTATAAAAGTGACACATTCCTAAAGTTTTAAGACTGGAAAAGACTGGTCAAGAACTAAGTGGGAAGAAAAGTCAGGACTCTTAGGACAAGTAATGGACTTGAATATTTGTCAAAGAATTCAAAAATTTCTGTCAAAGGGAAGTGATGGTAAGGCACAAGACTGTTAGGAAGACCCCTTAGCAAAATAGTTTTGCAGAGAGAGTGAACAAAACCATTTTGGAGAGGACTAGATGCATGTTATCCAACTGACGCCTTTCAAATGTCTTTGGGGCCGAAGCAGTGTTTACAAAAGTGCATCTAATAAATAGGTGTCCCTCATCAACTATAGGATTCAAAACATCTAAAATATGGACAGGAAAACCCTCAAAATATGATCACTACTTGATACTCTTTGAATGTTTGACTTATGCATATTCAAAAATAGATATGTTAGTGTGACGTCCCCAAATTTCCCTTAAAAGAACATGGAAATTGAGGTATCGGGATGATGACAACACGAGTCACGCACCCCCAACGTCAAGTGCTAAGTGTGTGACCGCGTGACATGCACAAGTAAAAGCAGCGGATAATTGAAGTCAATATCTAAGTACCAAAATTTTTAGAAATATTTTATAAAACAGTTTAACACAAATTCTCCAACAGGAGATTTAATACAATCATCCCAAAGACAAAACATAAAGATAGATAATTATCAAAAACAGGAATAACAATTCCCAAGATAATAAATTATAATATCATACTTCAATAGCGGAGCCGCCTCCTCAGACTTAGCCTTCTTAACATCTACATCCAAAGTCTACGATGCCAAAAATGGCATCATAGGTAAGTATAACCCAAACAAACCACAAGATATAAAATTTATGCATGTACCAATACAACACGCATGAACACGACACCATATGCATAAAGCTCAAAATATCTTCCTCGAAATAAATAAAAATAACCACACACGCCAAAATCCCATTTTTGGCTCAAGATAAACTCCAATAAAAACATCCATCATTTTTCTAGAAAATGATACACGTAAATCCTATAAAACCACAACCATTTTCCCAGAAAATGGTCTACGTAAAACCATTAATCAAAACTCGCCATTTTTCCAGAAAATGGCCTAAACATTCATTTTTCCAGAAAATTGCCTAAACATCCATTTTATTAACCGTATGCACCATGGTCTCCCCTAGGTACCATCCGCACATCCTGGCTCTCATCATCACACCGTAGGTAACGACCATGCATGTGACTTTGGAATGAGCGATGCCCAGCTAACCGCGCCCAGCATGTACCATGATCAGGCATCCCCTAGCACCCGCCAGCAGAGGAGCCACAGAGTCGGCACGAGAGCGTTGCCATCCCATCTGATCCCATTGTCGCCAGGCGACAACTTAGGGGACGTCACTCAGTATATTTCACTCTCGAGTGACCAAAGGCACTCCACCGAGATAATACCCCATCTCGGCTGGAGGTCGTGATACACATGCACCCGAAAGCCGTTAACACATTTGAAAACCCAATTTTCAAATCCAACATATGAACATGCATGCAATTATATGAAAACCCAGTTTTTCTTTACAAACATGAACATGTATGCATTATGCAATGTATACGACATCACACAAAATAACTAAAAACCACAAAATTCCAACACCAATCAACACATGGATGTTAATGAAAAAATATATTTAAATCTTAAAGTTCATTTAGAAAATACTTACAGTGGGTAAAAGCAAAGATCTTCAAACAAGTGTCAATCTACAGCGCTCATAGCAGTCATTTCGTACATTGGCTAAGATGCTCGATTTGATACCAAAATTTAGGAAAATACTCATTGGATGGTAGAGAATCTCATGAAGGTGGTGGTGAGGCAGTGTAACCATCGAAAGGTGGCGGATCGGGCGTAAAATGGGTGGAAACCCATTTTTGGGTTTATGCTCATACACGGAAGGTGGGGCCACGGATGGAAAAACTGAGTTAGGAGGGTGGCCGGCTGAGGTGGAGGAACACTTTGGTGGTGGCGGTGAGGTTAATAGTGGCTGGACGGCGGCACGGTAAAGATGGATCCATTTAGAGATCCATTTCGGGTGGAAGAAGAAATGGCAGAACTGGGTGGTTTTGGGGATGAGTTTTGCTCGCCAGAGTGAGGGGAGATTGTTGGTAGGTCACCGGCATCATGGGTGGCTGGCGGTGGCCGGAAAACACAGGAAAAGCCAATATACTCATTTCGGGTTCTAGCTAGCCGGCAGGAGGTGGGGCTGTCGTGGTTGACACCACCGGCATGGATGAACTCGCCGGAGCGAGGGGGTGCAGGTGGCGTGGGTGGTGTCACCGGAAAGTGGCGCACGACGATGCTTGGTGGAGAAGGGAGAAACAGGCGGGAGAGAGAGGAAACAGGGGAGGGGTCACACGCTTGGGGGGGACCAAGAAGGAAAGAAAGGAAAAAGAAAGAAGAAAAAGTGAAAAGAAAAAGAAAAAGAACAAAAGAACAAAAAGAAGGAAAATAAATGAAGTTTAATTCCCATAACTTGGGTCACAAGAGCACTTAAAATCACAACATAAACATATACATATATATAAATATATATAAACCTATTCCGAAACACATTTAATTAAAATAAATAAAACACATCAAATAAACTTACAATGAAATAAAGAAATTTAATTCCAATCATGAAAATAATTATCTTACATTGAAATTAATAAGGAAACAACGTAACTTAACATTTCAATGTAAAACTAATATTAACTAACTAATAGTTCAAATAATAAATTTTAAACAAATAAAATATAGCCAATAATATTATTAGAATAAATTAAAATAATCAACAACAAGAATAAAGACAATACGTAAAAATACAAGTAATCTGGGATCTCACATTCTTCCCCCCTTAAAATAAATTTCGTTCTCGAAATTTGCTCGACTCCAACTAATAAAAACTCAATACCTCACCTACCACATAGCTCAATACTCACTCCATGCATTTACACAAACACCAATTTTCCTTAAACACAAATGAATGTTATTTTATTATAATCATATAGTCTCCAAATAACATTCCATCTCTAGAACTCCTAAGATAGCAGCATATTCTGAAATCTCCATATGTACAAGGACTTTAGTACAATCTCTCAAAATTTTAATATTCAATAACTCCATACAATAAATCATGTCATCTTCAAATAACTCCCAAGTTTAGCTTCCCAACTTAACCATCAATAATCATAATTTATCCAACCATAAGATAAATCTCCACTTACAAGTGTCATCCCAAATTTCAAATTATTACTAATCTCTCAAAACCAGCACATGACCTGAACCTCCAACTATATCGCGAGACATCACGCTTTCGCGCGTACTTTGATAACTCACTAAATATATAAAATTAAGTCCTCATAAATTATCACCATTGAGTAGAAGCTGACTCAATATCTATTAACAAGAAATCCTATACCACACTTCCAAATCCTGAAGTTTTAATATTTTATAATTTTGATTATACTACTATGGTTGACACCTAAGCTTCAACGTAAATCACATAAAAATCTTATCAACACTACTCAAATTAATTAGCAAGGTAACCACGATACACATAATTCCCCCAATCGGACCTTCAATACCCATGAGATGGAATAACCTCAAATATTTAAATTTCTATGCGACCTCAAATCACAACCAATTCCTTAAGATACCTCAACAAAGGCTGCTAACCATTAAATTCACAAAATATCAAGCTTAAATTGTCTACCCCAATTAACTCCCCTAGAAACCTAAAATTTAAATCTCTTGAATTTAATACCATCACATCAAATCAAAGTATGTCACCTAACAAAACACCTTTTCCTAAGTCAAACACAAATCAAAGATGAGTACTCTTCAAAATTTACACACACACCACTATTACCCATCAAACTCTAAGAATCCATAACCGAAATCAAAACTTCACCAAAGAAACAAATGATCGCCTACTATCATAAGTATTCCTAAAACAGATTTCATAACAACAAATTGATGGATAAAGATTCAACACTCACAAGAAGAATCTATATAGAGTACAATTCCAACAATATCCCAAAAATAAAACTAGAATTTAAAAACTCAAATACTTAGTAAGTCCCAGTAATATACATAAATAACATATAAAACATCAATAAAGAATCACAATTACATAAATACCCATGATTATCAAATTGAATCCATCTCACAAAGATATAATTATATATCCAAATACTAAATAAAACTTAAGTAATTCACATAAATATCATTTAAAAACTGAAAGGGGAAAAAGATCTAATAAATAAATAAATACATAAATGCCAATAATTCAACAAAACAAGTCCACTTCCCTTGATAAATACAAAATCACCAAAAACTTTTATTAAATAGAACAAGGAGATTGAATTAAAAGAAGAACAGAAAATAAAATAGCAAATAAAGTTTCAAAATTCTCCTGAAGTTCAACTCTAACAAATTTATTATAGAAATCTCTAGGATTTAAAATCATTAAAAGAAATTAACTATAGTAAAATAAATAAATAAATAAGTTAATAAATACTCACAAGTCGCCAACTCACTCGTCAAAATAACTAGATAAACTTTTAAAATAAAACAAGTGAATAGATGATTAGATAATAAATTTAAAAGCTTACCTCAAAGCATGTCTCTAAAAGGAAATATAGTAGCAATTTCCTTTAAATCTATGTCCCAATGAATCTCAAAGTTCTAAAAAATTTAAGAGACAAAACATCGTATTTAAAATAAGAAGATAATAAACAAAATTCAAAACCATCTTGTAGGAAACTCGTGAAATGAAATTAAAATAAAACCAAATCCATATGATAAATGCACAAAAGCTTAATAAAACAAAATAACCCATAACAAAATAATCAATAAAATGAATGAATAAAATAATAATCTAATCCGAAAGACCCAAATCTCAATTTAAACATAACAAAGGCATATCTAGAAATAAATAAATGCTCAACAACTTAACTAAATAAAATCAACTAACTAAAATCTTAACTTCTACCCAATTATAATATTGAATAAATATTAAAATTAAATAAAGCAAAGCAAACCAACGAATTAGAACCAAGATAACTCTGAAACTAAATAACAAAATACACATTAAAATAAAAAGCACCACACAACGAAATAAATATCGAAAATCTTATAATATAATTTAGCAAAAATAAAAAAAAAACTCAGAGAACGATTAGAATAATAAAATAAAATAAAATAAACAAACAATAAAACAAATGAATTTTAAAACAACAAACTTTTCTGTTACTGTCCTTAGGTAATTTGTGAATTTATACAGAGTCGAACTACTCTAATACCACCTGTGACGCCCCCAAATTTTTCGTAAAAGAACACGAGAATCGAGGTGTCGGCATGATGATAACACGAGTCACGCACCCCCAACGTCAAGTGCTAAGTGTGTGAACACGTGACATGCACAAGTAAAAGCAGCGGATAATTGAAATCAATATTTAAGTACCAGAATGTTTTAAAAATATTTTATAAAATAGTTTAATACAAATTCTCCAATAGGAGATTTAATACAGTCATCCCAAAGACAAAATATAAAGATACATGATTATAAAAAACGGGAATAACAATTCCCAAGATAATAAATTATAATACCATACTTCAATAGCGGAGCCGCCTCCTCAGGCTTAGCCTCCTCGACATCTACATCCAAAGTCTACGATGCAAAAAATGGCATTGCAAGCAAGTACAACCCAAACAAACCACAAGATATAAAATATACTCATGCACCAACACAACACGTATGAACATGACACCATATGCATGAAGCTCAAAATAATCTTCCTTAAAATAAATAAAAATAACCACATACGCCAAAATCTCATTTTGGCTCAAGATAAACTTTAATAAAACATCCATCATTTTCTGAGAAAATGATATAAATAAATCCTACAAAACCACAACCATTTTTATGGAAAATGGTCCACGTAAAATCAATAATCAAAACCCGTCATTTTCCCAGAAAATTGCCTAAACATCCATTTTATTAATCGTATGCACCATGGTCTCCCCTAGGGACCATCCGCACACTCTGTCTCTCATCATCACACCATAGGTAATGACCATGCATGTGACTTCGGAACGAGCGATGCCCAGCTAACTGCGCCCAGCACGTACCATGATCAGGCATCCCTTAGCCTCCGCCAGCAGAGGAGCCACAGAATCTTCACGAGAGCATTACAATCTTGTCCAATCCCGTTATCGCCTGGCGACAACTCAGGAGATGTCATTAGTATATTCCGCTCTCGAGTGACCAGAGGAGCTCCACCGAGATAATACTCCATCTTGGCTCAGGGTCATGATACACACGCACCCGAAAGCCATTAACACATTAGAAAACCCAGTTTTCAAATCCAACACATGAACATGTATGCAATTATGCGAAAATCCAGTTTTCCTTTACAAACATGAACATGCACGCATTGTGCAATGTATACGACATCACACAAAATAACCAACAACCACTAAATTCCAACACCAACCAACACATAGATGTTAATGCAATAATATATTTAAATCTTAAATTTCATTTGGAAAATACTTACAGCGGGTAAATAAAGATCTTCAAACAAGCGTCAATCCACAGTGCTCATAGCAATCATTTTGTACGTTGGTTAAGATGCTCGATTTAATACCAAAATTTAAGAAAATACCCATTGGAGGGTCGGGAATCTCATGAAGGTGGTGGTGAGGTGGTACAACTACCGGAAGGGTGCAGATCAGGCTCAAAATGGGTGGAAACCCTTTTTCAAGTTTATGCTCATACACGGGAGGTGGGGTCACGGATGGAAAAACTAAGTTAAGGGGGTGGTCGGCTGAGGTGGAGGAACACTTTGGTGGTGGCAGTGAGGTTAACAGTGGGTTTTGCTAACTGGATTGAGGGGAGGTTGCTGGTAGGTCGACGATGTCATGGGTGGCCGGCGGTGGCCAAAAAATGCAGGAAAAGCCAATATACCCATTTTGGGTTCCAACTAGTCGGCAGGAGGTGGGGCTGCCGTGGTTGACACCACCGGCATTGATGAACTCGTCGGCACTGGTGGACTCTGCGGTGTCGCTGGAAAATGGTACACGGCGGCACTGGGTGGAGAAGGGAGAAACAGGTGGGAGAAAGAGGAAACAAGGGAGGGGTCGCACGGCTAGGGGGCGGGGGCCCGGAAGGAAAGAAAGGAAAAAGAAAGAAGAAAAAGAAAAAATAAAAATAAAAGGGAAAAATAAAAAAAGGAGGGAAAGTAAATGAAGTCCAATTCCCATAACTTGGGTCACGAGAGCACTTAAAATCACAACATAAACATATATATATATATATATATAAACCTATTCCGAAATACATTTAATTCAAATAAATAAAACACATCAAATAAATTCATAATGAAATAAAAAAAATTTAATTCCAATCATTAAAATAATTACCTCACATTAAAATTAATAAGGAAACAACGTAACTCAACATTTCAACCTAAAACAACGTAAAACTAATATTAACTAACTAATAGTTCAAATAATAAATTTTAAACAAATAAAACACAACCATCAATATTATTAAAATAAATCAAAACAATCAATAATAAAAATAAAGACAATACGTAAAAATACACGTAATCTGGGATCTCACAGATAGAGCCTCACTCTATGGTGCATTTTTGTGGGTTATTGAAAGGGAGCTAAAGGGTATAAATTGTGGTTGGATAAACTTTGGAAAAAAAATGCATAATAAGTAGAGATATGATATTCAATGAGAATAAAATGGCTAGAATTGAGAAAGAGGACAATAAGACTCCACACATAGAAAATTTAGACATTTTGCAGTTTAAGGTAAAACATAGTAAAAATGCTTTAGATCGGCTAGACAAACAAGTTGAGAAAACTATCTTATTTGTTTACACAAACCATCTCATCTCATATCAGTTTATATCAAATTCATCATTACACTTATTCAAATTTCTATACAAAATAAAATAAAAAATTCAAATTTTCAAATCTCAAAACAATTTTTTTAAATTTGAAAATAAAACTAATATTAAAAAAAAGTATTATAACTATATTTTATTTTTTTTTAATTTTCCTTTCATCTCATATTTAAAATAAAACCAGGCCATTGTGACGTACTAGTTGATTTTCTCTTTCTCTATTTATTCATGATTTTCTTCCTTCTTATTCATGATTTTTCCCTTATTGATTAATCTGAATTGATCCTTTTCAAGTAATACCTATCTATTACCCCAATTAATTAATTAATTGGGGTTTTGTGGCTCTGATCATGAGCTCTCAGACACGTCATCTATAGCATTTTAGGGATTAGCATTAGCGAATTACATTAGCCACGTCCAGGGAATCTATTTACATGTTAAATTTGTCTCTTTAGGGCACCTTTTTCTAGCATAAAACTTTTGGTCCCTACCAAATTGGATATCATACAACTTGCAACTAAAGATCATAGGAGTAGTTAAAACATCATTTCTGTTATAAAACTAAAGAAAGAAACTACTATTGCAAAAAAGAAATAAGAAATTCTTTGGAACTCTTAAGAACTAAAACTTTATTCTCTCTATATATTTTCTTATGAATTTTATTACAACTGAAGCCCCTATTTATAGGCCTTGAAATTACTATGCAAGTTACTATACAAATCACTATGCAAGATTTAAAATAATAGTAGTGGGGTTATTCACATAATTTTAGTGGTCGGACAGGGGGCGGCAGCCATCCCACCATTCAACATTCGTTTCATTACACTCCCCTTTGAATGACCACCCATAAAGAATCTGTCTTGTTAAAACCTTGCCAAGGAAAAACCCAGTGGGAAGAAAAACCAATGGCGAAGGAAAAAGAGTACAGTTTTCTTATGTATCCACAAGTGTTTTAAGATTATCTCATTAAAACCTTGTAGAGGAAAACCCAGTGGGACAAAATCTCAGCGAAGGAAAAAGAGTACAATCAGCGCAAGTCTTTTACTCCCCCTGAAAAGTGCATGACTATAGATTTTTGAGTCTTCGCATTCCAATGTTATGTACAATCTTCTTGAATGTCGAAGTTGGTAACGCCTTTGTGAATAAATCTGCCAGATTATCACTAGATCGAATCTGCTTGACATCAATTTCACATTTCTCTTGAAGTTCATGAGTATAAAAGAATTTAGATGAAATATGTTTAGTTCTATCACCTTTGATATATCCTCCTCTGATTTGAGTAATACAAGCAGTATTATCTTCATATAAAATTGTTGGACTATTATTGATTGTGGGAAGTCCACGCTTTTCCTGAATATGTTGAATTACTGATCTCAGCCAAATACACTCTCGACTTGCTTCATGAATAGCAATGATCTTTGAGTGATTTGAAAAAGTAGCAGATAGTATCTGCTTAACATATCTCCATGATATGACAGTATCTCCATAAGTAAATAAACATCCAATTTGATATCTACCTCTGTGTGGGTCTGAAAGATAACCTGCATCTGTATATCCAATTAATTGTGGACTTGATCCACGTTGATAAAATAATCACATATCAACCGTACCATGAAGGTAACGAAGGACATATTTAATTCCATTCCATTGCCTTCGAGTTGGTGCAGAACTATATCTTGCAAGCAGATTAACTGAGAATCTAATATTTGGTCGAGTGCAATTTGCAAGATATATCAAAACTCCAATTATACTGAGATATGGTACTTCAGGAACAAGAATTTGTTCATCGTCATCACAAGGACGGAATGGATCATTCTTCACATCAAGTGTTCGAACAATCATTGGAGTACTCAGGGGATGAGATTTATTCATATAAAAATGTTTTAGGACTTTCTCAGTATACATGGACTGATGAATAAAAATTCCATTTGGCAAGTGCTCGAGCTACAAGCCGAGACAAAGTTTTGTTTTGTCAAAGATCTTTCATTTCAAATTCATTCTTTAAATATATAGCGATTTTTTAGATCTCTTTAGGAGTTCTCACAATATTTAAATCATCAACATAAACCGCAATAATGACAAATCCGGATTCTGATTTCTTAATAAAAACACATAGGCATATAGAATTATTCTCAAATCCTTATTTCAATAGATATTCGCTTAAGCGATTATACCACATGCTTCCAGATTGCTTCAACCCATATAAAAATCTTTGTAGTCTGATAGAGTTCATATTTCTAGATGTACTTGTAGATGCTTCAGGCATTTTATATCCTTCAGGGTTTTTCATATATATGTAATGGTCTAAGGATCCATATAAATATGTAGTGACCACATCCATCAACCGCATTTCTAATCCTTTTGTGACAACGAGACTAATCAAAAATCTAAATGTGATTGCATCCATAACGGGAGAATATGTTTCTTCCTAATCAATCCCGACTTTCTGCAAGAAACCTTGTGCGACAAGCCGTGCTTTGTACCGCAAAATTTCATTTTTTTCATTACGTTTTCGTACAAATACCCACTTATATCTAACAAGTATTACACTCTTTTGGTGTTTGGACAACAGGTCCAAATTACTTCTCGCTTTGCTAGCAAATTTAATTAAGCTTCAATAGCTGCTTTCCATTTTGGCCAATCATTTCTACGTCGACATTCTTCGATGATTTTTTGCTCACTTTCTTCATTACTTCTAGTAATGTCAAGGGCCATTTTATATGAAAATATGTTGTCGAAAGCAGTTTTATTTCTATCCAGAGTTTCTCCAGTATTTATAAATTGTATTGAGATCTTATTATTTTCAGGTACCTGTTCCTCTTCAGGGGAAAACATTTCATGACACACCTCTTTAGGAGGTCCCTTTTTAGGAGATTTATACTCTTCATGAGTTTCCTCTTCAGAAGGTTCTAGAATAGAAGATTTGAACTCTTTAGGAGCACCAATTATATTTATAGCCTGTATTATGGGTACGTGTTCTTCAGGAACACTAAATTCATTTTGTATTCTTTTCCTTCTGTAAATTTTGTCTTTTGCCCTAATAGGTCTTCCACGCTTCAGGCGTGCTTTAGACTCACCTACTGCTGTTTTGACAATTTGTCGTTCAGGGACTTCAATCCTTGCTAGAATATTAATAGCAGGAATATAAGATTTTACTACACCTTTAGTGTCAATAAATATATCCGGTAATTGATTTACAACATTTTGTAAATGAATAATCCTCTGAACTTCCAGTTTACATTCATTTATAGGAGGATTAAATTGAGACAGGGTCGTATTATCCGAAATAATATCTTGTCGTGCTTCAGGCACCAACTTTTCTTTACCCATTAATGGAAATCTGGATTCGTCAAAATAACAATCCTCAAAATGTGCTTTAAACATATCCCCTGTAAGGGGTTCACGGTATCTAATAATAGATGGAGAATCAAAACCAATATATATCCCAAGTCTACGTTGAGGGCCCATTTTTGTACGTTGTGGTGGTGTAATTGGAACATATACAGCACATCCAAAAGTACGAAGATGATAAATATTTGGTTGTTGACCAAATGCAAGCTGTAATGGAGAATATTTATGATATACAGATGGTCTAATGTGAATTAAAGATACTGCATAAAGTATAGCATGTCCCCAAGCAGAAACAGGTAGTCTTGATTTCATAAGTAAAGGTCTAGCGATTAGTTAAAGCCTTTTGATCAAAAATTCAGCTAAACCGTTTTGTGTGTGTGTGTGGGTAACAGGATGTTCAACATCTATTCCTATTGATATGCAATAATCATCAAAAAATTGAGATGAAAATTCACCTGTATTATCCAATCAAATGGTCTTAATTAGATACTCAAGAAATTGTGCTTGTAGTTTAATTATCTGAGCAAGAAGTTTAGCAAATGCAACATTTCTAGTAGAAAGTAGACAAACATGTAACCATCGACTAAATGCATCAATCAAAACCAGAAAATATCTAAATGGTCCACTTGATGGATGAATAGGCCCACATATTCTCCGTGAATCCTTTGTAAAAATGATGGAGATTCAACAATGACTTTTGAGGGAGATGGTCTGATAATCAACTTACCTTGAGAACATGCAGAGCATGGAGATTCATTGGGTAGAAATATCTTTTGATTCTTTAAGGGATGCCCATACGAATTTTCAATAATTCGTCTCATCATTACAGATCCCGGATGTCCAAGGCGATCATGCCAAGTCATAAATACTTTAGGGTCAATGCACTTCTGGTGCATTACCACATATGATTCAATTGTTCTCATCTTTGTATAATACAATCCAGAATATAGAGCAGATAGTTTTTCTAATACGAGCTTCTGGCCCGATATTGTTTTAGTAATAAGAAAATGCTTTTTACTGCCTTCATTGGTCATTTCAATATGGTAATCATTACGACGTATATCTTTGAAACTCAATAAATTTCTTCTAGATTGTGAAGAGAATAGAGTATCATCAATACAAAATTTGGTGCTATTAGGCAACACAATATAAACTCTTTCAGAGTCCTTAATTAAATCTGATGAACCTAATATGGTATAGACATAGGTTTTACTTAGTGTTAGATTTTGAAAATATTTCTTTTCTTTGAGAATTGTGTGAGTTGTAGCACTGTCAGCCAGACATATATCTTTATCATTCAACTCAGAGATAAAAAAATCATCAATGTGATCCATGATTCTACAAAATATATGAAGCTTTGATTACAAATAATAGAAACAAAATACATTAATTGAGTGGAACACTTCCATCTCCAATTAAATGGTCAATACTACTTCAGGATGATTAAAGAAATCAGAGACATCAAGATGAGTAACATGTACATCTACTGAATCTAATAAATCATCTAATGATTCTACTAAATTTGTTTCATGCATTTTATTCTTTCCTTTAATAGATGCTTGATATAAATCAGTTAAGTGTCTGGCCGTACGACAGGTATGTGACTAATGTCCAGTCATTCCACATCTATGGCACACCTCTTTACTTTTCTTTGAAGAATTATTCTGGAGATTTTTACCCCTTTCTGAATTGTACCACTTCTAGCGATATAGTATATTATTATCCCTTTTAATGTTGTCACTTTTGGGACCAACAATTCTATAATTTCTCCTACCACGTCCATGCCCCTGATTTCTTCTAAAAGATGCATCATTCACTTATAGGAATGATGCAAACCTATTACCATTCATTTCAGGAAATGATATTGAGCCAGTAGAGCATAACTGGTGGTTTGCTAATAAGAGCTCATTGTTCTGCTTAGCTACTAGAAGATATGATATAAGTTTAGAATATTTCTTGAACTTTCTCTCTCGATATTGCTGCTGCAGGAGCACATTCGAGACATGAAATGTAGTATAAGTCTTCTCTAACATATCATCATTGGTGATTTTCTCACCGCATAATTTTAGTACTGAGCGTATTTTAAAAAGTGCGGAATTATACTCACTAACACATTTATAATCTTGCAACATTAGGTGCAACCAATCAAAATGAGCTCTTGGGAGGATGACAGTCTTCTGGTGTTCATACCTCTCCCTTAAACTGTTCCACAAAATATATGGATCTTTTACTGTAAGATATTCAGTTTTCAATTTTTCGTGAAGATGGTGGCAAAGGAAAATCATTGCTTTAGCATGGTTTTGTAGGGACGTTTGATTTCCTTCTTTAATTGTTTCGCCCAGGCTCATTGCATCAAGATAAATTTCAGCATCAAGTATCCAGGATAAATAATTTTTTCCAGATATGTCAAGAGCAACAAATTCCAATTTTGTAAGATTTGTCATTTTCTACACATATAAATAATGAAATAAATGTGTATCTCATAAAATATATTTATAAATTCATTCAGATAATCATCAATAAAATATATTAAAAACTACAAATACTATATTGAAAAAACTTATAGAGAAATAAGACCACTAGTTTTAGAATTGGTAGAACCGTCGTGCTGATAACGTATTATAAAACTAAAAAAAGAAACTACTATTGTAAGAGAGAAATATATAAGAAACTCTTTGAAATTCTTAAGAACTGAAACTTTATTCTCTCTCTATATTTTCTTATGAATTTTATTACAATTGAAGCCCCTATTTATAGGCCTTGAAATTACTATGCAAGTCACTATGCAAGTCACTATGCAAGATTTAAAATAATAGTGGTGCGGTCATTCACATAATTTTAGTGGTAGGACAGGAGGCGGCAGCCGTCTCACCATTCAGCATTTGTTTCATTACAATTTCAATATTAACATTTTTTATTTTAAATATTTAACTTTTTATCTGATTATTATTTGACAATTACAACTTTCCATACTTTTAAATAGAACACAAAAAATAATACTACATTTTAAATTTTAAAACTAAAATAATATTAAAAAAATATAATCCAATAATATTTTAATTTTATAATATTTTTATTCACATTTTCACTCTCCTTTCCAAATAAATCCAATAATATCTTAACTCAAACCATTTCTTAACCAATATTCACAGATCATTTTAGTATTATGAATAAAATTATCATCTCATCTCATTCCTAAAACATCCCTTTAGACATCTAACGATCCATTCATAGAGAGTGAAAATAATGCAATGACGCCTACTAGATAGGGGAAAACAAAATATCTGGCAACCAATCCTAGCCTAAAATTCCAACTCGACCCGAACCAAATTACCGACCCCTTAAATTGGTTTGAAATTCAGAACATTTTGTAACCGTTCTGAAAAACGGTTCGAATCGGGTTATTAACCAATTTCCACTTTTGTTTTTATAATACAATCAGATATTAGTGTTGACAACTATGTAGATATTGCAACTATTCGTGTTCCACCAAATCAGCAAATCACCATTATTCTAGGAATTAGCCCAATTAGATTACTTCTCTTATGTATTTGTTTCCATATACATTCATTGTACAGTCTATTTAATTTGTGAATCAGAACAGAGCAATACAAGTTATTCAACCCAATTCAATCACCTCTCTCTATCTTAACATGGTATCGAGCCAAATCGGTCCATGAATCCTAATCCCCTGGCCAACAACCCAAAACCCACCTACAAGTGCACCGCATGTGGAAGAGACAAGCATACCCGCAACAGGTGTTGGATGGGGGTGGGTTACCCAGGTCATGAACCACGATCAAAGCTGCAGCCATCAATACTTGGCCAATCTACACCATTGTCAATCAAGTCTTGTCGGAGTCAAGCCTCATTCCTAGACTTTCACCGGATCTCTACCAGAAGCTCTCCCCCTCTTAGCGTTAGCGAGCATTTCCCCTTTGATTTCTACATCCAACTTCGTCAGTAACACTTTTTCCCCTTCCTCCCCTTCCTCCTTCTTCGATCCAGACCACCTTTGGATGGTGGATAGTGGCGCAAGACACCATATCTCCCACACGAAATCTCTTTGCTGAGCTAAGTCCTCTTATTTCCCCTTATTAGCGTCGGTGAGCTAAGTCCATGTTGAGGGCATCGGGAAATGTCAACTCTCTCCCTCCCTCATTATATCAAATGTCTATTTTATCCCTTCTTTTTCTTTTAACCTCTTATCCATTTCCCAACTTACTATCCAAAATTCTTGCATTATTTTATTCTCTTCTAACACTTGCATCTTTCTAAACCCACAACTGATGAAGCCGACTGGAGCGGGTGATCTTTGCAATGGACTCTACATACAGATCCTTCCCTTGCTTTTGCTGCACAAACCACCATTAATAAAGTCCAATAGCATCAACGTCTAAGTCATCCTTCTAGTCTTGTCATCCCCAGTCTTTTTAATCCTCCTTGTATTATTTCTAATTACAATATTTGCGTTCGTTCTAAGTACACAAGATTATTTTTTCCAAAATCTACTACTAAAAGTGTTTCTCCTTTTAATCATATATTTTGTGATATTTGGGATGGTCATCATACTTCTTCTCTACGTGGAGCTCACTATTTTCTCACAATTGTTGATGATTTTTCCCGTATTACTTGGATATATCTCATGTGTTTTAAATCAGATGCTTATACTCATTTAACTCTTTTTTTTTTTTTTGCTATTGTCTAAAATCAATTTAATACTACTATCAAAATTATTAGAGCTAATAATGGACAAGAACTCTTATCTCATCAATTTCAAACTTATCACAAAGATCACGGCATCATTCATGAACTTATCTGTGTTGGAACTCCACAGCAAAATGGTGTTGCGAAGCATAAATAACAGCACCTTCTTAATGTTTCCCCAAGTCCTTGTTTTCAAGCTCACTTACCTTTCCAATTTCGAGGTGATTGCATTCTTACCGCTACCTACCTCATAAATCGCACTCCTAGTCGCATCATCCAAAATAAATCATCTTTGAGATACATTTTAATAAAGCACCCAACTATGATCACCTTGGCGCATTCGAGTGTCTTTGCTATGCTCAAACACTTAGTTTTTACCTTAAAAAAATTTCTTCACATGCTACCAAATGTGTCTTTCCTGGCTATCCCAATACCCATAAAGCATACAAACTTCTACAATCTTAACACTCAATCAATTTTCTACTCTCGTGACGTCACCTTCCATGAGCACCAATTCCGTTCCAATCTATCCCTGACTCTTTCCCTACCACCACTTCAATCATTCATCTCCCTGTCCCTAACCTTGTAGTCCCTCCCACCTTATCACTTGATTTCCCCATCACCACACATTCACCATCTGAATCCTTACTCTTCCCTCCATCCCGACCCATTACCTGTCCTTGTCGCACTATCACTCTACCTATTTACCTTCATGACTATGTCTGTCCCATCTTCCACATGGAGCCCACAGCACCCTCACCTAATCCACCGTCTAGGTACTACTCATCCTTTATTTGTTTTTCTTTCATATTCCCAATTCTCGCCCTTACATATATCTTATTTAACTGGTCTCACTACTTGTATTGATCCTTTAAGTTACTCTGAGGCTACTTGGCACACTCATTGGGATGAAGCCATATCTTCTAAACTTCATGCTCTAGAGGACAACTCAACCTAGACTCTTGAACTACTTCCACCTGGTAAGAAATTTATTGCTTGCAAATGGGTCTTCAAAACTAAGCTCAAGGCTGATGGTTCTATTGAGGGGTACAAAACTCATCTAGTTGTCAAATGTTAAACTTAGGTTGAAGGCCTTTGAGACTTTCGCTCCGTTGGCTAAAATGACCATTGTACAATGTCTATTAACAGTTGTTGCCACCAAACATTGGCTCATGCATTAACTTGATGTCAACAATGCTTTTTTGCATAGTGATCTTGATGAACAAGTCTACATGACCTCACCACCCAGGTATTTCCCCAAGGGAGAGACATGTGTCTGTCGATTTAAAAAATCCCTCTACGGCCTCAAACAAGCCTCCAGTAACTGGTTTTACAAACTAAGCACTATGCTTCTTGATGCAGGTTTCATCAATCTCATGCAGATCACTCTTTGTTTACTCTTACCACTAACACCAGCATCACTCTTGTTCTTCTTTGTAATGACATTTCTCAGATCGAGTTCTTCAAAATAACTTTCTCCACTCACTTCAAAACAAAGGATCTTGGTTCTTTGAAGTATTTTTTTGGACTTGAAGTTGCTCAGTCTCCTGTCAACATCTTCCTTAATCAGTGCAAATATAATCTTGACATCCTCTCTGACAATGGACAACTTGGTGCACGGACTACTTCTTTTCCCATGGCACAACACTTAAAGCTCAATAATGAAAATGGTGACTATAATAACCCGAATTTTCACTTGTTATTTTTAATTTACATGCTTAGTTTGATTATAATTTCTTTAGAGTTATTTTGGTGGACCTTTGAAACTTCTGGATATATATTTATTTTGGAACTTTTCTTATGAAAAATTTTAATAAGTTAAGTTTAAAATGGTGAAAGGATGCAAATGGAGGAATTTAGTGTAAACCATGGTAATTGCGAAAGGTTTGACAGATTTGACATCCTCCGGTAATTTAGACATAACTTTCTCATTTAATTTTGAATTAGGATAATTCAAGATGCTATGAAAATCTAAGAGAAGTATCTACAATTTTTATGTTTTAAGTTTTAAGAGATATGAACTCAATCAAAGACTAAATTGGAATTGAAGTTGGCAGAATCGAATTGGACATAATAGGCATTGACTTTCAATTGACTAATGGCTTTGCTTAAGATTAAGTTTTTGGAATATTTTCTCAATTATCATAAGATCTTGACAAATTCGTGGACATATGACAAATGAGAAAATTTTATTTAGAAAGTTTCACGTGAAACAAGAAGGATTATCTAACAAACACTTTGTGTGCTCGGATTGGTTGCTCATGGGTTACTCCAACTAGTTTCGGTAACATAAGTATATCCCTCTCATTTTATCTCGGAATAATGTGATTCAAACTACAATAAGTATATCCCTCTCATAATCACTAAGAGGATGATATAAAACTTTCATATTTTGAGTTTTTGGATAATCGTATTGGATAAAGGAATTATTGGGCCGAGAAGTGATCAGATCTAAAAAAGACAGAATTGAAACATAAATTGAATTATCTCCACCGCCTTAGACAAGAGGCAAAATCTAATTGGATTTTTTTAAATTTCTGCAAATTTAGATATGTGTAAGGGATTGCTGGATAAATGGGATGAATCCCTTAGGAAAGTTGGAGGACACTTGGAAGGGATAGATGGCCGGATCCCATTTCTTGGTGGATTTTCCAGATTTTGTTGCATTTGCTTTTCATGTGATGAACTTTTTGGACCATTGATCACCTTAATCTTCTAAATGGCATGAATCTAACCATTAGATGAGATTTAGAGATAGCCAAGCCTAAATTTAGAGTAATCATGAGAACTAACAAGAGGTGAGACACCTCATGTACATACACGGCTATGGATCAACCGGTTGCCTCTCAAGCCTTTCCACCCCTTGAGCCCATGCATATGTCGCCTATCCCTTGTCTATATATATATGTGAAGAAGTTCCTTTTAGCCCCCTTTAGAGAGAAGGACACGCCTATCTTAGAAAAAGAAAGAGAAAAATCCATCTAAACACCTTTACATTATCTAAACCTCAAAAGAGAGCAATTGAGTGTTTTGAGGGAAAACTTGCAAGAGCTTGGTTCAATCATCATTTCAAGTTTTGGAGAAATTTGTAAGTGGGGGGTGTGATGAGTGCACAAAAATGCACTCTAAATACCCTATTTAATTGCTAAAATAAAAGAGAAAATAATGATATAACTCATTTTATTTAATTTAATAGTTATTTATTTTGAAATGGATATGAGCATGATTTAATATATTTAAGTCTCAAATAAATACAAAAAGAAAAATATGAGTTTAGTTCATTAAATAGGTCCCATTAATTTCCACCTTGCAATTAGACCACTTGAATTTCCATACAATTCATCATTTCAATTTAAAGAGTCAAAAATTGCTTCTAATCCTATCTTCTTTAAATTATTTATATTTATTTTCTTTTTACATGTGATAGGCGGCAAATCAAGCAAGGCATGTGGAGGAGATTTAATCAATTAAACAAGCCACTCTATTTGACTTGTTTACAAGATTACACATGACATAGTGGAGAAAGAAGAAGTGATACATGGCAATAAAGGAACTAGCTTCACATAGCCTCATTTCAGCCACAAATATTGGAAGAAGTTGCATGCAAGTTTCGGACATCACAAAACTTAAAGAAGAAACCAACAACTCAAAATAAATCAAATGAAAAGCTAGACACATCTACATGAGAGGAAACCGGCGCCACTTGCACCACTCACATGCCTAATTAATTCAAAAACAAAACAATTTTAGAGATCTTACAAGACAAACCAAAATTATTGACCATTTCAAAATTGATAAACAAGTTGATAAAGCAGCCACCACATTTGTTACAAAAGCATACACGGCACCTTGAGATATTGATAAACAACAAAAGGAATTCATGAGGAAACCGACAACTCAATACATAGAAACCAGCCACAAATTATTCGGTTGAATTTTCAAGGAGAGCTCCATCCAAATTTGGTACATGCATATTCGGTTAGCTCACTTATAGACAAATAAAATCATACTTGCTAGTGGAAGCATTTCAGCCTAAAGAAATTAAGAGAAAGCAAAGACATACACGGCAACAAACCGAGAAACAAAGCAGCCACCACACTCAATGACATGCAAGATTCCATTCAGTGTTCTCAAGTTTTTTTTGGCTGAGCAGCTGCACACATACTTGTGAGCTGGACCAAGTTGTTATCTCAAATATATAGGAAGCAACACATGGCAACACATGGGAGGAAACAAAATCATACACGGCACTTCAAACACAAACCAGATTCGGTGCCCTCAATTCCCTCCAAAATGACATGCAAGAATCCATTCGGTGCTCTCAAGTTCCCTCAAGCCAATTGACGCCACTTGCATGTCAACTTACATGCCAACTCATTTTATTTAATGCCACCCAATGCATGTTACAGCTAGCTGCACACATGATTGCTTCAAGCTAGAATAGATAGAAAGACATACACGGCAAATCAAGTTTAATCATCCGAAAATTGTTGGACCAAGCTAAGAGACATACCACAACTTCAGTCCTCCATTCATATATAGCAGAAAAATTGGACCAATCATTCATCGTTTCAACCGACCAAGACTTCTCATGCATGGATAAATTCAAGCCACAATTTGAAATTAAAAGAAAAGACTACACCGCAACATCTATAAATAGATCCTTGAAGGCTCGAATGAAGGGCAGCGGGGGATGCCTTGGAAGAGCTATTTTCAGAGCTTGATAAAAGAAAAGAAAAACCAAAGAAGAGAGAAAACAATGCCTGACTCTTCCATATTTTTCCTTAGAGAATTTTTGTTGCATATTTTCAATATGTGTAACTAAATTCTCTAGTAGAGCTAGGGATGTGTTTATATATATCATGGTATTTGTAATTGTTTTTTATTCATACATGTGAGCTTTAAATATTAAACTCTTTTGTTTAGTCATTCGAAATTTATTATAAATATTTTCGTCACCAAATAATCTTAAAATTAATTTCATTTATAGATTCAGTCATATTTTTTCTATTGAATGGAATAATTCTTTGATTATGATTGGTTCAATTGATTATCTATATTAGTTTAATTCTCTGCTGCAATATTACTCTATGAATATATTGTCGACGTTGAATTTCCTTAATATCGATAACAATTACCATTCTTATATTGCGACGAATGATCTTTCGAAAGATTACAACTGATTATTAATGTTTTATCTTCCGATTGAAAATTTGGATATAGAATTTTCAATTGTGTTATTAATGAATCGAAAATAATTAAAATATCAATTATATACAAAAGATTCTCAATGCTCTACTTTTCATCTCATTTTTATATTTTTCAAATTACTCATTTAGTTTTAATTTACATCATACTTCAAAAATCACTTTTCACACTTTTCTAAATTTTTTTGTTAATTTTGTTACTATTTTTCAATTTCTCAATCCATCTCCATGTGGAATCAACATCCCAAACCTATACTGCAAACGACCGCGTTATTCTTTGGGCGTAACCAATACTATTTAACTTAATTTTAGCATAGAATAATTAATTTGATGATTAGATCATGTTTGTTACTCCTTTGATCTTAATCTTTGTTTAAGTGTTTAAATGAAATCCATCAAGTGTTGGATTAGTTTTTGTCATGCAAAAATGCTAAGAAAAAATTCAAGAATTTAGGAATATGTTCTATTTTGATATATGAAAGAATTTACGTAAAAATACAAAGTTTTGGTTTGACAAAAGAATAAGAAACTCATCATTGTGAATTTCGGCTCTAATAAGATTTATGGTAAAGTTTTTATTCTAGATTCTTATCTACTTGATTTTAATCATTTGAATGATATTTTAATAATTAGGATGAGTTTAGGGACTCTAGTTTACGTGGAAAAAAATTCTAAGAATCATCATGTAAGAAATTAGTAGAAAATTAGTTAAGAAAACAAAATAGTATATGCTTGAACTCAAATTTAAAGTTAAGGGTAAATTGAGTATTTTATAAATAAAGAGTTTAGCTTAGTTTGAAAGAAAGAAAATAAGGTTTGGAAAATAAGATTTCACGGGAATGGCGCTATGTAGAGCATGTGCAGGTACAGAGACGCTTTTGGACGGTTTGCTAGTAGACCCGTGCTAGAATCAGATTCAAAATCTAATTTTTCTAATCGCTTGTTTGATAATTTTTCCAATTCTAACACAATGAGTGAACACGCGAACCATCCTATTAGAACCCTCCAAGATTATCTTCATCCCGCACGAATAGCTACACAATCTTGTATTATGTTCTCACCTAACGCTCGTCATGTAGATTTCAAAACAGAAATGATACAATTACTTCTGACTTTCTATGGTTAAGAAAATGAAAACCCCTATGTTTATATTAGGGAATTTGAGGAAGTAGTTGCAATATTCCACAGTCAAAATACTACTGACGACACGGTAAGGCTAAAGTTCTTTCCTTTTTCTTTGAAAGATAAAGCTAAGAGTTGGTTGTACTCACTAAGACCGCGGTCTATTGGAACATGGAGTGAGATGACTCAAGTTTTTTTCAATAAATACTTTCCCCAGCATAAGACCAATGCTTTAAAAAGACAAATATCTACCTTTGCACAAAATGATAGTGACACTTTGTACCAGTTTTGGGAAAGATTTAAAGAATTACTGAGTGTGTGTCCCCATCATGGATATGTGAATTGATGCTTAATGAGTTATTTCTATAAAAGGTTTACACCCAGGGAAATTCAATTCGTGGAAATGATGTTCAATGGAGAATGTTTATAGAAAAATCCTGATGAGGCCATAAAGTACCTCAATGAGCTTGCTGAAAAAGCTCATATTTGGACTGGACCTAGTGCTACTAATAGCACAAACAGGTCACGACCTACAAGAAATCCGAGTGGTGGTGTTTACCATCTAAGGGAAGAGGATAACCTTAAGGCTAAGGTTAAAATGCTCACCAGAGAATTAGAGTTATTGAAAATAAAAAACTCATAACCAACACATATGGCTAATTATGTAGAATCTTTTGGGCCATGTGTTGTCTGTGGTGGGATAGATCATCATGCCCAAGAGTGTCCTACACATATTAACATGAATGGTATGTATGAGGAACAAAGTAATGCTCTGGGTATGTACAAAAAGCCCTTCACACCTTACTCTGAAACCTATAACTCAGAATGGCGTAATCATCCTAACTTCAACTAGAAGTCTGAAAATCAGAAGCCTCACAACCCTCTAGATCATATCCTGCACCATACCATGCACCTCAATCTTCTAGAAATTTTTTAAAAGATACTTTGCATACTTTTATTGAAATACAGGGTAAGACTAATCAGAAATTTGAATATTTGATTACTCAGGTTGTTGAAGAAAATAAGGAAATAAAGAATTAGGTGTCTAAAATAATGAGTTCTTTGACTGTGAATGAAAAATGTAAGTTTCCTTTTCAAGCTCAGTCTGTACCTCATGGTCAACATAAGGCACAAGGAGATCTGAAGAACATAAATGCCATTGTGACACGAAGTGGTAAGTCTCTACGTAATCCAATAATAGACAAAATAAAGGATGTAGAGAAAGATCAAGATAGTAGCAGTCCTGAGCTTCCCAAAGAACTTGAGGTAACAAAACCCGAGGAACCTGAAGTAACAAAAAATCATGTTAAGGTACATTTTCCTCAAGCATTAAAGTCAAGCAAACAAACTCTGGATCATAACAATGATATTTTGGAAAATCTTAGACAGATAAAAATTAATCTTCCTCTTTTGCATGTAATTAAAAAAGTTCATATTTACGCAAAAATTCTAAAAAAATTTTGTACAGTTAAGAGAAAGCATCATGTGAAGAAGACAGCATTCTTAACAGAGCAAGTTAGTACTCTAATTGAACAACGGATTCCCCCTAAGTACAAGGATCCTGGATGTCCAACCATCACATGCAACATTGGCAATCATGAGCTTGGACAGGCCTTGCTAGATTTAGGGGCTAGTGTAGATTTAATGTCATATTCTATTTATTTGCAATTGGGATTGGGAGAAATCAAACCAACTTCTACGGTATTGCAATTGGTTGATCGTTCAATCAGTGCACTATTAATTCTAGGTAGACCTTTTCTTGCTACTTCTAATACGCTTATCAATTGCAAAAATGGATTGATGAAACTCTCTTTTGGCAATATGACTCTTGAAGTAAATATTTTTCATATTGCAAAATAGCCAAAAGAGGATATCGAGTGTCATCAATACATGATTGACTCATTCATAGAAATGGAAGTTCTTACAACTCATGATTCAGATTCCCTTGAATACTTTATTGTTAATTTTGAATTTAATCTTATAAGTGATTCATTTGATGTAGTTGACATTTGTGCTATTTTTGACAGAACTCATGATTATAGCACACAGGCATGACAACCAAAGTTTGAGAAGTTGCCTGAAAAAAGAGAAAGACAAATTTCTTCAAGTAGGGAAGCCCCTAAAGTTGAATTAAAATCTCTACCTAAGGGTTTAAAGCATGTTTTCCTTGGTTCAGGTGCTACTTTTCTTGTTATTATTTTATCTGAATTATCTGAATCCCAAGGTGAGAAATTAATCCAGATTTTATACGAGTATAAATCAGCCCTAGGATGGAGCATTGTTGATATAAAAGGCATTGGTCCCATGGTTTGTACTCATAAAATAAATTTAGAGGAAGGAACTAATTCTCGAAAAGAACCCAGCATAGACTTAATCCCACTATGAAAGAAGTTGTGAAAAATGAAGTATTGAAATTATTAGATAAATGAATGATATATCCTATTGCTGATAGTAAATGGGTAAGTCCTACGCAAGTTGTTCCTAAAAAGTCAAGTATAACTGTAATAAAAAATGACCTAGGAGAGTTAGTCCCTAAAAAACTGGTGACTAGTTGGCGGATGTGCATTGATTACAGAAAATTAAATGTCGCCACACGAAAAGACCATTTTTCGCTTCCTTTTACTGATCAAATTTTTGCGCGGGTGGCTGGTCATAATTTTTATTGCATTCTGAATGGTTATTCTGGTTATTATCAAATTGAAATTACATTAGAAGACCAGGACAAAACTACTTTTACTTGTTCTTTCGGTACTTAGGCTTTCCGCAGAATGTCATTTGGACTGTGTAATACTCCAGCTACTTTTCAACGTTGCATGATGAGTATTTTCAGTGAGATGGTTAAAAAGTGCATGGAAGTTTTTATGGATGACTTTGACTGTATTTGGATCTTCTTTTGATGCATGCTTAATGAGTTTAGAAAGAGTACTCACTCATTGTGAAGAAAAAGAATTGGTTTTAAATGCTAACAACATATTAAAACTTAAAAAAAAAATACTTTGAACTATGATTTATTAAGGAATCATATTTAGTTTAAAATCTATTAATAACATTGGAAGCTTGTTTCATCAAATATGCTTAACAGATTAAAATAGATCAAACTCTATTTATAGCTAAATTCATTATAATAATTAGTACTTAAAAAAATATAGTTTGTATAATCTTTGATATTAAAGTCCAATGTAAAGATAGAGTGAAGCCCGCCAAAGACATCTGCTGCAGCTTGAAAACTAAGGGATAAAAAGTATTATGATATGAAAAGGCTTCAAAGCCTTCATTGGAAAGCTTACACGACAAGAGTTTTAAATGGCATTTTGTAATTTTATAAATACATAGGCACTTCTGAGAGGCTAAGAACCTAAAGCAAACAACTAATATATATGCATCATCAACCAAGTCGCCAACTGCACCCAGGAAAACAAGGAGTTTGCGCGACATATCCTTACCGAACAGAACAGAGACATCGTGGGAGCAGGTCGACGTATCTGGGCTGAGGGTCAACGGAGGCTGCTTCAGTCCGTGGTGGCAGAGCACCGAGGTGGCCCGACGTGGAGAAGATCAATCCTCTGTTTTGGTAGTGCGAAAACAGGGGGAATGGTCAGCGGTTTGGTGGTTCTCCAAGGGCAAACGCATAGTCCCTCCGATAGCTGGGAAATAAAGTGATCAGTGGGAGGTAGTGGGTCTGTTTTGAGATGGTTTTCCGGCATGGGTGACGCTCTCCGTGGCTGGCTGCATTAGTCCACGTTGGGGGATGAATTCCTCTGTTTCGGATGTCAAAAACAGGGGCTGTTCATGGGCGGTTTGTGCGTGAAGGAGAGGTTGTGACGTGGGGTGTCTTGCCTGTGCGTGCTCGTGCCATGTAGGGGCAAAGGTGGTGGATGATGGTTCTCGATGGTGAAGGCTAGGAGGGGCGGTGGAAGCTTGGGTTTGATATGCTATGGGGCGACGTGATGGTTTGAGAAAGAGAGGGGCTACGGTAATGAGGTGCACAGGTCGTGCATGCGACACAATGGCTGGGCTGCTTCATGGAATTTTCAAAGTGCAACATGGCACCTCACGATGTGGTTGAGCAGTGAACGAAGACGGATGGTACTGGGGCCGTCCATAGAGTTTGTGCCGAAAGTGGTCCTTAACCGTGTCTCCATTAACGCGGCTTACGTTGTAGTGGTGGCCGCTGGCGAGAGCTATGTTTTCGTATGAGGTTTTTTTTCTCTTTGGACGAGGTTACGAGCATATGAGCATATATATATATATATTCCTAAAACAAGAGAGGGAGAGACGTGTATGGCTGGGACAATGCGGGTGGCAACAGAACTAATTCAAATATGAAAGTAAAACTGATCGATTTTCATTATACGCGAATACATGTCCGTCCGTGATTGTAGAGATAGGTGGAAAAGAAAAGAATGTGAGTGGTAAGCGAAGTACATGAGACGTGCATGGTTTAAATCTATAAATTGTAATCCGCGAGGAGTTTTATCATTAAGGAAAGTCTAAAAAAAAATGGTGATCGTGTTTGGAGTTTTAAAAATAACTAAATAAATAAGAAGGGACAGAATTAGGATTTGATGTTTGAGGAGCAATTGATAAAATATATAATATGTGTAAATATAAATAATATATATTTTTTGCATGTAATTATACAAAAAATAATAATTAAATTTTTTATTTCTTCATTTATTTTCTTTTTTTCTTTGAATTAGGAAAAAAAAATTACTAGCTAGAGACCATGACCAAAAAAAAAAAATAAATAAATAAATAAATTTATGCTTTTCTTTTACATACTCAACAATGATCTTTCATGAAATAAAATTCATCTATTATTATTTTTGAAATGAAATTTTTGATAATTTGTTTCTCATAAAAATAATAAATGATAATTTTTTAAGCATTGGGAGACATTTTTTTATTTTTTTTAATATTTGAGGGAGTAATTTTAATTATATATAAAAAGATTATATATTTCTATAATAATTTTTTTTTTTAATACCACCCCCCACCCTTCGCCGTAAGTCCGCCCCTGTAAATAAGTAAATAGAGCGTTAACTCTAAGTTCAAAATATTAACAAAAACAATAGATATAACTTATCCGATAATGATTTTAACTTGAAAATAACACTCACTTTTTTTATAAAGAAAAAAAAAACATTAACAATATATTTAAAATACTGGTTGAAATAACACAAAATCCATATTTAAAGATATGAACTTATTAATGCTATAAAATCTGACAAAATCGTTAACACCAATAATAATAAGAGAATTAAATAATAAATTTTAAAATTTGAAAGATTCAAATTATTTGCATTTAAATCCTAAATATCTGAGTGGAGATGTTACATATAACCTTTCTTATTCCTCAACTTACCATCCTCAAAATGATAGTCAAACTGAGATGGTTAACAAGTGTGTGGAGCTTTTTTTGAGATGCTTTTCTAGTGACAAACTTAAGCTATGGATGGACTGGCTTCCATTGGCAAAATGGTGGTATAACACCACATTCCATCAGTCTATCAAAATGACACTATATGAAGTTATAAATGGAGTTCCACCTCTTAGATTGCAAGCTTAGATCCCTAGTTTAGCTCGGAATTAGGTTGTAGAGGAAGTTTTAAAGATCCATCAATAAATTTTGGAAACCTTTTGAAATACAACATGACATGTGCTCAAGAAAGAATGAAGTTGCAGTTTGACAAGATGCATACTGAGAGAACATTTGAAATTAGAGATTGGATTTATTTGAGGTTACAACCCTATCGGCATAAATCATTGGCTATTAGAAGAAATTTGAAGTTAGCCCCAAGTTTTTTTGGTCCATTCCAAATTACTCAAAGGATTGGACAAGTGGCCTATAAGTTGAATTTGCCTCCTAATTCTCAATTACATCTAGTTTGTCATGTGTCCTGCTTAAAGAAGAAGTTGGGTTAGCATGTTACTCCTATCTCTACATTACCACCATTGGATATGCATGGTGAAATCACCCCTGAACCTTAGGCTGTGTTGCAACGCAGGATGAGGAAAGGACACAATCGGCCATTGGTGGATTTACTAATTCAATAGAGTGGTACAAGTCTTAAATAGGCTACTTGGGGACCATTTTGGCAGCTTAAGGAGAAGTTCTCACACCTTGTGGGCAAGGTGTTTTAAGGGGAGGAATATGTCATGAGGCATTTATAGATGAAGTTGAAGAGAAGCAATAGCGCAGGAATGGTTGTTATGCTGTTATTTTCGTTATTGTGAATGTTGATGGCTTTAATGAAACTACGTTGTTTGAGTGTAAATGTAAGTAAGTCACTCATGAGTTGTCGTTTAGGCGAATGTAAGCCATATGTAGTTCAATACTTGTATGGCTATAAATACCTAAATGTGGAAGTAATAAAGTAGATATGATTTAAGATTCAATTATGTCTCCCTCTCAACTCTCATATTCTCTTCTCTTTCATTCGTTTTGGAGATTGACCTTCTCGAATAGGTCTCTGTAAGATAGGGTCCATTACAGTTTTGCTTTAATTACTAAAATACCCTTAAGGCATTTTAAGTTGTGGTCTAGCTATTGATTTGAACTTTTGTTTTAATCACGCCTATATTGTTCTTTATCTTATAACATATTAGAAACTTCATTGTCCTTCAGAAGTTTTAAAAAGGTTTTATATCAATATTTTACTTGTTGCAATTGATTTTGTTTTAAGTGAATAATGGCAATATCTTTATATTTTTTAATGGTTTAATTTTGATTAAGTTTTGTTTCATGGAAGTGTAGCTAGGTTTTCTTTTATAGTATTACTCAAAGAGGTTAAGTGGGCAATGATGAATCTAGGAGTGATGTTTTAAGGTACCAGGTTATGAGAATTTTAGAGTTTTAGAAAAAATATATTATTTTAGTATTTTAGGTTGAAATATCGAAATATATAGTTGTTTGAGTGTTTGTGGAAGTAAGTGTCAATTTTATAGGTGATGATTGATCTGTGTTCAACTTTATTAAGGATCTTTCTAAAAGGTTAGGAAGTCCAGTTAAGTGGGGTTCACATGCTAGATTTGCCTTAGAAAGAAATGAACTGAAGTTGATTTTGTAAAATGTGCATGATATGTTTTTAAAAGAAAATATGAAAGCAACCTCAGTTTATGTGTTCTACATCCACTCATGAAAGTCTATATGAAAAAAAAAATACTTTTTGACATGAAATATTTAGATATGGGTAATATTTAACATGTTTCTAAAATGTACAAGAGTGAATATGAAAATTGAGATTTTTATACATGTAATATGAAATGTTTTTATAATTGAGCATTGAAAATCTTAACCTTAAAACCTTCAAAACCGAAATATACATATACACTAAGTCAAACTTTTTCAACCCGAGAACCTTATCATGGTCATACACTTGTCACCAAATACTATATGGATATTATTTATTTTCCTTTGCAACAAAATGACTACATTCTCCAACATAATACAAATTTTAAGTCTAAAATAACACCTTAGCTAAACATGGTTTTTTAACCAGAAATACACCAAGCATCTCTTCAAATGACTAGCCTAACATCACCAAGCATTCATCAATCATCACAAACATATACATAGAATGCTAGAGTAAGTTAAAGATCCACTTACCGAATTTACCTTGGCATATTCCTTACATTCTCCCAATAACATAATCATTATATTCCAACAATCATGGTATAGATTAAAGCCAAGTATCCTCCCCACAATACTTAGAAAAATATACCAACTCTCCAAACATACAAGTCAAACCATAGATCAAAGCAACACCAATGCAAGTTCATATTATCCTTCAACATGCACTAACCTGAAATGACCATAGGAAATTTCTTTTCATATTTCCAACAAGTAACAACTATGTTTCCACAATAAAGTTTTAGATTACAAACCTATCACAACATTTTAACAATACTTCAAGAGCACATAATAAACTCACCAAATAAACAAGTCAACAAAAGAGCAAAACTTCACAATCATAGGTTCACCTCACACATACAAGTGATGCTAAGGTTAAGGTAAGAATGTACTTACAATACTCTAAGTAGAAAAGATTAGCTCTGAAAATATATAAAAATAATCCATTAAAATAGTTTATAAGCATATAGTTTAAAAAAGTTCTTAAGGATTTAAGACCTTGGTGTGTGCATGTGACCTAACTTAGGTTTCCATTCTTGAATTAGGTTAGGATCTTGCTTACCTCTTCAAATGTGCTTCCTCTCAAGAAAACCCGCTTCAAGTTTCACTATACTTATGATATTTTAGTGTTTAGAAGGTGGACAAAATAAAAGCAAAGTGAGAGTAGAGAAAAGAGCTTGTTGCCGTGAGATGTAGGGTGGGGTGTGTGTGTACAAGTAAAGCAAACAAGTGAGAAAAGATCAAGGCATAGGCCATTCGGCCATAGGGATTTCTTAGGCTTCTAGGCACTCATTTCACTAGTTTTAGGATTGACGTTTGATGGATTGAAAGACCCATTTGATTGGCCTTCATCACTCGATCAAATCATGCCTATTTTTAACTTATACTTAAGGTGGATTCTTCCTTCATTTTTCCATCTATAGCCGGCGCATATCAAGGGTAGAAACTCCTTCCTTTTATTTCATCTCACTCCTCTCATACTCACACATCACCTTACATGTTATTCTCCAATATTGCAAGATCAAATTTTTGGGGAATGGAGCATGCAACCTTCGGCTAGGCCTTTTCCAAGCCCAACCGAAACTCATATCTCTTCCTCCTTTGTTTTTCCTTCCTCTCATGTGTTCCATCAATCACCACTCAACCTTACACTTTTACACACAAGTAAAAACCATTCCTACATAGTCTCATGTGTCGAAATCACCTAGATTTGGGAAAGGCGTAGGAAGACACAAAAGGTGGTCTTTGGCTACACCATGCCCGAATCTCACTTGCCTCCCTTTGGTCACTCTTCTCTCCAATGATACTCCCATTTGACACATCACTCAATCAATCATCCAACACTCTCTAACAATTCTCCTCAAGATCTCTCAATTAGATTTTCCCCCTAGGGAAACCTAATAAGGTTCGGCATTCTCATTTCGAAACTACCCAAACCATGCTTGCTCACATCTCCCACTCTACCACATCCTTCTTCAAAAAATCTAGCATGTATCAATCATCTAGATTTGGTATGCTCCTAGGAAGACTAAATTTGAAAACTTCTTCCTCTCCAAAAATAGTCACCTCACTTGTCACCATCTCACCCTTACAAGTCAACACATATCTCTAAAAATTTTCTTATATAAAATCTATCTTTTTGTCATGTCAAGGGTGGGCTTCACATTTGGAAACTCAATGTGAAAAAGTTGGCTTCCCTTAGATTCCTCTCATTTGTATACTCCTTCTTTTCCAAGCCACCATTTTTCTTCCCAATGACACCACATCTCACTTGTCATTTTTCACTTGTCACACATTTTCCAAGGGATTTTTTTACACACAAATTTTTCACTCTTATAAGATCTAGTACAAGTCAATCACTTAGATATGATATTCATCTAGGGTAACTCAATTGGAAGAGCTTGGTTCTTTCCTTCTTTGTCTCCCACGTTTTCCATGCTTCCCAAATGATGAAAATCTCTTCTTGATTCCTTCACTCTTTTCCAAGAAACCTACTAGTCAAACCCTCCAATTACTAATATTTTCTCCTCACACCTACTAGTTTTTGGAGATTTTCTAAAACTCTCCTAGGGTGACATGTGTCTCCATGTATAGGTTTGGTTGACTCATGGATCACTCTCATGGGTATATGGGTTTTGATACCCTACTTTGAGCTAATATCCTAGTCAATATCCTAGTCCATACTTCCCAAAACTCAATTCTAAACCCATGCCTGTTACCAACATAAAATACCAATATTTTTATTATAATAAATAAATAAATAAAATAATAAGAAACAAAAAATTATGGGTCGTCACAATCATATTAGAACCATATCCAGAATCAGACTACAAACTAATAAGAATGCCAAAGATTTTTTTCATATTTATATCATATTAAACAACGTGATGTTCACTTTCATATCAATTTCAGATAATCAATAACAAATTCAAAACAATTTATATCGCATGTAAAAAAATCTCTATAATCATATTCGCTCTTATGCACATTTTAGAAACATGTCAAATGTTGCTTATATGTCTACACATTTCATGTCAAAAAGTATTTTTCTCTTTCATATAGATTTTCAAGAATGGATGTAGAACACATACTGAGGTTATTTTCACAATTTTCTTTTAAAACATATGATGCATATTTTACAAAACCAACTTCAGTTCATTTTCCTTATAATGCAAACCTAGACTTCTTAACTTTTCAAAACTTTCTTCATAGTAGTACTGAACAAAAATCAATCGTTACTTATAAAAATAATCACATAATTTATGTAAATTCTCAAATCAACTATATATTTTGATACTCAAGCCTAGAATACTAAAATCATTATATTTTTAATTCCTCCAAAACCTAAAATCTTATAAATTCTCCAATACCTTGATTTTCACTCAATATTAACTTAACTCAAATTCCAACTCAAATCAAGTCTCTTTCAAAAATCAAAACTCAACCCACTTAAAAAAGAAGTTTCATTGTAATAAGAAAATTACACCACCCAAAAATAATTCAGAATCCAAGCCCAACTCAAAATATTCTAACGTAAAAATAACTTTACTTCAAAATAATTTGAGCCCATCATTGAGTCTTCTCTCTCTCTCTCTCTCTCTCTCGGGAGGTCAGAATGAGGTTTTGAGTTTTTCCCTTCATGGGTTATTCACGAGTCTCTTACGCAAATAAGAGTTACTAGTTTTCATTCCCTATTTTTCCGACTTCATTTTTCCTCTCAGTTTGCTCCTCAAATGGCTGACGAGGAACTTGTAAAAGGAGACATACATCAAAAAGGAAGGTCCAGGCAACTCCATTGTTCCAGCAAGCAAAGTTAGCAACTCAAAGCCCTTTTTAACAACTAGCACAACTGCACAACAAAAAGAAGCTTTTCAAGCTGATCTGATGGAGATAGAATCTCAACCTACCTCGCAGGTTAGCACCATGCTAGTTCCTGAATTTGAGAACCCTAGTTCCCCCAATGATTCTTTGCCAAGTAAAGACACAAGTGGCAAGGGTAAAATGCGTGCCACGTGAAAAAGAAAAGCTAGAGAGGTTTCTGACTAGGGTCCAATAGAGCAAGCCTCAACTCCAAGAACACTCAGGAAGAGGGGACATGCAACTCCTATCACATACTCCCCCACAACAAAGAGAAAGAAAGTGATTTTTAAAGAACCTATTAATAGTAATGACACTGTGTTGGTGTAGGCTGCTTGGCAACTCTACAACAGCCATAATAGGCCTTAGCTCGAACTGTAGGGGGCTTGAGAACCCCCATACAGTTCAAGAGCTTCACTTAATAGTGAAATCAAAGTGCTCCAATTTTGTTTTCCTCATGGAGACTAAAACCAAGAGGAAAAGAGTAGAGCAAGCTACAAATACTTTGGATTTCGATTGCAGCATCTCAATAGAAAGCAAGAGCCTGAGTATAGGTCTCGCCTTCCTCTGGTCAAGTAATGACACATTTTCCCTTGAATCCTATTCACAAAACCACATCTCCATGATCACCAAGCAGCCAGATTGTGCACAGGAGATCCTAGTTTCAAGATTCTATAATGACCCAATAATAGCCAAATGCCCCCAAAGCTAGTCCTTACTTAACATGCTCAAACCAAGGGAGGCCAAACCTTGGCTTTGTTTTGGAGACTTCAATAAAATCATGGTCCAATCAGAGAAGTTTAGAGCATCCAAAAGATCATACAACCAAATGGAAAATTTTAGACAAGCATACCTGGTGCAACAACCGTGAGGGGCCCCTTTTCACTAAGGAAAGACTCAATAGAGCCTTAGGAAATTCAAGCTGGGTCGCACGACTTTGAACCATGCTAGGCAAAGCCTTTTAGCATTAGAGGGAACACCAGGCATGTGGTTTCCCCAAAGAAGTTGTGCAATATCATATGGGTCAATGTTTCCATGTCTTCAATGGGGTCTTTGGACGTGTCATACATATTTATTTGAGGAGCTCCAAACTTGGATGAAAATGGGACGATGATCACTTCGGAACTTTAAAGGAGATCTATGTTGCTGAGTAGTTGGTCCAAAGGATAATCCCCTTTAAGGTTGTAAAAAAAATCAGAAAATCGATAAATCGGTCCGAATTGGTCCAAACCGGGCCGGTTAGATCAGGTTTGAATCGTTTCAGTCCGGAACCGATTTTTAGAAACACAAAACCGGTAAGATCCAGTCCGATTCCAGTTCCTTTTATTTTAAAATCGGACCGGACCGGTCTTAGTAATTATATATTTTAAATTAATTTTTTAAAATTATATAAAATATATATTTACATTTTTATATATTTTTTTATATAATACATAAGAACATAATCATATATAAATAATACTATAATATTTATAAAATAAAATTTTAATTTTAAACATGATATTAAAGTAGTTTTTATATAACATTTTTAATTTTATAACATTTTTTATATTACAGAATTTTATTATATAACAGTTTTTTGTTAGTTTAATAGATTTTTGTAATAAAAAAAATTAACTAGATTTTAAAAAAAATATATATATAGATTTATTTTTTTAAAATTTACAATTTATTAGAACCAGAACCGATACTACCGGTTTTAGAGGATAATCACGACGTAATCGATTTTGCATTTTGCAAAACTAGTGATACCGGTTCGGTTCTATATTTTGGCCAAAACCGGACTGAACCGGACCGGTTACACTTCTAATCCCCTTATTCTCTTCGTCATTTCCTCGTATTTGCTTATAAAGGTTACAGCTCATCATTCATTGTCTTGTGTTCTTCATCTTCGATTAGTACACCATTTGCATTTTGTGACTCTTCTTTCTTCCATTCGATCTAACCTGATTTAGTGCTTTCTCCAAGCTCAAAAGTCTTTTGTTTTAGGGCCTCATTCTCTTGTTAGAGGGCCTCCATATCCTCAACCATTTTCTTTATGAGGTCTTTCATTTCTGCAACTCTCCCATCCTTGCTTGTCGATGTAGATATCTGTTCAAGGGTATCTCGGGAGACATTGTGGTTGGCATACTATCAATCCCACAGATGACACCAATGGTTAGAGCGTATTTTGTAACCACCAATCTTGAACCATGTCGAGTTCCTTTAAAAAAGAAGAATGTGGTGGTTGATGCCAAAATCAGAATATATTTAGTGCTAGAGAACAGAGAGAAAGAACCAAGAATGAGTTCAAAGTGATTCACCTTCCCTTTTCGCCTACTCTTTCTTATTTATAATTTTATACCCATGTCCCTTAAGAGATCTCTAGGTCCTTTGTCATTGTAATGATTATCCCCTATTCTAGAAGGCATGGCATCGCATTTAGTGTGATCGTTCCTATTAGAAACATGAACTTAATCCTATGGTTGGCCATTCGACATCACATTTAATGCTATTGATATTGTCATAAACATGATTTTGACTGCGCTTTCCCTCATTAGTATGCCGTGTCTGATTCTTCTCCCTTATTGGGCCGCTAGGCTTCCTCCCATTTTGTTCCTTGACTTGCCAAGTCATGGGCTACAAGTTTCGATGAAATGGATCGGCTTGGTACAAAAACACAGCTAAGATACCACCACTCTAAATAATAAAATCACCTTGCTATAATTAACAAAAGACTCTGTATACCTCATTACCATTTTTCTTTTATCTTACTAAATAAAATATGACATATTTATCACTAATGAATGATAATTTATTTTATATTTTTTATCATCTAATAGGATAAATGTTCAACATCTTACTTAATATGATAAATATAGGATAAGAGTGTAGTATATAGCTTACTCATAATCAATTGCAAAATTAGTACTCCACGTGGCAATCATGTAACTACTCCAAACTAAAATCATGCTGTAATAGCCCAAATTTTCTAAAGTAAATTATTTTATGGATATTATTTTAAGGAAATTTATTTGATGTATTTTTTTATTAGGAAATTAGAGTGGGAGATTTAATTGAGGAATGTGAGATAACACTTGGTATTGGGAATTATGCATTTTCGAATTAATCTGTCAAGTTTTAGTGAAATGGGCATACGTCATTCATATGAGGTCAAATCGAGGTGATTCCAATTGTTATAGAACCTTAAGAGATAGATCTAAAACTTTTATGTTTTAAGTTTCCTGAGATTCGGAAGGGATCAATAACTTATTTGGGAATCAAGTAGGCAGCTTTGGAATGGGCTTAAATGGAACCCGAGTTGGATAAATTGAACTAAATTGGGCATGTAACTAATTAGGCAATTGGTTTTGAGATTTTCTGGGGTTAGGACATGTATAGGGATAGTTAGAAATGGATGGAAAATTGATTTGGAATCCAATTGAATATTTAGTGTGATGGAAACTTAAGGGGAGCCAAAATCTAATTGATAGGTGACTAAGTGGATCAAATTTGGCTCTACCTTAACTAAACTAAGAAGTGGCCTTCTAGAACTTGTTAAATGGAGACTTAAGGGAGTTAGAAAGTAACCAAATGGGTGAAAAAAATCTGGAAGGGGACGTGTGACACAAGGAGAGGACTGGAGATGAGGGGTGCATGCATGGTTAGGTGAAATGCCACCTCACCTCTTATCCATTTAGCTCACTTCTCAGTCATGGATCAAAATGGGCAGCCAAAATATCTCAAATGTGAGCTCTTGGATGACTAATCCAGCTGCAAAGCCTAGGATTTGGGAGGCTTAATTCTCATCATAAGATTTGCTTAGATGGACACCTCATCACCCATGCAAATCTAACAACTAGTGCACCTTAGGTGCTTTTCCTTTTCTCTCCCTCATGTTGGTCGACACCATCCTATAAATAGAGCCTTGAGAGTTTTCTACGCTCCTTTAGAAGGAGAGAACACTTTCCCTTTGGAAGCCATACCAAAAAAACCCTCCCAAACCCTTAAAGAGTTCATTTGTGAGCTAAATGAGTGAGTTTGGAAGAAAACTTGCAAGAAGTTGGTTGGATCCATTCTCTTGAGCTTTGAAGAATTTGTAAGTCCATATTCTAGCTTAACTTAAGCATGGAAATGGTTTATTGAGATGATTGAACTATGTTTACTAGTAATGAACTCTTAAGAACATGATTAAGTGACAAAGTGACATATGAGTAGGGTTGGTTTTATTTTGTCTTGTAAATATGTTCAATAAAATTGTAAGAACTTAGATTTAAGTTTTTAAGAAACTAAATTGGGTATATTAAAAAGATTGGTATGTTTTGAGTAGAAAATTTCCTAGAACCGTGATCTCGCTCGACCCTCGCTCGACATGTAAGTCGAGCGAAGGCAAAATATGACCCCTCGCTAGAGTTTCGCTCGATACTCTGTTCGAGCGAGTTCCAACCCGAGACTTCGCTCGATACTCGCTCGATAACCCGCTCGAGCGAGATGCCCTGTTTTGCTTAGACTCAGGGTTTTCCTAGAATAGAATTGGTGTTTCAAATGGAAAGAGTTATAAGTGAAAAATTCGTATGAATAAGAGGGAAACAAAAAAAAAACAATATATAAGATTAAGATAGTCACGTCGTGACGGGGACGGCGACGAGACGTAACGTCCGGATGACTGACGTGCCGACAGGGACGGCGACACCTAACGCCTGTCGCGTTATAAGAATGTGTGATCTTCACCGGGACGGTGAGACGTAACTCCCGTGAGATTGATCTGAATAGCGGGGACGGCGATACGTAACGCCCGCAGTAATATGTGTATATGTTTTGTGCTAAGACGGGGACGGCGATACGTAACACCCGTGAGATTGACAGTAGACTCATCACAACGAGAACAGTGAAACGTAACGCCTGGATGATTGATGAGTGTATGTGATGAGGACGGTGATACGTAACGCCCATCAGTGATAAGAAAGAATAAGAATCTTTAAGAAAACAGTGTAAAACAGTATAAGATTATATTTTTGGTTGAGTTAAGAAAAGTACCAGTTAGACAGTGGTCTTATGAGGTGTATCTTAGGGTAAATTTTCCTAATCATCAGTGGTGATAATATTATAGTTGCTTTTTCCCTGTTTCCTTTAAGCTGTTTATGTACTTACTGAGATTTCATTCGAAATCTCACTCCTTTGTGGCTCTATATATTTTTGTGCATATCAATTTATACAGGATTCGATGACCAGCAATGGAACAGTCCCGACGAGGCAGGAGACTTCGGGGAGTCCTGAGGGACTTTCCGACTATAGTCCTTATATGGACATTTCTTTTATTTCCTTCGGACCTCCTATCAGTAATCAACCTACCAGAGTTTGGAGTCTTGACGTATCCACTTTTGCTAAGGAGAGGCGACGTACAGGATGATGTTTAACCTTAGGAGTAAATGGCTCATTGTCTATGTGTAGAGTTTGTGTGACTCCATAGGGACAACTGCTCCAGCGAGACTTTAGTGTTAGTATGGATAGGTTTCGTTATGGGAGAGAATACCCCGAGGTTAAGAAGAAAAAAGAGTGAGGTGAAGGAAAGTTCTTTTGGATGAATGTAAAATATTTTGCTGCAGACTTGCTACAATTTGGGTCTTGTATATGTAAAAAGTACAATGTTAAGTTTTAATGAATGTTGTAAATATATTTCTCATGTGATCTTTAGAAAGTTTTATATTTAAAACCTGATCCACTGCGAATTAAGTGATATATGCTTTTTATTCTTATTAAGTATGAGGGTGAGTAGCCAAGTGTTGCTTATCCAGACACCTTAATTTACGTTAAATCCCAGACGTAAATTGGGGGCGTCACACATGCCCTTGGAATTATATAACAAAGAGGTCCCAGAAGTACATGCCTTAATGGTATCTTAGGTCTCATTAGTTTTTGCAGATGAGATACGATGAATCAAAATAAAAATTAAAAATTAAAAAAATATTATTAAAATATATTTTTTAATATTATTTTTATTTTAGAATATGAAATTTTGAATTATTTATATTATTTTATATAAAATTTAAAAAAGTTGTAATGATTAGATGAGATGAAATAAGAAATTTTTTGAAAATAAAGTAGGTCTTAAAACATGTATAAACAAAATTTGGGATAATTGCGAATCAGTATTTAAAACTTCATGTATTTTTAAGTTGAGGCATTAATTCTTAATTTTTGTAAAAATGATATGTGAATGTCAAAAAACTCATAATTCAGCACTTCCATTAATTCTACAGTTAAAAAACTAATTGCATTGTGGCCACATGGCATCCATTTGGATGTTGAGATAAGATGTGTTTATCTAAGTTTTATATGAATGGTAGTGAGTTGAGATGATTAACTGAATTTTATGGGATCCATTTAAATGAATTTAAAATGTATTTGGATGGTTAAATAAATTTAGATATATTAATGAGATGTTGTGAAATTTGCGAGACGCATGGCCAGGTATTGTCCCACTATGTGTACGTCACCTACAAGGAGAGCAAAAAAAAAAAAGAAAATGCATAAAATGCTTCAACAAGCCGAAAAGTTCTATAATGTGCTATAGTGTTCTAACTTCTGAGTTTATCGATTTTATTTTTAACTAAATTAATTTTATTTATTTGGATGATGAAATGAGTTTCCCCTCCAAATGTGACTTCAAAGATTTAAATACTCGAGTTTTCAGTTCACTTTCATGTGAGACTAAGTTGTTTTTTATAGTGGTAGATTGAGAGAGAGGAAAATGATAGAGAGGGAGTGCGGGAGGACTCTTGGGAGATAAGAGGTAAGTTTGATTTCTAAGTAATTTTTTGTGTATTTCGAGTTCTACATATTATTTTCTTTCATTAAAACTGATTTGTGATTTTCTCATATTGTGTTTTTTGATTTTATAGGTGCTGTTGAACTGGAATTTGTTGTTGGAAGTGCAAAATTGAGTATTTCAAATTTTTAAAAAGTTTGAATGTTTAGTGGTTTTTCATAGAGTTTGCAAATTTGTTTATTTGGGAGTTTTTCATAGAGTTTGAGCAATATTTGTTTATTTGGATATTTGTTATTTGGGCTTGAGGATGGGTTCTGGGTATTACACTTATACGATACTCGTTCGAACAGACATTTCAATGTCCAAATGGGACTCCAGTTTCTTTTGAATCCTGTTCGGATGATATGTTCAGTTGTCTGAACGTGTAACACCCATTCGGAATGAAAATAACGATATTGATATTTTTGTCTAGGAATGTAAATATGTGTATTAATAATAATCTAATAGCTTGCTTTACTATTATATAGGAATTGTATGTCAGAGCTAATTTAGTGTTAAATTGAACCTTAAACCAATTTGAGAGTTATGGCTATGTATTCTTTGAAAGAATGACTGAGTACATCTCTTAGATTGTTCAAAATAGACAATTTGGAATTTCATTATTTATATGGCAGATATATTTAGTTAAAATTCTTGTGTTAGTGGGTAAAATTTGGTGTGCGTTTCCTTACATTATGTGGATATGCAGTTCATAAGTTATCGTGACTAGCATACTTGGAGAATTGTAGGAAAATGCTGCTGAAACTTTGACTAATACTAGAATTTTGAACTGAGTAATTGAGTATATATACAATATAAATGATACTCTCTTGAATGGGATATGACTAACTATTTATCAGTGTAGTGCTATGAGGATGTGAATAAACTATTATTGATGGTGTTTATGAAATGAATTAGGTATTTTTAATAGATAGTGGACGGATAACGAAAACACAACAGACAAAAGTTAAATGCTATTGGGAGATAGACTTGGGCAAAACTATAAGGAGTATGCATAGGGGGCAAAATTTTTTATAGAGTTTGTGAAAGGCAGTATCGACAGTTGGAATTTTATAAGATATCTGTGCAAGAAGTGCAAAAATCCGAGTTCTTATAACTTGGTATTAGTGGAGTCCCATTTTTTCATGAATGAGATAAACCCTTAATACTCACGTTGGACTCTACATGGCAAACCATTTTCTAAAGGAGTTTGATTTGGCAACCAGTCCAATCAAATAGAGGAAATTGGTATCGAGATCGAGATGGACGATACAAATGTGACCATTTTTTATGATAATGGTGATAATGGAGAGGATATGATCGAGATGTTAGAGGATATTGGCACTGGCATGTTCGGGGTTTAGGATGGAGAAGGAATCTCTTCACAATCTTTTTAAGGAAATGAGAACTTTATAAGACTATGGGAGGTTTCACAGTAAAAACTATACAAGAGGTGTACCCATCATAATAAATTGTTATTCATGGTGAGATTGTTTCATATCAAGTTAATATGTTAGATTTCTGCAAAGGCGATTGACATGTTACTAGAATTATTTAAAGAGGTTCTTCTACAAGATAACGTAGTGCCTCAGAACTTTTACGACACAAAAAAATTGAAGTGAGCATTGGGATTTGATTATAATATCATCCATATATGCAAGAATGATTGTGTCTGTTTTGGGGGCAATATACATAATTTGATTCATATTCAGTGTGCCATGAGTCAAGATGGACATTAGATAAGCATAATGTGCCAAATAAAGTGTGAAGACATTTTCTGTTGATCCCTCTACTTTAACGATTGTTTACTTCTCGGATGACTGCGAAAAATATGACTTGGCATCATGCAAAAAGAGTTCAAAATGATCACTTCCTCTTGCATCCGGTGGATTCTTTACAATGCAAAAAGTTTCATAGGGAGTATCCATGGTTTATCGAAAAACCTTGGACCGTCCGCCTTGACTTGGCAACTGAAGGTTTTAATCTGTTTGATAATATGAACACTTCTCATAGTATGTGACCTATCATACTAATGCCTTATAATTTTCCACCATGAAAGTGTATGAAAGATCCTTATTTTATTATGGCTCTACTAATCCCAAGGTCGTGGTCACGATGAAACGAAATATACATCTATCTGCAACAACTGATAATAGAGTTGAAAGAGTTGTAGGAATAGGGCGTGACTACATATGATTCGGCCTTGGGGCAAGTATTCAAGATGTATGTTACAGTCTTATGGATAATAAATGATTTTTCAGCATACGGTAACTTGTCTGGGTGGAGCACAAAAAGTATAATGGTTGTCCAGTTCGCAACAAAGATACCCAATTGCAGTGGTTAACAAATGAGTGAAAATTATGTTTCATAGGATACCGTCAATATTTACCTAATAATTATAGATGGTGTTCAAATAGAGCGATATTGCATGGAAAGACTGAGTGTAGGTTATCACCGCCAGAACTGTCTGGCGATGATATTCTTGCACAACTAGTAGATATTCCATAAAATATATTTGGAAGGAGGCAAGAACTCGAAAGAGGAAACGACAAGCAGTGGAATTCAATTGGATGAAGAAAAGTATTTTTTTCAAGTTGCCCTACTGGTCTACATTGACACTTTGCAATAATATAGACGTCACGCACATTGAGAATAATATATGTGAGAATATTTTGGACACTCTGATGTCAATAGAAGAGGAGATAAAAGATACAGTTAACTCTCATAAAGATTTAAAAGAATTGAGGATAAGACTGGATTTGCATTTACAAGATAATAGTTCTTCAGCCTATACACCCCTCAGATGGTATACACTATCAAGGGATGAGTGAAAAAAATTCTGTAACTAATTCATAACAATCAAATTATCTGATGGGTATGCTTTGAACATGTCAAGATGTGTGCGAACTCATAACTGGAAGATAATTGGTCTTAAAAATCATAATTGTCATGCATTTCTATAGCGTCTGTTGGTAGTTGGTATGCATGAAAAGCTTACTCGAGATGTTTTTATAGTTTCACAGAGTTTGGGGCATTTTTCAAGGATATTTGTAGTAAAACGTTGAAAGTTGAGGCATTGTTAAAAATAGAAGCTGACATCCCAATGATATTATGCAAATTGGAGAGTTTATACCCACCTTCCTTTTTTGATATAATGGTTTATTTGGTTGTTCACCTACCTCGTGAAATATTAGTTGCTGCTCGGTTCAATATAGATGGATGTATCCTATTGAATGATTTTTTAAAAAATGTAATTAATCTATGGGGAATAAGACTCGTCCAGAAGGTTTGATTACAAAGTCACACATTTATAACGAATGACACACTTTTGGTTCAATGTGTTTCCATCAACCAGATTTATGAGACTAGATCGAAATTATGAAGATGGACAAATGGGTATCTCATTATCATTTTTCATATTTTTTCAAATCGTATGTCCCATATGCACACACAGGGGTATGACCTATGTGGAGGAGACTTTGGTAGAGCTCGATCGTATGTTCTGAATAATAGTGTAGAAATTGAGCACTACTTGTGCTTTGTAATGAATCTCCGTATCAATCAAGTTTTATATCTTCAAGTCATACGATAAAGTATGAATTGGTAGAAATTAATAGTTCACATCAAAATACACAGCGAACATTTACAACTATGTTGTTCTAGTGGTATATCTGACGTAAAAAAGAAGCATGAAGAGGAATTTACATTGTGGTTTGAACATATTGTATTATTCAAAAACAAAAAGAAAAAATCTACTGATATTTAATATATAACTAAATATTTCTATTGATGTAGGTTTTATCAAAATATGCTGAAAATTCAAATGAGATCTCACCAAAACTTTAACATATTGGCATGTGATCCAAACAAGCAGGCCATCCAATACACAAGATGTTTGGTGTGTAGATATATATTTCACACGTGTGATGGAGAACGATATAGAAAAACTCAGAATTGTAGGATTGCAATCGAAGGGAGCCATAGGGATCATAATATTGACCTCTATAGAGTTGTAGAAAATGTTATAGGGTTAAAGTATGTGGGGGGATATATGATTTGGTTGTTTAGATGTACTTGGTAGGATATTTTAAATCCTAGATTGGGAGTGCATAAAGACGAGAATTTTGTTAGTGTGAATACATCCCAAATCTGATACGAGGAAAATCCTTCCGTTCTCGCTTGCCAAGTGAATAAAATTATTTATTTAGATGATCCGAAATACTGGAACCCATGGTGAGTAGTGGAGAAATTTGCAATAGAAAATGTATATGATTAGATTCCAGAGGGAGAAATTTGATTGTCTGACAAATGAAAAAGCATATCAAGAAAACGAATCATTCATTAATCTATTTGTTGACCTAAGTCAATATAACGTGGTCCCGCTATGTAGAGAAGGCATTGAACTAGAAGTCATTAAAGGTGGAATGTCGAAAAATCATGAATGCACTAAAGTGTTTAGTAAGGATGACGACGATTGGTCCAGTAAAATTAATTGTGAATGAATCTCATATTTGTGTAAATATAAATTTTATAAATATCCACAACGTTTGTATATAATATATTTAATTTATTAAAATTTAAAATAGACATGCTTCTCAAACGCAAGGCAACGTGTGTGCCATCCCCACCCCTAGACTTTGCCAACTCCCTTGCATGTGATTCACCTACCATCAATAATGAGCCAACATCACCAGACCTAGAACAATGTATTTTTTCAAATTAAATGCCACAATTGATACATGTTAGTGAGTAAATAATATATTTACCAAATTAATACATAAGTTTAAATTTTGTACATGTACCTGTTGTAAGCTTGTGTTGTGTTGGGTTGAGGCACATAAAGAAAGTAAGGAAAATGGGTAAAATTAAAATTGATATTGGTGAGGGTCACATCAGTAGGTCCTCGAATTCAGCAGCTTGGCTTACTACCTATGTTAGTACTCTTACTCGCACTTATGCAATGTCTGCATCCTCCTAGGCTAACATTCCGCAAGATATGAAAGATCATATAAAGAATCATTGCATGGTAATGACCTACATCCCAAGAAGCTAAGCATAAATTTAATTTAAAACTAATTTTATTTATACTAATTGTTTATTATTTTTTCAAGGATGATTTTTATCATAATTTTGGTCGGCAAGATGATCAAATAACGGTTGAGGAATTTATGTCAAATGCATTCTGGAGGTATAAAGGTCGATGCCATTCACACTATAAGAAGTTCAACATTACAACAGAGGTGCACCAAAATTCATACCAAGCAATACCACCAAACAAGTGAGAAGAGGTTTGTGATTTGTTTGAAAATCTTACTTATTAGGTAATATGGCATTTAGCTTTTTTTAATATAATATGATAGTTGTATTAGATTTTGGTACCTATAATATTTCTTTTTAGTAACAAAGTACTGTGAACAAAGCAAATATATCAGATTTAAAGATATACCATCATGCAGGTTCTCAATCTTTGTCATCGTTCGCACCAAAACATGGTCAGTACTACTAGTCTCAATCCATATTAAAATATGCACTTTTCTTATTCGAGTTTGAATATAGATTTTCTTTTTGCAGCAAGCTAAAAGTCATGTTAATTATGATCTGATCTAATTATATGCTAAAGCACATAAAAATCGTGATGGTGCTTGGACCAGTCTCGAAGTTCAGGCAAATTCTGTAAGTTTGATTTTATTTAAGTCAAGTCTAGTACAATATTCTTGTTATTTATACTAACTTTAATATTTTTTAAGGAGAAAATAATATCTCTAAGGGAAGCTAATGCGGATCCATCCGATAAATCCTCTGTCACCAATGCTCAGATTCTATCTCAAGTTGTTAGATTACGTTCTGGATATTTGAGGCGCTTAAGGCATTGCCTGAAACCATCCTCAAGTTCATCATGCTCTTCTAAGGCTAGATCCAAGGAACAAGACTAATGAGTTAGAGGTAGCACAACTTGAAATAGAATGATTGAAATCTAAGGAATAAGAGTTGTTGACCGGATTAAATCGAGCAGCAGAGATAATGCGAGAATAGAAGAGAGACTGGAGTCGAGGAATCGAACAAAGTTTGAAGAATAATAGAAAATGTCCCAAAACTCTGTGCCACCACCATGATTGTAGAACTTGTTTTCTTCTTTAATTGGCTTTTTATTATTCTGTTAAAGAATATTTGAATAATTGTGATGTTTAAATTACGTTTTTGTAAATTAGTATTGCTTTTCAATTAAATATGAATCTATATAGCAGTGCTGTTCGAACAGAAAATATACTGTTCGAATGGAAAGTTACAATTTAAAAATTCATCCAAACAAAATATAACCAATTCGAATGAAAATGAAAAAAAGTAGTGCATTCGAACATTATTCGAACAACATGAAACCCCATTCGAACGAGAATAATTTTGAGTAATTTATTTGTTCGAAGCGATAAGATCTGTTTGGATGCTGATCCCGTTTGGACCGTATCAAATGTGGCAATTTGTTCAAATCAAAATTTTGTCCGATTGAATGGTGTGTGTCGGTTTGAATAATCAAAAGTTTCATTCGAATGGGTTTTAAAGACAAAAAAAAATTCATCTCAAACAAATAAATCCATTTGAATGGATTCGGTCGGTTGGCGAGAATTTGTCTCTAAAAATAATTTTTAGACCATAATTTTTTTGTGACAATTATTTCAAGACAATTTTGAAACGACATTTTTTTGTCCGCAAAAATATTTTGAGATGAAACTAATCTCTTGTAGTGTTAACAACAAAACTCCCTCGTCCCTATCACTTAATCCTAGCCAACTACTTTTACATTTACATTGACTAACATAATCGAGGCCATGGAGCATAGATGATCAGGCGCATGGCTTTTGAAACCAGTTTCCAATATTGTTCAATCATGTAGGCATATTGTAATTGCCAATCTATTAGAACATAAAATTACGTACCAACTTAATTTTACGTGCAATATGGTGCAAAGCGGCAGCTAATTTATTGGGAAACTAAATTATGCAAAGTTGTGCAAATCTTAATGAAACAACATTCTATTGGATGGTCTTCAATGCATAAAGCTTGGAAGGTAGGCGAGGCTTGATGAGAACCTCGAGTGGAGTGGCTTTCATGTTCGTCAGTCCAAAGCTCTCAGTCATATCAACCTCTGCATTTAAGGGAGTTGAGATCTCAAACATTTGTAAGATTCTAGCTAGTGTCAAGTGCACCACTTGAAGGGCGAAAGTTACTCCGGGGCACATTCTTCGACCACTTCCGAATGGCATCAACTCAAAATTTTTACCCCTGACATCAAAATCCTTGTGGGTTGATAAAAATCTTTCCGGCTTGAACTTTAAAGGGTCTGACCATATCTGTGAATCCGTTTGAATTTTCCAAATGTTGGTAATGAGTCGGGTGCCTTTAGGGACATGGTATCCGCCTATGATGCAGTCCTCACTGAATTCTCTCGGCCCTCCTAATGGAGCTGCTGGAAATAAACGTAATGTTTCTTTGATGATGGCTTGGAGATAGACTAATTTACTGATATCTGAGTCCTCAACAACTCTTTCCTTTCCCACTTGGATGTCAAGCTCATATTGGGCCTTTTTCAGCACATCCTTGTTGTTTAGCAAGAGCGATATTGCCCAAGTTAGGGTAACTGTGTTGGTGTCACCGCCACCTGCGACCAGACTCTGCAAGGTGCAATTGATGAAAATTCACATTAACTCATTACCTTGAAAGGTTGAATTGCAACAACACAATCATTATTATTAAAAACAATCATAGTTGAACAAACGATCTTTGTTGTTTTAGTTCTGAATTAACCCTTGTTTTATTTTTCTATTTTATTATAATAAATTCTTGCGCACACAAATTAATTAAACAGAAATCAAGAGATTGTTATATACATCGGGTTATGCAGGAACCCAAGCAAGTTCAAACTTTGTGAAGCAAAATTTAAGGAAAATAAAATACAGCAACTATTTTTCTGCAAACTTCAGATAAGTATTATGTCCCGTACATTTAAGCCCGTAAAGAAACCTTAATTTACATTATATTCTTATTCTAATTCCTTATTTTTGTAGAGAAATATATCCTTACATATATTTAGCTATAAGGTTTTGGTAAGGGACTGTGCTATGATAATTTTGATTGTTTGGTGTCAGAGATATTATCCGATCAATAATTTGATTTGATATTATCCTAATTTGATTTTCGTAATATTAAACATATTTACCTTATCGTATTTTAATGTAATTTAGTTATAAATATGGATCTCGGCATTATAACAATCGAAAAGGAAAAAATATAGGTTTCAAGTTCTCTCTCTCTCTTTTCTCAGCCATCTCGATCATTTTTTGGTATATAATAATTTTTATTCTTAATGCTATATACAAATAATTTAAAGTGCTCAAATGCTACGTAATTATTTTGAAGAAGAGTGGAATCCACGTTTAAAAACTTAATTTTCTTTTTATGTAGGTCCCATATTAATTCATCCTCATGATTATATATAACTATCATTTCTCTTCCGATAATATTGGGCTATATGATTTTCAGTGAATTGTTAGTGATCTGAGTTGTAAGAAGGTTGGAAAGCTATGGTTGGAAACACTACAAGAACACAACAATAATCTATTTTAGTTACTAATAATTATTTTCATTGTTAATATTGGATCACTAAATAGTCATTTTTCTTAGAAATTATAAGTTTTTGGGTAACTTGATATTAACCAGTTGGCACAACTATAGCAGAATCTATATATAGAGAGAGAGAGAGAGAGAAAAGCGAATGCCTACCGAACATGTAGCTTTGACGATTGTATCCGCATCATTGCCTGCAAGCTGGGATGCACCATCGAGGATAGAAAGCATTACGTCCATGAAATCTTGCACCTCTTTACCCTCACCCAAAGCCCTCTTGCGTTTATGATCTTCCAGCCATTCCCCAACGATGCTGTCCAATTCTTTGGCAGCTCTCTTCATGGCCTTCTCATGTCCACCCAAATCCAACCAACCAAGGCAAGGAATGGCATCCGACACCACGAACAAACCGAACAAACGAAAAAACTCCCTCCATGATTTTTGCCAACTACGCGTCTTTTCTTTGTTATGATCCCCTATACTAGTAGAAAGGTCGTACTGTTTTCCAGCAACCATCCTAACAATCAAATTAAGATTCATGTCCCCAATCCACTCCTTGAGTTCCACCATAATTTGGCCTGAGCTGTCCCTGTGCTTGGTCCAAAGTTTGTATAACTGTTCTAAGGAGGTCTCAACTTCGGACACTCGAACGTGAGATAGAAGTTCAAGCCGACGATTAGAGAGTAGTTCTAAAGTGACTATTTTGCGCAATTCGCGCCAATAGGAGCCATAGGCTGCAACGCCAAACATGGCATAGTTATAGCCCATGTGCTTTGAAGCAACCAGTTTGGGTCGAGAGGAAACGGTGACGTCGTTGGTTGTGAAGCACTCCTTAGCCACCTCCCAATTGCTCAACACAAAGGCTGGGTTCAACCCTATCTGGATGGTGAAAACCGGACCGTATTTATCTGCCATGGCTCCCAAAGTTTTGTGGGGAAGTTGGCTTCCTCCCAATAGAGGCAGGTGACCCACTAAAGGCCATGCACCTGTTGGACTTGGTGGGGTTTTGAGCAAGCCATTTTTAGATCTCCTTAAAAAATGGAAGAACATGAACAGAGCTATGGCAAGTGCTCCAACTACGACAGAATTTAGGCAAGGGGAGAAAAGGGGAAGAAGATCCATTATTGCCGACAATATTTTGCAAGAGGCGGCGTGGAGGAATATATCTTTGGTGAATTTGTAATCATGCTTTTATTACCCTAATCTTTGGTGAATTTGTAATCATGCTTTTATTACCCTATGTTATGGGTGGGATCAGAATTTTCTATTTGAAAAAGGATTGATAAAATATGTGCTATAAATAAATTTTTAAAAAATATTTATTATTAATAGAAGTATCAGATTTTATCATTATCAAACTATTTAAACACATTACTCTTTAAATTATTCATGTCTTTTTAAAAGAAAAATTATTTGTTCTTGATTTGCTTATATTTGTTTATGATTTAAAAATATATATAGATAAAAAATAAATATCAGAAATTTCTAATAATTAATTATATACTGTTGTTAGATTTTTAACGAATTATATCTCATAATTAGACAATTAAGTTAGAATGAGATTATATAAATAAGTATAATCAATCAACTTTGATAATTATATAAATTTAAAACTATTTTTTTTATAATTAGATTGTTAAAATAATTATAAGACTAGATGAGTTGAAATTTAAATTTTGATAAAGTTAAAAGTTAGAATAAAATTATATATATTGAAATTTAAAAAAATAATTTTAATGAAAATTTAGAAAGGTAATTTAATATTACAAATATATATATGTATATATATATATACTTATATATAATAGATAAATTTTTTTTAAAATTTTGGAGGGCGATAATCCCCCACCATCCAACGTGGATCCACCCCTAGATATTTTGAAGTAGAAAACCTAATTGTCATAATTTAATACCAAAATGGCCTTCTTATCTTCTTTAACAATTATAGACCTCAGAACTTGCAGCTGACGCTAACAGGCTGTGATCATCTCCCGAGTCATGTCACCAGATCGCTGAAAAATAATTGTAGGATAACGGCGACGTACTTCTCATGATTTATAAGGACTCAAAAGGATTTATACAAAGATATAAAAAATTTCCGGCTTAATTATACAAACTTTATCCTTCATAAATTTGTGTCTTATCCTTTCAAACCATTCATGATTTTGTTTAGAATTACGTACATATATAAGTGGCCGGAATTTTACATATATATATATATATTACCCATTTGAAAAATACTGTCGATAATGTTAACTTATTATTGAGTTATTCTGTTATCAAATTCATGTATAGAACACACCATATATCAATTGTTAATGGCAAGATTTGGTGTATAATATTTTAAAATTTATCTTTCAAATCAAATGATAACCGTAAGAATTTATTAGGTGTACTAGCTAATCTATATACCAATTTGAGAATAGATTTTTTTAACTCATTGATCTAAAATTGAGGATAATTATCTCTATTTTGTAATCTTATTTTTCTCATTTTACTTAATTTAGCGGCTCATATTTATGCATGCTGAATTTGTCTCTTTGCGTTGCAATCTTTTAATCAACGAAGCTATTAGAGACGGGATTAATCAACATGGAACGAGGGCTTTGGTGCTCTTTTATTGAATGCAAATGCAAGGTTTGAGCTATAATATTTACGGCGTGTTTGGGAAGTAAGAAAAGATGAGAATTCTATAAAAAGTAAGAATTTGAAAATATTTTAATAATTAAGTAATAACTAAATAAAAAAAATTTGGAAAGTATTTATCATATTTGAATGATGTTTGAGTGCTTAGTGAATAGTACTGAAATTTTGAGAATAGTTAAGATATTTTCTAGCAATTTCAAATAAATGCTAAATGAAATTATGAGAAATTTATAAAATTTTATGGTTCATCTAATTTGTAAACTGATCAAGGAATTTGACAATACATTTTACAATATGCATATTAAGATTATTTAATTTGGTCATGTGGAGTTGGCAACCATTTAGGAGAGAACACGTGTGGTCAAAGTCATTCTAAAGGGGAGCTGAAATTACCATGAAGACCTTGTATATGCTGCGCGCTGTGACCGAGATAAAGTGTTGGGCATATTTGTAATTTCATATTATGATATTTACCATACCATATAAAGAGAAGGATTGTGCTACATATAAGAAAAGTCGCACACTAATCTGCGTACCAATACTAATTACTTAATATTTAAAATTTAACTTAGCACTAGTTTCAATAAAATCTATTTTTTGACCAATCATATGAGATTGTTGCACATATTAGTGCACATATATGCTTGCAAATAGATTTTCTCTAAAGGGAATTTAGCTTGTAATTAGAGCATTCTTCTTAGCTTATGCACACGCATATATAAAATTATATTTATATAATATAGGCTTAAAAGCATCTATATTAGAATATACATATTTAAATATTTACATATTTATGAACAGTAACTATGAAAATTGAAAGAGTCAATACTCACCTATGAAAATATATTTTATTATTTTTTCTCTCTCCTTCCACTGTTCACCTATGAAAATATGTATATATGTTAACGAAATATATATATATATATATACTCCAATTTTCCCCCTCCTTAAATAATTGGGTCATTTAATTCCATCCTAGCATTGGTCATTTACAACAAATTAATCGGGTCGAATACAATAAAAGGGCTAGAAATACTGAATTAACTGAAATTGGAGTAAAATATCAATATTTTATTATTATTTTATCTCAAATTTGCATAAGTCAGTGTGAGAGTTTTGCTTGAATAACAAAATGAATCTCCGAAAGGAGTAATTTTGCATATGCATACGCCAATAAAAATGCTCTTAATTGATATTCTTCTTATTCATTTCGTGTAACCCGAGAGAGAAAGAAAGAGGGCAAATAGTGAGGGCTTGAGATCGAGATAAAATCAAAAGGGTCAAATTCATATTTTGGGATCCTTCTTTTGTGCTATCAATCTTAAGGATAGTAAGGTTTTGTTTTGTACTATTGATGCAAATGATTCTTCCATAAGAAAAATTCCTAGATGTGGTTCCGACCGTGAATGTAGATCAAAGAAGGTCAAACCACGTAATTATTTTTGTGTTCTTTACTTGCTTTCTTTAATTTTTCTGCATTTTACTATTCTATTTTATCTCTATTTTTCGTTTATCACAGGTTTGAGTTGTTAATCGAAACTTGTGAGTTTGTGGATCTGTTTTGGTCGAATCATAAACTCTAACTTTCATCAAAAGTGCTATTTAGAGTTTTGGTTCTGATGGGGAGTGCCAAGTTTGATTTGGAGAAATTCATCAACAAGAATGATTTTGGTTTGTGGAAAATTAAAATGCATGATCTCTTTGTCCAACAAGGGCTGTAAGATGCTCTTCTTGGTGAGAAGAACATGATATCTTCTTCTTCTGACAAAGAGAAGTTAGAAATCTTGTAGAAGACTCATAGTGCTATAATTCTCTCACTTAGCTAGTGACAAAGTCTTGAAAAAAGTTGCCAAAGAGGACACGACTACGAGTATATGGCTTCAACTTAAAAATCTTTACATAACTAAATCATTTGCTAATAGATTACACAAGAAAACTAGGTTGTTTACCTTTAAATAGTCTCCAACAACATCTATGGAAGAACATCTTGATGAGTTTAACAAGAATTAAAATAGATGATGAAGATTAGGCCATTTTGCTTTTAAGTTCTCTAGACACTTCTTATACAAATTTGAAGGAAACAATGATGTATGGCCGAAATTCCATGACTCTTGTAAAGGTACGATCTATTTTACACTCTAGGGAGCTGCAAAATAAGGTCGAGAATACCAAACCCGAGACTGGCAAGGGGCTGCTTGTGAGAGGGAGACTCGAAGAGAGAAATCAAAAGGGTAAGAACAATAAAAATAGGTCTAAATTAAAAGGGAAATAATTTACGTATTTTGTATGCTCTAAGGAGAGACATTGTAAGATGAATTGTCTCAAGAGGAAACAAAACTCACTGAATAAGTCTAAGAAAGATAGGATTGTAGTAGTAGCTTTATATGGATATGATAGTACAGAGGTACTCAATGTCTCTTATGTAGACTCGGGTAATGGGTGGATCCTTGACTCTGGTTGCTCATTCTACATGTGTCCCTCAAAGTTTTGGTTTAAATCTATTAGTGAGTTAGATGGAAGATATGTGCTCTTAGGCAATAACAAGTCCTGTAAGATTTTAGGAATAAGAACAATTAGACTTAAACTAAATGATGGTATGGAAAGGCTCCTTAGTGAGGTGAGATACATGCCTAAACTCAAGAAGAAATTAATTTCTCTAGGAATGTTAGATAAGTCTGGTTGTAACTTTAGCCCTAAAGCTGGGGTATTAAAAGCTGCTCAGGAGTCCATGATTGTGATAAAAAGTGTGATGAAAAATGGGCTCTATACACTATTACGAAAAACAATCATAGGAGAAGCCTAACCTGCTCATCACTAACAAGATAGCCAAGATGTGCTTTGGCACATGAAGTTGGGGCATGTGAGTGAGAGGAATTTGCAAGAATTAAAGAATCAATACTTGTTAGGTGACAAAAGTCTTTGAAAGTTATCATGTCGACGCCCCCGCCCACGCTTGAGATCAGATGCAAACCAAGGCGTTGAGGATAAATATCGTAGAGACATTTACCCTTTGTTCATATGTTCTTATTGAGTTATAAATTCGGTTAAAAATACAGATTTGAAAATTTTCTTTCCTTTCGCAACTATTAAGGTCAGGCCATAGTATGTTTGGCAAAAATTAGAAATTTTTGCCACAAGTCACATGGAATTTTTTTTTTTTTAAACTATACAACCCAATATTAATACTTAGTCAACCACACATGCATTGTTTCGAGTTCTTAATAAAAGAATTTCCCTAAAACATCGGGGACCAAAATAGATAACCAAAAGATAAACATCTGATAACCTCCGACGCTCGTCCTCAAGTCTGAGGTTCATCCTTCACCTCCTTCATTCCTGGACCATACAAAAATCGCCCTAGACCCATTCTTCCAACACGTAGAAGGTCGGGTCCCAACTCAGGCGAAGTATAAACGCGATCTAGAAACAAGGATCCGTCTATACCCATAGTTAGGCAACAGCCTGTACACTGGCGGTTTCCTATATACTGGTGGCCCACCGCCTCGACCACAACCGTGTGTCTCATATCAGCTATAAACTAGGCGTATACCTCTGGGGTCACCACATCAAAAGGCGAGGCAGTCACCAGATCATTAGAGATCTAGGGACTCGCCCCTAGCGTCAGGCTCGTCATTAGATCTATCACCTGCAACCACTTCTATCGCTCTAAATAAGGAACGATAGTAAGGAAGTAAAAGGGATGAGATTTTGGAGGAAATCTCAGTAAGTATACAAAAATTTCAACTAAAAACATCTCAGGCATATAAGTAAATGAACCATAAACATCCGTATGCACATGCAGACAACACTTGACTCATGCGCATGCTCGTGTAAACCTTCTTTAAAATCCAATTGTCATTTTGTTTCTGTTCATATATTCACATTTTGGAAAACGCCATTTCCATCACAATTCGTAAAAAGTAACCCTTCTTCTTCTCTTTGTATCTTTTATTTCTTTTACCTTAGGCACCACTTTCCATATACTATTCTGTTTTTTCGTGGCTCGAAAGCTCCTCTTGTCATGACTTTCATATTTGGACACCTCACGGTTCCCTTACGCACTGTGTGTTCCCCGTTAGTTAATGTAGCGCCCGGCGACCGTATCAACCCAAGCTGCTATGTTACGCATTTTCGCTCTTTGTCGCTCGTTGATTGTTTGCCCACCGAGTGACTATGATCCATATTCTTTTACTGGTGAGGCCGAGACCTACACTACCCATATGCACCCACTAGTTTTAGGTACGACCACGTTCCATAATCCCTAAGGGAGCCATACATGGTCTGCCGACAGTTCTTTGTCAACTTAGGGGTTTCATTCGACTTTACCCACTCCTGAGTGAATAGGGACTTTTACTAGGACACTATCCCGTTCCAGCCTTTGGAATTCTTTTAAACTCATTTTCTTTTCTTTAAAAATATTTTTACTCAAGATAGAATTTTCGTGACGTATGCATGGATTATGCAACTGTAATGCCAATTTCATGCCCAATACTCGAGATGAACTCGAGTGCACATCCAAACACTTCCGCTCACTAACCAAAAACCTTGATTGCTAGTCCCTCCCCACATGCCTTCACCCATGATGGGCTTGCATGTAGGATAGGGTATTCGGCCCCTCCCATTTAGGGTTTGGGCCGAGCCCTATCCCCTTTTTTTTCCACTCATTCTACCTCAACTACATTTTTTTTTATTCCTAATTAAATCCAATGATTTCTTCTTTCCTTTAGGTAGAAATCGGACCTTCCACCCTACTAATCAATTTAATCTTTTATATTTAACTTCATATGTTAAATAATCATTGATTTAACCCTCTAAATTCCATAGCACCAAACCTATCTAAATCGAATCATCATCTATTTAGACCTAATAATAATACTCAAATGTTATATTTTTTATTTATCAACTCAAAAGAATGTCCATAGATTTGATATCACAAAATAACACATTTCCTCAACATTATGATATTTCCACCAAACACGCATGCATCATCACCTCATTACATATTGCCTTTCTATATTCCATGCCTATTTATCCGAGTTAATCAAGTCCTTAATGTGACATGAAATTAAACCTAAAGAATATAATCTTTCAAGCAAATCACCACATGCTCAAACTTTATCAACTTAAAAGAGAAAACCATTCCAACATCACATCATACCTTAGTGATCATGCATATAATACTACACCTTTAATTATTCCCCTATTATGCTTTCCACTCTTCAATTTCTAATGTCTTGTTCACTTAATCATCCATTCCAAACTTTATCAAGTCTAAATACTATATTACTAATTTTATTTACACAATCATTTCATGCCAAATAATCTTTATCAAATCAACATACCATGATATAGCAATACAAGTAGTAACCAAACAACCATGATCATCCATTTATATTCAAGAAATGTAAGAGTAAAATGAAGGCACACTTACAACTTTATTTTTAGTAGTTTTAGAAATCTGAAAATGTAAATAAAATATTATATTAGACTTGTTATAGTATTGAGATTAAAAGAAAAAGATTTGTTAAGTTTCAAATCCTAAGTGGTGTGTGTTCTCTTTGAGTGTTCTTAGCTTTGGATTAGATCAAGGAATGCCTTACCTCCTTCTAAGAAATTTTCCTTCAAGGGTTGCTTGATCCTAGCTCCAATAGGCTTGATATTCTTTGGTTTTAGGGGTAAAAAGAAAGTGAATCAAACATGAGGGTGGTGAGAGCTTGAAGGATGCCGAGAGGTGCAAGTGTGGAGGATGTGTGTATGTGCAAAATGGAAGGGAAAGCAAGAGGCCATTCGGCCATGGGGTTTTCCCTAAGTCTTGTCACTCTATTCCCTATGCAATGGTGTGACTCTTGAGGGATTGAAAGGTGTGATTTGGACTTCCATCTTGAGAGGTTTTCTTTCCCCTTTCTTCTTGGATGGCGGGCGCCCCCTTTGGGTTTCTAAGCCCACTCATCACCTCACATCACTCCTCACACACTCCCACATCACCTCATATGTCACAATGGATCTCATTATCCGATTCTTAGAGGAAGGGCATGGAGGGGTTCGGTTATGCCCTTCCATTGCATACCGAAACCTATCTTCCAAGGCATGCCTCATTCTTTTCTCCTATCCTCCAATCAATCAAGTCATCACTTGTCTCACTTTACCTTACACTTGTATTTGTTCTCAAGTGAGATCTCCTAGAGCCTTGAGTTTGGATTTGCTAAAATCCCAAGAAATTCCCAAATGAAGCCCACGGCTTCTTCCTTAGCCGTGTCCCCCATTTGGTTGTTTTTTTTTTTCATCCACTTCCTCTTCCCAATGCCTTCACTTCCATCCATCAGTTGTCCATCAACTTGTCACTCATCACACTTGACCCATTCACCTAAATCTTGAGAAGATCTCCTACAACCCTCCACAAGGTGCACGGCAATCCCACAAAACCGCCCACCACTTTGCTTCTTTTCTTTTTTCTTCCTTCTTCTCCTCTTTTGACTTGACCTTGATGTGATCAAGTGAAGACTTCCTTGAGAAACCCTATTGCCTTACACGCCTACTTGCTCCTCAATGATGAGGAAATCTCATCCTAGATCCTAACTTATTCTCCTTTCGAGAAACCGCTAGTCAAAGTCTCAACTACTAGCAATTTCCAACTTTCTAACTACTAGTCTTGGAAAACTTCTTCAAACTCTCCTAGCTTGACATATGTCCAAGAGCATGGACTTGTTGACTTGTGGGCTGAATCTATAGGCCTTTGGGGCTTTCCTAGTGTGCCTTTGGGCCTCTTAACCATTCCTAAGTTAATTTTCCTAAGCCCAAGCCTTCCCTTACCCATTTGATTTATCCATATTATTATTATTACCATATAATTCAAATTAATATTAAGGACTCGAAATCTTGGGTTGTCACATATCATTTTGTGAGGATTGTGTCATGGAAAAGTTTACCAAAGTGAATTTCTAAAGAGCGATTCATCAGACTAAATATATCTTGGATTATGTACATTCTGATTTGTGTGAGCCAGCTAGAGTTAGCTCCTATTGATGAGGGAATTATGTTCTCTCTATTATAGATGATTACTCTAGGAATGTGTGGATCTACATTTTAAAGTATAAAAGTGACACATTCCTAAAGTTTTAAGACTGGAAAAGACTGGTTAAGAACTAAGTGGGAAGAAAAGTCAGGACTCTTAGGACAAGTAATGGACTTGAATATTTGTCAAAGAATTCAATAATTTTTGTCAAAGGGAAGTGATGGTAAGGCACAAGACTATTAGGAAGACCCCTTAGCAAAATAGTCTTGCAGAGAGAGTGAACAAAACCATTTTGGAGAGGACTAGATGCATGTTATCCAACTGAGGCCTTTCAAATGTCTTTGGGGCAGAAGTTGTGTTCACAATAGTGCATCTAATAAATAGGTGTCCCTCATCAACTATAGGATTCAAAACATCTAAAATATGGACAGGAAAACCCTCAAAATATGATCACTACTTGATACTCTTCAAATGTTTGGCTTATGCATATTCAAAAATAGATATGTTAGTGTGATGCCCCCAAATTTCCCTTAAAAGAACATGGAAATTGAGGCATCGGGATGATGACAACACGAGTCACGCACCCCCAACGTCAAGTGTTAAGTGTGTGACCACGTGACATGCACAAGTAAAAGCAGTAGATAATTGAAGTCAATATCTAAGTACCAGAATTTTTAGAAATATTTTATAAAACAGTTTAACACAAATTCTCCAACAGGAGATTTAATACAGTAATCCAAAGACAAAACATAAAGATACATAATTATCAAAACCGGGAATAACAATTCCCAAGATAATAAATTATAATATCATATTTTAACAGCGGAGCCGCCTCCTCAGGCTTAGCCTTCTTAACATCTACATCCAAAGTCTACGACGCCAAAAATGGCATCGTAGGTAAGTATAACCCAAACAAATTATAAGATATAAAGTATATCCATGCACCAATACAACACGCATGAACATGACACCATATGCATAAAGCTCAAAATATCTTCCTCAAAATAAATAAAAATAACCACACGCCAAAATCCCATTTTTGGCTCAAGATAAATTCCAATAAAAATATCCATCATTTTTTCAGAAAATGATATACGTAAGTCCTATAAAACCACAACCATTTTCCTAGAAAATGGTCTACGTAAAACCATTAATCAAAACTCGCCATTTTTCCAGAAAATGGCCTAAACATTCATTTTATTAACCGTATGCACCATGGTCTCCCCTAGGTATCATCCGCACACCCTGGCTCTCATCATCACACCATAGGTAACGACCATGCATGTGACTTCGGAACGAGCGATTCCCAGCTAACCGCGCCCAGCATGTACCATGATCAGACATCCCCTAGCACCTGCCAGCAGAGGAGCCACAGAGTCGGCACGAGAGCGTTATCATCCCATCTGATCCCGTTGTTGCCCGGCGACAACCTAGGGGACGTCACTCAGTATATTCCGCTCCCGAGTGACCAGAGGTGCTCCACCGAGATAATACCTCATCTTGGCTGGAGGTCGTGATACACATGCACCCGAAAGTCATTAATACATTTGAAAACCCAATTTTCAAATCCAACACATGAACATGCATGCAATTATACAAAAACCTAGTTTTTCTTTACAAACATGAACATGCATGCATTATGCAATGTATACAACATCACACAAAATAACTAACAACCACAAAATTTCAACACCAACCAACACATGGATGTTAATGCAAAAATATATTTAAATCTTAAAGTTCATTTAGAAAATACTTATAGTGGGTAAAAGCAAAGATCTTCAAACAAGCGCCAATCTACAGCGCTCATAGCAGTCTTTTTGTACATTGGCTAAAATGCTTGATTTGACACCAAAATTTAGGAAAATACCCATTGGATGGTGGAGAATCTCATGAAGGTGGTGGTGAGGCAGTGTAACCACCGAAAAGTGACAGATCGGGCTCAAAATGGGTGGAAACTCATTTTCGGGTTTATGCTCATACATGGAAGGTGGGGCAACGGATGGAAAAACTGAGTTAGGAAGGTGGCCGGCTGAGGTGGGGGAACACTTTGGTGGTGGCGGTGAGGTTAATGGTAGCTAGACAGCGGCACGGCAAAGATGGATCCAATTAAAGATCCATTTCGGGTGGAAGAGGAAATGGCAGAACTGGGTGGTTTTGGCGGTGGGTTTTGCTCGCCAGAGTGAGGGGAGCTTGTTGGTAGGTCATCGGCATCATGAGTGGCTGGCGGTGGCCGGAAAACACAGGAAAAGCCAATATACCCATTTCGGGTTCCAACTAGCCGGCAGGAGGTGGGGCTGCCGTGGTTGACACCACTGGCATGGATGAACTCGTCGGAGCGAGGGGGTGCAGGTGGCGTGGGTGGTGTCGCTGGAAAGTGGCACATGGCGACGCTGGGTGGAGAAGGGAGAAACGGGCGGGAGAGAGAGGAAACAGGGAAGGGGTCGCACGCTTGGGGGGGACCAAGAAGGAAAGAAAGGAAAAAGAAAGAAGAAAAAGAAAAAAGAAAAAGAAAAAGAAAAAAGAAAAAAAAGAAGGAAAATAAATGAAGTCCAATTCCCATAATTTGGGTCACAAGAGCACTTAAAATCACAACATAAACATATATATATATATATAAACCTATTCCGAAACACATTTAATTAAAATAAATAAAACACATCAAATAAACTTACAATGAAATAAAGAAATTTAATTCCAATGATTAAAATAATTATCTTACATTAAAATTAATAAGGAAACAACGTAACTCAGATTTCAATGTAAAACTAATATTAACTAACTAATAGTTCAAATAATAAATTTTAAACAAATAAAATACAGCCAATAATATTATTAGAATAAATTAAAACAATCAACAACAAGAATAAAGACAATACGTAAAAATACACGTAATCTGGAATCTCACATTCTCCCCCCTTAAAATAAATTTCGTTCTCGAAATTTGCTCGACTCCAACTAATAAAAACTCAATACCTCCTCACCTAACACATAGCTCAATACTCACTCCATGTATTTACAAAAACACCAATTTTCCTTAAACACAAATGGATGTTATTCTATCATAATCATATAGTCTCTAAATAACATTCCATCTCTAGAACTCCTAAGATAGCAGTATATTCTAAAATCTCCATATGTACAAGGACTTTAGTACAATCTCTCAAAATTTTAATATTCAATAACTCCATACAATAAATCATATCACCTTCAAATAACTCCCAAGTTTAGTTTCCCAACTTAACCATCAATAATCATAATTTATCCAACCATAAGATAAATCTCCACTTACAAGTATCATCCTAAATTTCAATTTACTACTAATCTCTCAAAACCAGCACATGACCTGAACCTCAAACTATATCGCGAGACATCATACTTTCGCTTGTACTCTGATAACTCACTAAATATATAAAATTAAGTCCTCATAAATTATCACCATTGAGTAGAAGCTGACTCAATACCTATTAACAAGAAATCCTATACCACACTTCCAAATCCTGAAGTTTTAATATTTTATAATTCTGATTATACTACTATGGTTGACACCTAAGCTCCAACGTACATCACATAAAAATCCTATCAACACTACTCAAATTAATTAGCAAGGTAACCACGATACACATAATTCCCCCAATCAGACCTTCAATACCCATAAGATGGAATAACCTCAAATATTGAAATTTTTATGCGACCTCAAATCACAACTAATTCCTTAAGATATCTCAACAAAGGCTGCTAACCATTAAATTCACAAAATATCAAGCTTAAATTATCTGCCCCAATTAACTCGCCTAGAAGCCTAAAATTTAAATCTCTTGAATTTAATACCATCACATCAAATCAAAGTCTGTCACCTAACAAAACTCCTTTTCCTAAGTCAAACACAAATCAAAGACGAGTACTCTCCAAAATTTATACACACACCACTATTACCCATCAAACTCTAAGTGTCCATAACCGAAATCAAAACTTCACCAAAGAAACAAATGATCACGTACTATCATAAGTATTCCTAAAACAGATTTCATAACAACAAATTGATGGATAAAGATTCAACACTCACAAGAAAAGTCTATATAGAGTACAATTCCAACAATATCCTGAAAATAAAATTAGAATTTAAAAACTCAAATACTCAGTAAGCCCAGGTAATATACATAAATAACATATAAAACATCAATAAAGAATCACAATTACATAAATACCCATGATTATCAAATTGAATCCATCTCACAAAGATATAATTATATACCCAAATACTAAATAAAACTTAAGTAATTCATATAAATATTATATAAAAACTAAAAGGGGAAAAAGATCTAATAAATAAATCAATACATAAATGCCAGTAATTCAACAAAACAAGTCCACTTCCCTTGATAAATACAAAATCACCAAAAACTTTATTAAATAGAACAAAGAGACTGAATTAAAAGAAGAAAGGAAAATAAAATAGCAAATAAAGTTTCAAAATTCTCCTGAAGTTCAACTCTAAAAAATTTATTATAGAAATCTCTAGGATTTAAAATCATTAAAAGAAATTAACTATAGTAAAATAAATAAATAAATAATTTAATAAATACTCACAAGTCGCCAACCCACTCGTCAAAATAAATAGATAAACTTTTAAAATAAAACAAACGAATAGAAAATTAGATAATAAATTTAAAAACTTACCTCAAAGCATGTCTCTAAAAGGAAATATAGTAGCAATTTCCTTTAAATCTATGTCCCAATCAATCTCAAAGTTCTAAAAAATTTAAGAGACAAAACATCGTATTTAAAATAAGAAGATAATAAATAAAATTTAAAACCATCTTGTAGGAAACTCATGAAATGAAATCAAAATAAAACCAAATCCATATGATAAATGCACAAAAGCTTAATAAAACAAAATAACCCATACCAAAATAATCAATAAAATGAATGAAATAAAATAATAATCTAATCCAAAAGACCCAAATCTCAATTTAAACATAACAAAGGCATATCTAGAAATAAATAAATGCTCAACAACTTAACTAAATAAAATCAACTAACTAAAATCTTAACTACTACCCAATTATAATATTGAATAAATATTAAAATTAAATAAAGCAAAGCAAACCAACCAATTAGAACCAAAATAACTCTGAAACTAAATAACAAAATACACATTAAAATAAAAAGCACCACACAACAAAATAAATATCGAAAATCTTACAATATAATTTAGCAGAATAATAAAATAAAATAAAGAAACAATAAAACAAATGAATTTTAAAACAACAAATTTTTCTGGTACTGTCCTTAGGTAATTTGTAAATTTACATAAAGTCGAACTGCTTTAATACCAACTGTGACGCCCCCAAATTTCTCGTAAAAGAACACGAGAATCGAGGCATCGGCATGATGACAACACGGGTCATGCACCCCCAACGTCAAGTGCTAAGTGTGTGAACACGTGATATATACAAGTAAAAGCAGTGGATAATTGAAATCAATATCTAAGTATCAGAATTTTTAGAAATATTTTATAAAACAGTTTAACACAAATTCTCCAACAAGAGATTTAATACAGTCATCCCAAAAACAAAACATAAAAATACATAATTATCAAAAACGGGAATAACAATTCCCAAGATAATAAATTATAATACCATACTTCAACAGCGGAGCCGCCTCCTCAGGCTTAGCCTCCTCGACATCTGCATCCAAAGTCTACGATGTCAAAAATAACATTGCAGGTAAGTACAACCCAAAGAAACTATAAGATATAAAATATATTCATGCACCAACACAACACACATGAACATGACACCATATGCATGAAACTCAAAATCATCTTCCTCAAAATAAATAAAAATAACCACACGCCAAAATCTCATTTTGGCTCAAGATATACTCTAATAAAACATCCATTATTTTTTCAGAAAATGATACATATAATTCCTATAAAACCACAACAATTTTTCCAGAAAATGGTCCACGTAAAATCAATAATCAAAACCCATCATTTTCCTAGAAAATTGCTTAAACATCCATTTTATTAACCATATGCACTATGGTCTCCCCTAGGGACCATCCGCACACTCTATCTTTCAACATCACACTGTAGGTAATGACTATGCAAGTGACTTCGGAACGAGTGAAGCCTAGCTAACTGCGCCTAGCACATACCATGATCAGGCATCCCTTAGCCTCCGCCAGCAGAGGAACCATAGAATCGGCATGAGAGCGTTACAATCCTGTCAGATCCCGTTGTCGCCCGGCGACAACTCAGGGGATGCCATTCAGTATATTCCGCTTCCGAGTGACTAGAGGAACTCCACCGAGATAATACTCCATCTCGGCTTAGGGTCGTGATACACACGCACCCGAAAGCCATTAACACATTTGAAAACCCAGTTTTCAAATCCAACACATGAACATGCATGCAATTATGCAAAAATCCAGTTTTCCTTTACAAACGTGAACATGCACGCATTGTGCAATGTATACGGCATCACACAAAATAACCAACAACCACTAAATTCAAACACCAACCAACACATAGATGTTAATGAAAAAATATATTTAAATCTTACAATTCATTTGGAAAATACTTACAGCGGGTAAAAATAAAGATCTTCAAACAAGCGCCAATCCACAGTGCTCATAGCAATCATTTCGTACGTTAGCTAAGATGCTCGATTTGATTCCAAAATTTAAGAAAATACCCATTGGAGGGTGGGGAATCTCATGAAGGTGGTCGTGAGGTGGTGCAACTGCTGGAAGGGTGCAGATCGGACTCAAAATAGGTGGAAACCCTTTTTCAGGTTTATGCTCATACACGGGAGGTGGGGCCACAGATGGAAAAACTGAGTTAGGGGGGTAGTCGGCTGAGGTGGAGGAACACTTTAGTGGTGGCAGTGAGGTTAATAGTGGCCAGACGGTGGCGTGGCGAAAATGAATCCATTTAGAGACTCATTTCGAGTGAAGGAGGAAATGGCAGAACAGGGTGGTTTTGGGCAGTGGGTTTTGCTAATTGGAGTGAGGGGAGGTTGCTGGTAGGTCAACGACATCATGGGTGACCGACGGTGGCCGAAAAATGCAGGAAAAGCCAATATACCCATTTCGGGTTCCAGCTAGCTGGCGGGAGGTGGGGCTGCCGTGGTTGACACCATCGGCATTGATGAACTTGCCAAAGCGAGGGGGTGCAGGTGGTGTGGGCGGTGTCGCCGAAAAATGGCACACGGCGGCGTTGGGTGGAGAAGGGAGAAACAAGCGGGAAAGAGAGGAAACAAGGGAGGGGTCGCACGGCTTGGGGGGGGGGGGGCGGGGCAGAAGGAAAGAAAGAAGAAAAAGAAAAGGGAAAAATAAAAAAGGAAGGAAAATAAATGAAGTCCAATTCCCATAACTTGGATCACGAGAGCACTTAAAATTACAATAGAAACTTATATATAAATATATATAAACCTATTCCGAAACAAATTTAATTAAAATAAATAAAACACATCAAATAAACTCATAATGAAATAAAAAAAATTTAATTCCAATCATTAAAATAATTACCTCACATTAAAATTAATAAGGAAACAACGTAACTCAACATTTCAACCTAAAACAACGTAAAACTAATATTAACTAACTAATAGTTCAAATAATAAATTTTAAACAAATAAAACACAACCATCAATATTATTAAAATAAATTAAAACAATCAACAATAAGAATAAATATAATACGTAAAAATACACGTAATCTGGGATCTCACAGTTAGAGCCTCACTCTATGGTGCATTTTTGTGGGTTATTGAAACGGAGTTAAAGGGTATGAATTGTGGTTGGATAAACTTTGGAAAAAAAATGCATAATAAGTAGAGATATGATATTCAATGAGAATAGAATGGCTAGAATTGAGAAAGGGGACAGTAAGACCCCACACATAGAAAATTTAGACATTTTGCAGTTTAAGGTAAAACATAGTAAAAATGCTTTAGATCAGCTAGACAAACAAGTTGAGAAAACTGTCTTATTTGTTTACATAAACCATCTCATCTCATATCATTTTATGTCAAATTCATCATTACACTTATTCAAATTTCTATACAAAATAAAATAAAAATTCAAATTTTCAAATCTCAAAACAATTTTTTTAAATTTGAAAATAAAACTAATATTAAAAAAAATTGTTATAACTAATTTTTTTTTTAATTTTCATTTCATCTCATATTTAAAATAAGACTAGGCCTTTGGAAGTACCAGTTGATTTTCTCTTTGTCTATTTATTCATGATTTTCTTTCTCTATTTATTCATGATTTTCTCCCTTATTGATTAATCTAAATTGATCCTTTTCAAGTAATACCTATCTATTACCCCAATTAATTAATTAATTAGGGTTCTGTGGCTCTGATCATGAGCTCTTAGACACATCATCTATAGCATTTTAGGGATTAGCATTAGCAAATTACATTAGCCACGTCCAGGGAATCTATTTATATGTTAAATTTGTCTCTTTGGGGCACCTTTTTCTGGCATAAAACTTTTGGTCCCTACCAAATTGGATATCATACAACTTGCAACTAAAGATCACAGGAGTAGTTAAAACATCATTTCTGTTATAAAACTAAAGAAATAAACTACTATTGCAAAAGAGAAATAAGAAACTCTTTGGAACTCTTAAGAACTGAAACTTTCTTCTCTCTCTCTCTATATTTTCTTATGAATTTCATTATAACTGAAACGCCTATTTATAGGCCTTGAAATTACTATGCAAGATTTAAAATAATAGTGGTGGGGTCATTCACATAATTTTAGTGGTGGGAAAGGGGGCGGCAGCCGTCCATTCAGCGTTCGTTTCATTACACTCCCCCTTGAATGACTACCCACAAAAAATCTGTCTCGTTAAAACCTTGTCAAGGAAAAACCCAGTGGGAAGAAAAACCAATGGCGAAGGAAAAAGAGTACAGTCTTCTTATGTATCTACAAGTGCTTTAAGGTTGCCTCATTAAAACCTTGCAGAGGAAAACCCAGTAGGACAAAACCTCAGCGAAGGAAAAAGAGTACAATCAGCATAAGTCTTTTACTCCCCCTAAAAAGTGCATGACTATAGATCTTTAAGTCTTCGCATTCCAATGTTATGCACAATCTTCTTGAATGTCGAAATTGGTAATACCATTGTGAATAAATCTGCCAGATTATCACTAGATCGTATTTGCTTGTCATCAATTTCACATTTCTCTTGAAGTTCATGAGTATAAAAGAATTTAGGTGAAATATGTTTAGTTCTATCACCTTTGATATATCCTCCTCTGATTTGAGTGATACAAGCAGTATTATCTTCATATAAAATTGTTGGGCTATTATTAATCATGGGAAGTCCACGCTTTTCCTGGATATGTTGAATTACTGATCTCAGCCAAATACACTCTCGACTTGCTTCATGAATAGCAATGATCTCTGAGTGATTTGAAGAAGTAGCAGATAATGTCTGCTTAACAGATCTCCATAAGTAAATAAATATCTAGTTTGAGATCTACCTCTGTGTGGGTCTGAAAGATAACCTGCATCTACATTCCCAATCAATTGTGGACTTGATCCACGTTGATAAAATAATCCCATATCAACCGTACCATGAAGGTAACGAAAGACATGTTTAATGCCATTCCAATGCCTTCGAGTTGGTGCAGAACTATATCTTGCAAGTAGATTAACTGAGAATGTAATATCTAGTCGAGTGCAATTTGCAAGATACATCAAAACTCCAATTGCACTGAGATAAGGTATTTCAGGACCAAAAATTTCTTCATCGTCATCACAAGGACGGAATGGATCATTCTTCACATCAAGTGTTCGAACAATCATTGAAGTACTCAGGGGCTGAGATTTGTCCATATAAAAATGTTTTAGGACTTTCTTAGTATACATGGACTGATGAATAAAAATTCCATTAGGCAATTGCTCGAGCTGCAGACCGAGACAAAGTTTTGTTTTGGCAAGATCTTTCATTTCAAATTCATTCTTTAAATATATAGCGGTTTTTGAGATATCTTCAGGAGTTCCCACAATATTTAAATCATCAATATAAACCACAATAATGACAAATCCAGATCATGATTTCTTAATAAAAACACATAGGCATATATAATTATTCTCAAATCCTTATTTCAATAGATATTCGCTTAAGCGATTATACCACATGCGTCCGGATTGCTTCAACCCATATAAAGATCTTTGTAGTCTGATAGAGTACATATTTATAGATGTACTTGTAGATGCTTCAGGGATTTTATATCCTACAGAGATTTTCATATATATGTCATCGTCTAAGGATCCATATAAATATGCAGTGACCACATCTATCAACCGCATTTCTAATCCTTTTGTGACAACCAGACTAATCAAAAATCTAAATGTGATTGCATACATAACGGGAGAATATGTTTCTTCTTAATCAATCCCGAGTTTCTGCAGGAAACCTTGTGCGACAAGCCGTGCTTTGTACCCCACAATTTCATTTTTCTCATTACGTTTTCGTACAAATACCCACTTATATTCAACAGGCATTACACCCTTTGGTGTTTGGACAATAGGTCCAAATACTTCTCGCTTTGCTAACGAATTTAATTAAGCTTCAATAGCTACTTTCCATTTTGGCCAATCATTTCTACGTCAACATTCTTCGACGGTTTTTGCTCACTTTTTTCATTACTTCTGGTAATGTCAAGGACCATTTTATATGAAAATATGTTGTCGACAATAGTTTTATTTCTATCCAGAATTTCTCCAGTATTTATGAAATGTATTGAGATTTTATTATTTTTAGGTACTTGTTCCTCTTTAGGGGAAAAGATTTCATGACACACCTCTTCAAGATGTCCATTTTTAGGAGATTTATACTATTCAGGAGTTTCCTCTTCAGGAGGTTCTGGAATAGAAGATTTGAACTTTTTAGGAACACCAATTATATTTATAGCCTATATTATGGGTACGTGTTCTTTAAGAACACCAAATTTGTTTTTTATTCTTTTCCTTCTGGAAATTTTATCTTTTGCATCAATAGGTCTTCCACGCTTCAGGCGTGCTTTAGATTCACCTATTACTGTTTTGACAATTTGCCCTTCAGGAACTTCAATCCTTGCTGGAACATTAACAGTAGGAATATAAGATTTTACTACACCTTTAGTGTCAGTAAATATATCTGGTAATTGATTTACAACATTTTGTAAATGAATAATTCTCTGAACTTCTAGTTTACATTCATTTGTAGGAGGATCAAATTGAGACAGGGTCTTATTATCCCAAGTAATATCTTGTCGTGCTTCAGGGACCAACTTTTCTTTACCCATTAATGAAAAATTGGATTCGTCAAAATGACAATCCTCAAAATGTACTTTAAACATATCCCCTATAAGGGGTTCAAGGTATCTAATAATAAATGGAGAATCAAAACCAACATATATCCTAAGTCTATGTTGATGGCCCATTTTTGTATGTTATGGAGGTGCAATTAGAACATATACAACACATCCAAAAGTACGAAAATGAGAAATATTTGGTTGTTGACCAAATGTAAGCTGTAATGGAGAATATTAATGATATGTAGATGGTCTAATGTGAATTAAAGATACTGCATGAAGTATAGAATGTCCCCAAACAGAAACAGGTAGTCTTGATTTCATAAGTAAAGGTTTAGCGATTAGTTAAAACCTTTTGATCAAAGATTCAGCTAAACCGTCTTGTGTGTGTATGGGCAACAGGATGTTCAACATCTATTCCTATTGATATGCAATAATCATCAAAAGCTTGAGATGAAAATTCACCTGCATTATCCAATCGAATGGTCTTAATTTGATACTTAAGAAATTTTGCTCGTAGTTTAATTATCTGAGCAAGAAGTCTACCAAATGCAATATTTCTAGTGGAAAGTAGACAAACATGTGAGCATCGACTAGATGCATCAATCAAAACCATAAAATATCTAAATGGTCCACTTGATGGATGAATAGGCCCACATATATCTCCGTAAATCCTTTGTAAAAAGGATGGAGATTCAACAATGACTTTTGAGGGAGATGGTCTGATAATCAATTTACCTTGAGAACATGCAGAGTACGGAGATTCATTGGGTAAAAATATCTTTTGATTCTTTAAGAGATGCCCATGCAAATTTTTAATAATTTGTCTCATCATTATAGATCGCAGATGTCCAAGGCGATCATACCAAGTCATTAATATTTTAAGGTCAATGCACTTCTAGTGCATTACTACATACGATTCAATTATTCTCATATTTGTATAATACAATCCAGAACATAGAGCAGACAATTTTTCTAATACGAGCTTCTAGCCCGATATTGTTTTAGTAATAAAAAGATGCTCTTTACTGTCGTCGTTGGTCGTTTCAATATGGTAATCATTACGACGTATATCTTTGAAATTCAATAAATTTCTTCTGAATTGTGAAGAGAATAGAGCATCATCAATACAAAATGTGGTGCCATTAGGCAACACAATATAAGCTCTTCCGAAGCCCTTAATTAAATCTGATGAACCTGATATGGTATGGACATAGGCTTTACTTAGTGTTAGATTTTGAAAATATTTCTTTTCTTTGAGAATTGTGTGAATTGTAGCACTGTCAGCCAGACATATATCTTTATTATTCAACTCAAAGATAAAAAGCTCATCAATGTGATCCATGATTCTACAAAATATACAAAACTTTGATTACAGCTAATAGAAAGAAAATATATTAATTGAGTGGAACACTTCCATCTCCAATTAAGTAGTCAATACTACATTCAGGATGATTAAAGAAATCAGAGACATCAAAATGAGTAACATCTACATTTACTGAATCTAATAAATCATCTAATAGTTTTACTAAATTTGTTTCATGTATTATATTCTTTCTTTTAATAGATGCTTGATATAAATCAGCTAAGTGGCTGGCTGTACGACAGGTACGTGACCAATGTCCAGTCATTCCACATCTATGGCACACCTTTTCACTTTTCTTTGAAGAATTATTCTGGGGATTTTTACTTCTTTTTGAATTGTACCACTTCTAGCGATACGGTATATTATTATCCTTTTTAATGTTGTCACTTCTGGGACCAACATTTTTATAATTTCTCCTACCACGTCCATGCCCCCGATTTCTTCTAAAGGATGTACTATTCACTTCTGGAAATGATGCAAACCTATTACCATTCACTTCAGGGAATGATATTGAGCTAGTATGGCGTAACTGGTGGTTTGCTAATAAGAGCTCATTATTCTGCTCAACTATTAAAAGATATAATATAAGTTCAGAATATTTCTTGAACTTTCTCTCTCGATATTACTGCTACATGAATATCGAGACATGAAATGTAGTATAAGTCTTCTTTAACATATTATCATCGGTGATTTTCTCACTGCATAATTTTAGTACTGAGGTTATTTTAAAAAGTACAGAATTATACTCACTAACACTTTTATAATCTTGCAACCTCAGGTGCAACCAATCAAAATGAGCTCTTGGGAGGATGACAGTCTTCTAGTGTTCATACCTCTCCCTTAAATTGTTCCACAAAATATAGGGATATTTTACTGTAAGATATTCAATTTTCAATTCTTCATGAAGATGGTGGCGAAGGAAAATCATTACTTTAACATGGTCCTGCAGGGACGTTTGATTTCCTTCTTTAATCGTTTCACCTAAGTTCATTGCATCAAGATGAATTTCAGCATCAAGTATCTAGGATAAATAATTTTTCCCATATATGTCAAGAGCAACAAATTCTAATTTTGTAAGATTTGTTATTTTCTACACATATAAATAATGAAATAAATATGTGTATATCAGAAAATATATTTATAAATTCACACAGATAATCATCAATAAAATATATTAAAAATTGTAAATAATATATTGAAAAAACTTACAGAGGAATAAGACCACTAGTTTCAGAATTGGTAAAACCGTCATGCTGATAACGTGTTATAAAACTAAAGAAAGAAACTACTATTGTAAAAGAGAAATATATAAGAAACTTTTTGGAACTCTTAAGAACTGAAACTTTATTCTCTCTCTATATTTTCTTATGAATTTCATTACAACTGAAACCCCTATTTATAGGCTGTTGAACTCAAGGTTTCAAATTTCGTATAAATCTACACATGGATTTTGATGATAACAAATGAATTCAAAGAATAAAGGAGTCTCAAGCTCAAGTTGTTCACACAATAGAATCAAGCACATCAAGGAAGCAAGCATGAGCAAGAAGGGAACAAGTTCACATTAAAATCATAGAGTAATTTTGTAAATCTCTTAAAAATTTGAAATTAGAATTAAGACTCAAAATTAATATTTTATCATAAAACATTAAAATACATTTTCCACATGTGCATGAATATTTTGAAAATTAAATTTGAAAATTTTAAAAGATGATTGATTGTCATCTTTCATATGTGCATGTCATGATTAAAAGTTTGAACTTTGAAAATTTTGAAAGATGATTGATTGTCATCTTTCACATGTGCATGACATGATTAAAGGTTTGAATTTTGAAAATATTAAGATGATTGATTGTCATTTTTCACATGTGCATGTTTTATTTGAATATTTTCAAAAGTGATGGATGTTTTTCTTGACTTATGCAAAAGGTAGATGTTTTTGTTTGAAAATTTTGAAAAGTAAAGTGTGCTCCTTTTGTCACATGCAAAAAGTAAAAAGATAAGATTTGAAATTTTTGAAAAGTAAAGTGTGCTCCTTTTGTCACATGCAAAAAGTAAAAAGATTAGATTTAAAATTTTTAAAAAGTGAATGATGATGTCTTTGACATATGAATCTTTTTAAATTTGAATATGAAATCTCATATGCCTATAAATAGATCATTTGAGAGTTTTACCTTCACAACACCAAGAGCATACAACATCCATTCAAAGCTTTCATTCTCTCTTCTCTAAGTATTGAGCCTTAACCCTTGTTCATTTTGAGAGATATAGTTTGCGCTGTATTGTTTTTATTTCACTCATTGAGGAGTGTTTTCTGATAACCTACCCACTATCAATTCTTGTATCAGTAAAAGGGTGTGTATAACTCTTGTGTGTGTAGAAGGTATTCTACACGGGAAATAGTTAAATCACCAAGTGTGAGGTGATTGGAAGTGTAGAGAGTATTCTACACAGATTATTTGGAGCGGTGCTGCTCAAAAGTATAATAGGTTTCTATCTCCACCTGAAGGAGATTGAATAGTGAATTCGGGGATCCTCAAGGGGTAGCTTGAGGCGACGACGTAGGCAGTGAGGCCGAACCTCGTTAACATACTGAGTTTGCTTCTCTCTTACCCTTACTCTTTATATTTATTGTTGTTTTATATTTTGTTTATATTTTATATTATATATTTGATTTATAATTGTTATTTTTTTTAAATACAGCTCAATTCACCCCCCCTCTTGTGTTAGTCATCTGGGCAACAATTAGTATCAGAGCTAGAGCTCTATTATAAGATTAACTATCTTTTGAGTTAAGATCTTATGGCTAACATTGCAGCTTCATTTGGTGAAGGTCAATCTAGCAGTCGGCCTCCACTCTTTTGCGAAGACAATTACTCATTCTGAAAAGTTAGAATGAGAGTATTCCTTTAGGCTCAAGGTCGAGAAATCTAGAAATGCATTGTAAATGGACCTTATATTCCAACAAAAGTGGTTGATGGAGTAAAGGTCAAAAAGGAAGAAGAAGAGTTTGATCGTGAAGACGATAGATTTTATATTTTGAATTTAACTGCTATGAATTTATTATATAATGCTCTCAATGGTAATGAGTTTAATAGAGTAATGACTTGCACTACAGCAAAGGAAATTTGGGATAACTTGGAAGTTACTTATGAAGGAACTTCTCAAGTCAAGGAATCAAAAATTTATATTCTTACTCATGAATATGAAATGTTTAAGATAAATAATGATGAATCTATTTCTAGTATGCACACTCGTTTTACTAACATCATAAACAGCTTGACAGCTCTTGGCAAAATTTATTCCAAAGTGGAGATAGTAAGAAAAATTCTCAACTCTCTGCCAAAACGTTGGGAATCAAAAGTGACAGCGATTCTTGAAGCTAGAGACCTCAAGAAGCTCGAAGTGAATGAACTCATCGGGTCACTTATCAACCATGAATACACATTGAAAAGAGGAGAAGAAGAAGGAAAGCCAAAGAAGAGTTTGGCACTTAAAGCTGTTCCACATGAAAGTGAAAGTGATGAAGATGAAGAAAATGACGACAAAGATGAAGATGTTGCGATAATAACAAGAAGAATTCAGAGGTTCTTAAAGAAAAATAAAACTCCTCCAAGGAAATCCTTCAAAATGTTTTCCAAGAAAGATTCAGGTAAAAATAACATTTTAATTTATTATAAATGCAATAAGCCTGGTCATATCAAGTCAGATTGTCCTCTGCTAAAGAAAGATCAAAACAAAGGTAAAAAAGCAATGAAAGCTACATGGGATGATAATTCAAGTAGCTCAGATAGTGAAGCAAGCAATGGAGAATTAGCAAATCTTTGTCTTATGGCTAAAGATGACATTGAGGTGTGCATGAAGTCTTCCACAAACAAAAATAAATGGTTTTTAGATAGTGGATATTCAAGACACATGACGGGAGACAAGACTAAGTTCTTTGATCTTAGATCTAAAGAAGAAGGACACGTGACATTTGGAGACAACTCGAAAGGGAAAATTGTGGGAATAGGTAAAATTGGTAATAAGTCTTCTCTCATAATTGAAGAAGTTTTACTTGTTGAACGTCTAAAACATAATCTTTTGAGCATAAGTCAATTATGTGATAAAGGATTTACAGTTACTTTCAAAATGGATAAGTGCATTATTTTGAATGATCATGATTGTAATATTTGTTTTATTGCTTTTAGAAGCAATAATATTTATACAATTGATTTTGAAGAAATTACCTCACAAGATCTTATTTGTTTTTCAACTCAAAATGAAACTAATTGGTTATGGCATAGAAGACTAGGTCATGCCAATATGGAACTTATTTCCAAACTTTCAAAAAATGATCTTGTGAGAGGTTTACCAAAGGTAAATTTTTTTAAAGACAAAATTTGTGATACATGCCAATTTGGTAAACAAACAAAAACTTCTTAAAACCAAGAAACATATTTCCACTACTAGACCTGTGAGACCCCACAGTTTTACATTCCTTTAATTTACTCATATTTTGTTATTGGATATTTTAATTTATTTTAATAAATTAAATTGTTATCTCATAAATTAAATTGTTATCTCATAAAACCAAGAAACATATGCCAATTGTTATCTTTAAATTAATATTATAGTGATTTAAAGATTATTATTGGTTTTATCATTTAGATTGTTATCGATATTATTGTGATTTATTGGTTTTGATTTTATTATAGTTATAAGTTTTTGTGAGATTCTTAAATAATAGTGCTTTTAATTATTGTAATTAATTGTTGCTATTGGTCTTTCCATCTGAAATGATATATTCAGTATTTTTAGTTTTAATTATTATAAAATATGATTTGATTTGCTGTATTTTTATTAAGGAGCATTGATTCTATTTCATCTGACATTATCCGGTTTATTGATCTTAAATTTATTAAATTCTTAAGTCTTATTATGTTTATTCTATTTTGGTTGGGAAGCTTTTGAATAGCTCCAAAAATACTATGTTATGTAGGATTATTTTGATAACTTGATTTTAGTTATTTGAAATAGTATAAGATTTTAAAAGTGCTTTAAGTATCTGATTTAAATGTATGGATTTATTCCTTTTAAATAATTGAATAAAGTTCATCATTTTAAGTATTAATTAGTTTGAGAATTTTAAGTTAAGTTGACGTTATACGTTTTCAAATCAGTGTTTTAAATTCATCTGTTGTCCGTTTGAAGACCCAAAAGCGTCGGGCCTATAAATAGCGCGAAAAGGGTTTAACCCTCTCATTTTCCCCTCTCCCTTTTCCTTTTCTCTCTCTCCTCTCTCTTTTCTCTCCCACGTGCTACAGTAACCGTGGGAGGAGTTGTCCGGTTTTCAGCTCGTGGCGGCACCACCCCCAGCCACCTAGCCTCACCTCCGGCCCCACCTGAACCTCCACCCTCCGGCGAGTCCAATCCCACCGGTGGTGTCGACCACCGCAACCCCACGTCCCGCTGGCACCCTTTCGTTTAGTCCTCTACGCCGCACCCTTTCGCTGCCCATATCTCCGCCACCAGCCACCGTATCATGACACCACCCCCACCATTTGATCCGCCACCCATAGACAACCTACCACCAGAAATCTTAGCCCCAACGGAGCACCCACTCTCTCTCTCCTCCCTTGGAACCGAAATGGGTCTCCAAATGAGCTTTCCGTCGCCGCGCCGCCGTCCAGCCACCGTGGCTCTCATCACCACCGCCAAAAGCTTCCTCTACCTTAGTTTATCATACCCCTAAAACAGTTTTCCCATCCATGGCCGCACCTCCCTTGTACGGGGGAAAATCCGAAAATGAGCCTCCACCACTTCGAGCTAGATCCGCCGCCTTCCGGTGGTTACACCGCCTCACCGACACCGCCACGAGATTCCCCATCCTCAAAGGAGCATTCACCTAAATTTTGGTATCGAACGGGATACCCGAACCCAACCCGTCACTTCGCCGTGCCTGGAGATGAATAGTGCATAATTTACCCGTTTGGAATCGGGGATCACCACGATGTTCGATTGGAGTCCGTTTATGCACTGTAAGTAACAGATATTTGTTTGACTGTCTGATTGATTGTTTGATTGACTGTATTGTGGTTGAATACTGGGTGAATGGTAATTATTGATGGTATAATGTTTTGGCTGGATGACTCTAGTATTTTAGTGATTATTGGAGATAAAATGTTTTGGTTGGACGACTCGACTATTTTGATGATTATTTGCGGTAAAATGATCTGATTGGACGATTCGACTACTTTAGTGATTATGAGTGATAAAATGATCTGATTGGATGATTCGGATATTTTAGTGATTATTGATGATAAGATGATCTGATTGGGTAATTCGATTATTTTAATGATTATTAGTGATAAAAATATTTGGTGGAATGACTCCGTTACTTTTTAGTAACTATCGATGTGTGTTCTTGGATTCCCTTGATGTATAGATTGAGAAATATTTGGGAATAGAGAAAATAGTATATGAGGATCATCTGTTGAAGAGAATAACTATACATGCGATGTAAATGTGGTGATTAATGATTGGTTATGATATGGTTATTAAGTTATGAGAAGATCTTAAGAAAATATGCGTGTTTTGGATAAAGAGAAAGGAGAAGAAAAGTTAGGTTTGACCCCGTTATAAGTTGCATCCTTAACCCCTATGAGATAGTGTTGGTTGGATGTGATGTGATTTAAGGTCTTGACTATATATTCATTGGAATATGCACAATGTGTGAGATAGAAGATAAATTAAAGATGGGTGTCTGTTCATATGTTAATATGTACGAGATATGTTTTGTGAATGTATGATCATATGTTTCATGACTCACATGTTTTGCATAAGAAGTCACATGTCACATGCATGAGCACGAAAATCATGTTTTGAGTCAAGCATGTTTTTAAGAAAAAGAAAAGAAAAGTTTGAGTTTTTGAAAGAAAAGAAAAGAAGTAAAGTTTTATAAGAACCCCAAAGGCTGGGACGGGGTAGTGCCCCAGTGGAACTCTCTGTACACTCAGGAGTGATTAAAGTCGAGTGGAAACCCCTAGGTCGACGAAGAACAGTCGGCGGACTGTGTATGGCTCCAAAAGGTGTCCGGAGCGCGGTAGCACCTAACTCTGGTGGGCGCCCAAGACGGATAAGGTGTAAGGACCTGCCGTTTTAAAGTTATAAGACGCACTCACATTCAGTGATGTGATAAACAGCAGGGAACACGCGGTGCTAAGGGAATCGTGTTGTGTCTCATACATGTTAAGTGAAAAGTCATGACAAGAAGGGCTTTCGAGCCATAAGAAAATATCTGTATATGATAAGTGGCGCCTAAGAAAGAATAAAAGATGCGAAATTTTTTAAAGAAAGGATTTGAAAAGCAATGATATGAAAGAAGTCAAGTTATATGCATATGAAAGAAGTCAAGTACATGAAAGCATTTTTATGAAAAGCAAGTACATGAAGCAAAGCATTGAAAAATGTCAAGGATTTCGAATGTTTTTACATGAAAGTGCATGTGCATAAGTCATGTTGCAAGTCTCATATTCATGGTACATGCACCAATTGAGTTTACTGGTATATGCTAATGATGTTCTGTTATGTGAAATGATTGTATGTTGTTTGTTGTCTGTTGCTTACTGGGATTCACATCTCACCACGGTGGATCGCGCCCACCCTACGGTCCCCCATGTTACGGGATAGTAGGTTGTGATTGCAGAAAACGAATTTGGCTCAAGATACAGACATCACAGGAAAGGAAAATTGTTGAGAAGATGAAGATCGAGATTATGATCTCGAAAGCAGTATTTGCTTATCTTTTTCTTTTAAAAGATTGTATAATCTCCTGTTGGAAAAATTGATTTGTAATTTTTAAAGAATCTCTGGTACTAGAACGGCTGACTTTTATTCATTGCCCGCTGTGAATATTATGGTACACTTAGTGCATGCTTCACACACTCTTCAAACACTATTCGATGGGATGATTGATCCATAAGATGATCATCTCGATGTCGCGAGTCCTTCTAAATCCCAGGGGGGGGATTCGTGGGCGTCATAAGACCACTGCAACTGATACACATGGATTTTTTTGGACCAAATAGAGTTGCAAGTTTAGGAGGAAAATATTATGCATTTGTTATTGTTGATGATTTCTCTAGATATACTTGGGTCATCTTTCTTGCTCATAAAGATGAGGCACATAATGCCTTTACCAAGTTATGCAAGAGAATTCAAAATGAAAAGGGTTATACTATTTCAAGTATCCGAAGTGATAGGGGAAAAGAGTTTGTTAATAAAAATATTGAAACATTTTGTGATGAAAATGGTTTTGTGCATAATTTTTCTACTCCTCGAACTCCTCAACAAAATGGGGTAGTAGAGAGGAAAAATAGATCTCTTCAAGAGATGGCAAGAACAATGCTCAATGAGAACAACTTGTCTAGTTATTTTTGGGCCGAAGCAATAAGTACTGCATGTTATGTTATAAATAGAGTTATGCTAAGGTCCAAATTAGATAAAACCTCCTATGAGCTTTGGAATGAGAAAAAGCCCAACATTGGTTACTTTCATGTATTTGGATGCAAATGTTTTCATTTAAATGACAGGGATAATTTAGGCAAGTTTGATGCAAAATCTGATGAAGGTATCTTTCTCAGGTATTCTACTAATAGTAAAACTTATAGAATATTCAATAAAAAGACTTTGACTGTCCAAGAATCTATGCATGTAGTATTTGATGAATCTAATTCTCTACTCTCCAAGAAATCCATTGATGAAGAAACAGGAGGTATAAATAATATGGAAACTCTCAATCTCAACAAAGAGAACACAATAGAGGAAGTCCAACATGGAGACATCAGGAAAGATCATCAAAATTTAATACAAGATGTAACTAAACAGTGGAAATTTGTGAAAGATCATATAGTAGAACAAATTCTGGGAGAACCTTCACGAGGTGTAAGTACTTGATCATCTCTTAGAAATATTTGCAATCATACTGCTTTTCTATCTCAGATTGAATCTAAAAATATTGATGAAGCACTTCTTGATGAATCTTGGATTCTAGCTATGCAAGAAGAGCTTAATCAATTTGAAAGAAATGATGTTTGGACACTTTTTCCTAGACCCAAAAATCATACTATTATTGGAACAAAATGGGTTTTAGAAACAAGAAAGATGAGTCCGGAGTCATTACTAGAAATAAGGCTCGACTTGTAGCCCAAGTGTGACGCCCACGAATCCCCCCTGGGATTTAGAAGGACTCGCGACATCAAGACGATCATCTTATGGGTCAATCATCCGATCAAATAGTGTTTGAAGAGTGTGTGAAGCATGCACTAAGTGTACCATAAATATTCGCAGCGGGCAATGAATAAAAGTCAGCCGTTCTAGTACCAGAGATTCTTTAAAAATTACAAATCAATTTTTCCAACAGGAGATTATACAATCTTTTAAAAGAAAAAGATAAGCAAATACTGCTTTCGAGATCATAATCTCGATCTTCATCTTCTCAACAATTTTCCTTTCCTGTGATGTCTGTATCTTGAGCCAAATTCGTTTTCTGCAATCACAACCTACTATCCCGTAACATGGGGGACCGTAGGGTGGGCGCAATCCACCGTGGTGAGATGTGAATCCCAGTAAGCAACAGATAGCAAACAACATACAATCATTTCACATCACAGCACATCATCAGCATATACCAGTAAACTCAATGGGTGCATGTACCATGAATATGAGACTTACAACATGACTTATGCACATGCACTTTCATGTAAAAACATTCGAAATCCTTGACATTTTTCAATGCTTTGCTTCATGTACTTGCTTTTCATAAAAATGCTTTCATATAACTTGACTTCTTTCATATGCATATAACTTGACTTCTTTCATATCATTGCTTTTCAAATCCTTTCTTTAAAACATTTCGCATCTTTTATTCTTTCTTAGGCGCCACTTATCATATACAGATCTTTTCTTATGGCTCGAAAGCCCTTCTTGTCATGACTTCTTATTTTGGACACCTCACGGTTCCCCTATGCACCGTGTGCTCCCCGCTAGTTACCGTCACACCCGGCGACCAAGTCGACCAAAGTGAATACGTTTCGCGTCCTTTCACGCTATTCGTCGCTCGGGGATTTCTCTCCAAGCGACTACAAACTTATCAGATGGCGAGGCCGAGGCCAACACCGCTTATGGGGCACCCACTAGCATTAGGTGCGACCACGCTCCGGACACCTATGTGGAGCCATACATGGTCTGCCGACTGTTCTTCGTCGACCCAGGGGTTTCCACTCGACTTTAAACACTCCTGAGTGGACAGGGAGTTCCACTGGGGCATTACCCCATCCCAGCCTTTGGAGTTCTTATAAAACTTTACTTCTTTTCATTTCTTTCAAAAACATGCTTGACTCAAAACATGCTTTTCGTGCTCATGCATGTGACATGTGACTTCTTATGCAGAACATGTGAGTCATGAAACATATGATCATACATTCACGAAACATATCTCATACATATTAACATATGAACAGACACTCATCTTTAATTTATCTTCTATCTCACACATTGTGCATATTCCAATGAATATATAGTCAAGACCTTAAATCACATCACATCCAACTAACACGATCTCATAAGGGTTAAGGATGCAACTTATAACGGGATCAAACCTAACTTTTCTTCTCCTTTATCTTTACCCAAAACACGCATATTTTCTTAAGATCTTCTCATAACTTAATAACCATATCATAACCAATCATTAATCACCACATTTACATTGCATGTATAGTTATTCTCTTCAACAGATGATCCTCATATACTATTTTCTCTATTCCCAAATATTTCTCAATCTATACATCAAGGAAATCCAAGAACACACATCGATAGTTACTAAAAAGTAACGGAGTCATTCCACCAAATATTTTTATCACTAATAATCATTCAAATAATCGAATTACCCAATCAGATCATCTTATCACCAATAATCACTAAATATCCGAATCATCCAATCATATCATTTTATCACTCATAATCACTAAAGTAATCAAATCGTCCGATCAGATCCTTTTACCACAAATAATCATTAAAATAGTTGAGTCGTCCAACTCAAAACATTTTATCTCCAATAATCACTAAAATACTAGAGTCATCCAATCAAAACATTATACCATCAACAATTACCATTCACCCAGTATTCAACCACAGTAAGATTGACTCGGAATAATCTCAATCTCCATTAAATGGCCTCAGGCCCAACCAATCTACTCTCAAATTACTCATCATCACTAACTAACAGATCAAGCAAACAAAACAGAGATTAACAATCAATCAAACATTCAATCAGACAGTCAAACAAATATCTGTTACTTACAGTGCATAAACGGATGTCAATCGAACATCGCGGTGATCCCCGATTCCAAGCGGGTGAATTGTGCACTATTCATCTCCAGGCACGATGAAGTGACGGGTTGGGTTCGGGTACTCCGTTCGATACCAAAATTTAGGTGAATGCTCCTTGGAGGATGGAGAATCTCGTGGCGGTGTCGGTCAGGCGGTCCAACCACGGGAAGGCGGCGGATCTAGTTCAAAGTGGTGGAGGCTCATTTTCAGATTTTCCCCCGTGCAAGGGAGGTGCGGCCATGGATGGGAAAACTGTTTTAGGGGTGTGATAAACTGAGGTAGAGGAAACTTTTGGAGGTGGTGGTGAGAGCCACGGTGGCCGGACGGCGGTGCGGCGACGGAAAACTCATTTGGAGACCCATTTCGGTTCCAAGGGAGGAGAGAGAGAGTGAGTGCTCCGTTGGGGCTAATATTTCTGGTGGTAGGTCGTCTATGGGTGGCGGATCAAATGGCAGGGGTGGTGTCATGATACGGTGGCTGGTGGCGGAGATATGGGCGGCGAAAGGGTGCGGCATAGAGGATCAAACGACTTTCGGGTTTCGGGCTGCCGGCGGGACGTGGGGCTGCGGTGGTCGACACCACCGGTGGGGTTGGACTCGCCGGAGGGTGGCGGTTCAGGTGGGCCCGTAGGTGAGGCTAGGCGGCCGGAGGTGGCGCCGCCACGAGCTGAAAACCGCACAGCTCCTCCCACGGTTACTGTAGCACGTGGGAGAGAAAAGAGAGAGGATAGAGAGAAAAGGAAGAGGGAGAGGGGAAAATGAGGGGGTTCGACCCTTTTCGCGCTATTTATAGGCCCGACGCTTTTGGGTCTTCAAACGGACAACAGATGAATTTAAAACACTGATTTGAAAACATATAAAATCAACTTAACTTAAAATTCTCAAACTAATTAAATAAAATATTATCTCAACTTATTTTATTTTTCAACATAATATTTTTCATCAATACTTAAAATGATGAATTTTATTCAATTATTTAAAAGGAATAGATCCATACATTTAAATCAGATACTTAAAGCACTTTTAAAATCTCGTACTATTTCAAATAACTAAAATCAAGTTAATAAAATAATCCTGCATAACATAGTATTTTTGGAGCTATTCAAAAACTTCCCAACCAAAATAGAATAAACATAATAAGACTTAAGAATTTAATAAATTTAAGATCAATAAACCAGATAATGTCAGATAATAAGACTAAAAAATACTGAATATATCATTTCAGATAGAAAGATCAGTAGCAACAATTAATTATAATAATTAAAAGCACTATTATTTAAGAATCTCATAAAAGCTTATAACTATAATAAAATCAAAACCAATAAATCACAATAATATCGATAACAATCTAAATGATAAAACCAATAATAATCTTTAAATCACTATAAATATTAAAATGATAGATTTCACAAATAACCAACTCTGATCGTAAATAAAACGTACCCGAAATTCAATTTATGAGATAACAATTTAATTTATTAAAATAAATTAAAATATCCAATAACAAAATATGAGTAAATTAAAGGTATGTAAAACTGCGGGGTCTCACACCAAGGTTTCAATCAAGAAGAAGGAATCGATTATGATAAGAGATATGCACCAGTTGCAATATTAGAAACTATTCGAATGCTACTTGTATATGCTTGTTATAAAGATTTCAAATTTTTTCAAATGAATGTTAAAAGTGCTTTTTTAAACGGTTTTATAAATGAAGAGGTATATGTTGAACAACCTCCAGGTTTTGAAAATCATATTTCTCCAAATTATGTTTTCAAACTCACAAAAGCACTATATGGACTCAAACAAGCTCCTAGAGCGTGGTACGAGAGACTCAGTAGTTTCTTGATTGAAAAAGGCTTTTCAAGAGGAAAAATTGATACAACTCTTTTCATTAAATACGAAAATGATGATATTCTTTTGATTCAGATTTATGTTGATGATATAATATTCGGTGCTACTAATGAAAATATGTGTCAAGTTTTTGCTAAGACTATGCAGGAAGAATTTGAAATGAGCATGATGGGAGAGCTTACATTCTTTCTTGGATTGCAAATTAAGCAAGCAAAAAGTGGGACATTCATCAATCAATCAAAATATATTAAGGAATTGCTGAAGAAGTTTGGGATGGAAGGTGCTATGGAAATTGGAACACCAATGAGCCCATCTACTAAACTTGATAAAGATGAATCCAGTAAACCAGTTGACTCGAAGGTATATCGAGGTATGATTGGTAGCTTATTATATTTGACAGCCAGTAGACCAGATATTATGTTTAGTGTGTGCTTATGTGCACGCTTTCAATCATCTCCAAAAGAATCACATTTAATTACAGTTAAGCGCATTTTTAGATATCTTAGTGGTACAATTAACTTAGGGTTATGGTACCCTAAGCACACATCTTTTGACCTAATCAGCTATACAGATGCAGATTATGCTGGCTGTAAAATAGATCGAAAAAGCACTAGTGGAGCATGTCACTTCTTAGGTCGTGCACTAGTTTCCTGGTTTAGTAAAAAAATAAAATTATGTTGCACTATCTACTGCTAAGGCAGAATATGTTGCTGCGAGTAGTTGTTGTGCTCAAGTTCTTTACATGAAGCAACAATTTGAGGATTTTAAACTTATGTACAATCACATTCCAATCAAATGTGATAATACAAGTGCTATAAATCTTTCACAGAATCCAATACAACATTCTCGGACCAAACATATTGAAATTAGATATCATTTTCTTAGAGATCATGTGCAGAAGGGCGATATTGTATTAGAATTCACTAGTACACATGATCAATTGGCAGACATTTTCACAAAACCCCTACCAAAAGATAGACTATGCATGATTAGAAGAGAAATAGGAATGATGCATGCCATGGATATCTACTAGATACTTTTATTTCATTATCTTAAATGACCTACAGAAACTTGAGACGTTTAGCTTCATCATTCAAATGCATTTGCTCCTCATAAATCATCATGCCATCCTTGTCTAAAAGATTAGGCAATCGAAATGAAGTGGTAAGCAAGGATTTCAAATCCTTATTCTGTTGCTTTAACTCTACTATTTTTTTGTTTGACTCGTAAACAAGTTGTTGAAGTACAGAAACAGTCTCGCTAAGTTTCTCAATTTTGCGAGTTTTGGACTGCAACCGAGCAGAAAACGCGACGATAGATGATGAGTATCGAGTTTCGAGACCCACAAGCTCGTAAATGGCATCATGATCTGATTTATTAGCTAAATCAGTCTCTTGTTGCTTCATGGCACCCACGACAGATGCAGAAATAGATTGAAACTGAGGTGAAGGATACCTCAAATCTTGATCAAGAGAAGCACTAAAGGGAAATTTACGAGCCATTGAAAAATTGTAGAATGAGAATGCAAGCAAATTGCAAAGATGAGAAGAAAGCTTGATGCGAAATAGATAAAACTAAGGATTGCTCTTATAGAAACGGAAATAAGAACAAGACAAGCTTACAAATCATGATAATATCTCATTTTTCAGCAACATCAAGCGGATCAAATCTCTGCACCGAATTACCAAAGCTACGCCTCCAGTCTTTGCAAGTTTTGTCGGGCACGGGTGGTTTCAATTATTCAGCTCTTTACAAAATCTCCTTCCGTACCGAATTACCGAAACTAGACCTCCAGCCTTTGCAGGTTTTGTCGAACACGTGTGGCTACGCACCGAATTCTCTACAGTCTCTACTAACGCAGCGTTTTATTTGTCTATTGGTTATTATAGGAATATATCTTATTGAGCTAATTATGATTCATTTTTAATGATGCCAAAAGGGGGAGAAGTTTTAGACTAGAACATTAACAATGTTTAAATTGCTAAACTTGTTATATATGCTTGGAATTATATTTATAGTTTTGCTTAAAAAACTAACACACATTCTCAGGGGGAGCTTAAGTATTCATACAGGTTTCAAGTTCTATCAAACATTTGTCATCATCAAAAAGGGGGAGATTGTTGAACTCAAGGTTTCAAGTTTCGTGTAAATCTACACATGGATTTTGATGATAACAAATGAATTCAAAAAATAAAGGAGTCTCAAACTCAAGTTGTCCACACTATAGAATCAAGCACATCAAAGAAGCAAGCATGATCAAGAAGGGAACAAGTTCACATTAATATCATAGAGTAATTTTGTAAATCTCTTAAAAATTTGAAATTAGGATTAAGGCTCAAAATTAATATTTTATCATAAAGCATTAAAATAAATTTTCCACATGTGTATGAATATTTTGAAAATTAAATTTGAATATTTTGAAAGATGATTGATTATCATCTTTCACATGTGCATGACATGATTAAAAGTTTGAACTTTGAAAATTTTGAAAGATGATTGATTGTCATCTTTCACATGTGCATGACATGATTAAAGGTTTGAATTTTGAAAATATTAAGATGATTGATTGTCATTTTTCACATGTGCATGACATGATTAAAGGTTTGAACTTTGAAAATATTAAGATGATTGATTGTCATCTTTCACATGTGCATGTTTTATTTGAATATTTTCAAAGTGATGGATGCTTTTCTTGACTTATGCAAAAGATAAATGTCTTTGTTTGAAAATTTTGAAAAGTAAAGTGTGCTCCTTTTGTTACATGTAAAAAGTAAAAAGATAAGATTTGAAATTTTTGAAAAGTAAAATGTGCTCCTTTTGTCACATGCAAAAAGTAAAAAGATTAGATTTAAAATTTTTGAAAAGTGAATGATGATGTCTTTGACATATGAATCTTTTTAAATTTGAATATAAAATCTCATATGCCTATAAATAGATCATTTGAGAGCTTTACATTCACAACACCAAGAGCATACAATATTCATTCAAAGCTTTCATTCTCTCTTCTCTAAGCATTGAGCCTTAACATTTGTTCATTTTGAGAGATATAGTTTGCACTGTATTGTTTTTATTTCACTCATTGAGGAGTGTTTTCTGATAGCCTACCCACTATGAATTCTTGTATCAGTAAAAGGGTGTGTATAACCCTTGTGTGTGTAGAAGGTATTCTACACGGGGAATAGTTAAATCACCAAGTGTGAGGTAATTGGAAGTGTAGAGGGTGTTCTATACAGATTCTTTGGAGCGGAGCTGCTCAAAAGTTTAATAGGTTTCTATCTCCACCTGAAGGAGATTGAATAGTGAATTCGGGGATCCTCAAGGGGTAGCTTGAGGCGAGGACGTAGGCAGTGAGGCCGAACCTCGTTAACATACTGAGTTTGCTTCTCTCTTACCCTTACTCTTTATATTTATTGTTGTTTCATATTTTGTTTATATTTTATATTATATATTTGATTTATAATTGTTATTTTTTTTAAATACAACTCAATTTACCTCTCCTCTTGTGTTAGTCATCTGGGCAACATAGGCCTTGAAATTACTATACAAGTTACTATGCAAGTCATTATGCAAGTCACTATGCAAGATTTAAAATAATAGTGATGGGGTCATTCACATAATTTTAGAGGTGGGACAGGGTGCGGCAGCCGTCCCACCATTCAGCGTTCGTTTCATTACAATTTCAATATTAATATTTTTTATTTTAAATATTTAACTTTTTATCTGATTATTATTTAACAATTACAACTTTCCATACTTTTAAATAGAAAACAAAAAATAATACTACATTTTAAATTTTAAAAATAAAATAATATTAAAAAAATATAATCCAATAATATTTTAATTTTATAATACTTTTATTCACTTTTTCACTCTCCTTTCCAAATAAATCCAATAATATCTTAACTCAAACCATTTCTTAACCAATATTCACAAATCATTTTAGTATTATGAATAAAATTATCATCTCAACTCATTCGTAAAACATCCCTTTAGACATCTAATGATCCATTCATAGACAATGAAAATAATGCAATGACGCCTACTAAATAGGGGAAAATAAAATATCTGGCAACTGATCCTAGCCTAAAATTCCAACTCGACCCGAACCAAATTACCGACCCCTTAAATTGGTTCGAAATTCAGAACATTTTGTAACCGTTCTGAAAAACGGTTCGAATTGGGTTATTAACCAATTTCCACTTTTTTTCTATAATACAATCAGATATTAGTGTTGACAACTATGTAGATATTGCAACTATTCATGTTCCACCAAATCAGCAAATCACCATTATTCTAGGAATTAGCCCAATTAGATTACTTCTCTTATGTATTTGTTTCCATATACATTCATTGTACAGTCTATTTAATTTGTGAATCAGAATAGAGCAATACAAGTTATTCAACCCAATTCAATCGCCTCTCTCTATCTTAACATGGTATTGAGCCAAATCGGTCCATGAACCCTAATACCCTAGCCAACAACCCAAAACCCACCTACAAGTGCACCGCATGTGGAAGAGATAGGCATACCCGCAACAGGTGTTGGATGGTGGTAGGTTACCCCAGGTCATGAACCACGATCAAAGCTGCAGCCTTCAATAGTTGGCCAATCTACACCGTTGGTCAATCAATTCTTGGACTTTCACCGGATCTCTACCAGAAGCTCTCCCCCTCTTAGCGTCAGTGAGCATCTCCCTTCGATTTCTACATCCAACTTCGTCAGTAACACTTTTTCCCATTCCTCCCCTTCCTCCTTCTTCGATCCAAACCACCTTTCGATGGTGGATAGTGGCGTAAGACACCATATCTCCCACACAAAATATCTTTGCTGAGCTAAGCTAAGTCCTCTCACTTCCCCTTATTAGCATCGGTGAGCTAAGTCTATGTTGAGGGCATCGGGAAATGTCAACTCTCTCCCTCCCTCATTATATCAATTGTCTATTTTATCCCTTCCTTTTCTTTCAACCTCTTATCCATTTCCCAACTTACTATCCAAAATTCTTGCATTATTTTATTCTCTTCTAACACTTGCATCTTTCTAAACCCACAACTGATGAAGCCGACTGGAGCGAGTGATCTTTGCAATGGAATCTACATACTGATCCTTCCCTTGCTTTTGCTGCACAAACCACCATTAATAAAGTCCAATAGCATCAACATCTAAGTCATCCTTCTAGTCTTGTCATCCCCAGTCTTTTTAATCCTCCTTGTATTATTTCTAATTACGATATTTGTGTTCGTTCTAAGCACACAAGATTATTTTTTTCAAACTCTACTACTAAAAGTGTTTCTCTTTTTAATCGTATATTTTTTGATATTTGGGATGGTTATCATACTTGTTCTCTATGTGGAGCTCACTATTTTCTCACAATTGTTGATGATTTTTCCCGTATTACTTGGATGTATCTCATGTGTTTTAAATCAGATGCTTATACTCATTTAACTCTTTTTTTTTGGCTATTGTCTAAAATCAATTTAATACCACTATCAAAATTATTAGAGCTAATAATGGACAAGAACTCTTATCTCATCAATTTCAAACTTATCTCAAAGATCACGGCATCATTCATGAACTTATCTGTGTTGGAACTCCACAACAAAATGGTGTTGCGAAGCATAAATACCAGCACCTTCTCAATGTTTCCCCAAGTCCTCATTTTCAAGCTCACTTACCTTTCCGATTTTGAGGTCATTGCATTCTTACCGCTGCCTACCTCATAAATCGCACTCCTAGTCGTATCATCCAAAATAAATCATTTTTGAGATAAATTTTAATAAAGCACCCAACTATGATCACTTTGGCGCATTCGAGTGTCTTTGTTATGCTCAAACACTTAGTTCTTACCTTAAAAAAATTTCTTCACATGCTACCAAATGTGTCTTCCCTGGCTATCCCAGTAACCATAAAGCATACAAACTCTACAATCTTAACACTCAATCAATTTTCTACTCTCGTGATGTCACCTTCCATGAGCACCAATTCTATTTCCAATCTATCCCTGACTCTTTCCCTACCACCACTTCAATCATTTATCTCCCTGTCCTTGACCCTGTAGGCCCTCCAGCCTTATCACTTGATTTCCCCCTCACCACACATTCACCACCTGAATCCTTACTCTCCCCTCCATCCCCACCCATTACCTGTCCTTGTCGCACTATCACTCTACCTATTTACCTTCATGACTATGTCTGTCCCATCTTCCACATGGAGCCCACGGCACCTTCACCTAATCCACCGTCTAGGTACTACTCATCCTTTATTTGTTTTTCTTTCATATTCCCAATTCTCGCCCTTACATATTTTTTATTTAACTGGTCTCACTACTTGTATTGATCCTTTAAGTTACTAAGGCTACTTGCCACACTCATTGGGATGAAGCCATATCTTCTAAACTTCATGCTCTAGAGGACAACTCAACCTAGACTCTTGAACCACTTCCACCTAGTAAGAAATTTATTGGCTGCAAATGGGTCTTCAAAACTAAGCTCAAGGCTGATAGTTCCATTGAGGGGTACAAAACTCATCTAGTTGTCAAAGGTTACACTCAAGTTGAAGTCCTTGATTATCGTGAGACTTTCACTCCGTTGGCTAAAATGACCGTTGTACAATGTCTATTAACAATTGTTGCCACCAAACATTGGCTCATGCATTAACTTGATGTCAACAATGCTTTTTTGCATAGTGATCTTGATGAATAAGTCTACATGACCTCACCACCCAGGTATTTCCCCAAGGGAGAGACATGTGTCTGTCGCCTTAAAAAATCCCTCTACGGCCTTAAACAAGCCTCCAGTAACTGGTTTTACAAACTAAGCACTATGCTTCTTGATGCAAGTTTTCATCAATCTCATGCGGATCACTGTTTGTTTACTCTTACCACTAGCACCAGCATCACTCTTGTTCTTGTTTGTAATGATATTTTTCAGATCGAGTTCTTCAAAATAACTCTCTCCACTCACTTCAAAACAAAGGATCTTGGTTCTTTGAAGTATTTTTTTGTACTTGAAGTTGCTCAGTCTCCTGACAACATCTTCCTTAATCAGTGCAAATATAATCCTGACATCCTCTCTGACAATGGACAACTTGGTGCACAGACTACTTCTTTTCCCATGGCACAACTCTTAAAGCTCAATAATGAAAATGGTGACTGTAATAACCTGAATTTTCACTTGTCATTTTTAATTTACATGCTTAGTTTGATTATAATTTCTTTAGAGTTATTTTGGTGGACCTTTGAAACTTTTGGAAATATATTTATTTTGGAACTTTACTTATGAAAAATATTAATAAGTTAAGCTTAAAATGGTGAAATGATGCAAATGGAGGAATTTAGTGTAAACCATGGTAATTGGGAAAGGTTTGACAGATTTGACATCCTCCGGTAATTTAGACATAACTTTCTCATTTAATTTTGAATTAGGATAATTCAAGATGCTATGAAAATCTAAGAGAAGAATCTACAATTTTTATATTTTAAGTTTTAAGAGATATGAACTCAATCAAAGACTAAATTGGAATTGAAGTTGGCAGAACCGAATTGGACATAATAGGCATTGACTTTGAATTGACTAATGGCTTTGCTTAAGATTAAGTCTTTGGAATATTTTCTCAATTATAATAAGATCTTGACAAATTCGTGGACATATGACAAATGAGAAAATTTTATTTAGAAAGTTTTGCGTGAAACAAGAAGGATTATTTAACAAACACTTTGTGTGCTCGGATTGGTTGCTCATGGGTTACTCCAACTAGTTTCGGTAAAATAAGTATATCCCTCTCAATTTATCTCGGAATAATGTGATTCAAACTACAATAAGTATATCCCTCTCATAATCACTAAGAGGATGATATAAAACTTTCATATCTTGAGTTTTTGGATAATCGCATTGGATAAAGGAATTATTGGGCCGAGAAGTGATCAGATCTAAAAAAGACATAATTGAAACATAAATTGGATTATCTCCACCGCCTTAGACAAGAGGCAAAATCTAATTGGATTTTTTTAAATTTCTGAAAATTTAGATAGGTGTAAGGGACTGCTGGATAAATGGGATGAATCCCTTAGGAAAGTTGGAGGACACTTGGAAAGGATAGATGGCCGGATCCCATTTCTTGGTGGATTTTCCATATTTTGTTCCATCTCCTTTTCATGTGATGAAATTTTTGGACCATTGATCACCTTAATCTTCTAAATGGCATGAATCTAACCATTAGATGAGCTTCAGAGATAGCCAAGCCTAAATTTAGAGTAATCATGAGAACTAACAAGAGGTGAGACACCTCATGTACATACACGGCTATGGATCAACCGGTTGCCTCTCAAGCCTTTCCACCCCTTGAGCCCATGCATATGTCACCTATCCCTTGTCTATATATATGTGAAGAAGTTCTTTTTAGCCCCCTTTAGAGAGAAAGCACACGCCTACCTTAGAAAAAGAAAGAGAAAAATTCATCTAAACACCTTTACATTATCTGAACCTCAAAAGAGAGCAATTGAGTGTTTTGAGGGAAAACTTGCAAGAGCTTGGTTCAATCATCACTTCAAGTTTTGGAGAAATTTGTAAGTAGGGGGTGTGATGAGTGCACAAAAATGCACTCTAAATACCCTATTTAAATGCTAAAATAAAAGAGAAAATAATGATATAACTCATTTTATTTAATTTAATAGTTATTTATCTTGAGATGAATATGAGCATGATTTAATATATTTAAGTCTCAAATAAATACAAAAAGAAAAATATGAGTTTAGTTCATTAAATAGGTCCCATGAATTTCCACCTTACAATTAGACCACTTAAATTTCCATACAATTCCTCATTTCATTTTAAAGAGTCAAAAATTGCTTCTAATCCTATCTTCTTTCAATTATTTAATTTTATTTTCTTTTACATGTGATAGGCGGCAAATCAAGCAAGGCAAGTGGAGAAGGTTTAATCAATTAAACAAGCCACTCTATTTGACTTGTTTACAAGATTACACATGACATAGTGGAGAAAGAAGAAGTGATACACGGCAATAAACGAACTAGCTTCACATAGCCTCATTTTAGCCACAAATATTGGAAGAAGTTGCATGCAAGTTTCAGACATCACAAAACTTAAAGAACAAACCGACAACTCAAAATAAATCAAATGAAAAGCTAGACACATCTACAAGAGAAGAAACCGACGCCACTTGCACCACTCACATGCCTAATTAATTCAAAAACAAAACAAGCTTAGAGATCTTACAAGACAAACTGAAATTATTGACCATTTCTAAATAGATAAACAAGTTGATAAAGTAGCCACCACATTTGTTACAAAAGCATACACGGCACCTCGAGATATTGATAAACAACAAAAGGAATTCATGAGGAAACCGACAACTCAATACATAGAAACCAGACACAAATTATTTGGTAGAATTTTCATGGAGAGCTCCATCCAAATTTGGTACATGCATATTCGGTTAGCTCACTTAAAGACAAATAAAATCATACTTGCTAGTGGAAGCATTTCAGCCGAAAGAAATTAAGAGAAAGCAAAGACATACACGGCAACAAACCGAGAAGCGAAGCAGCCACCACACTTAATGACATGCAAGACTCCATTCGGTGTTCTCAAGTTTTTTTTGGCTGAGCAGCTGCACACATACTTGTGAGCTAGACCAAGTTGTTATCTCAAATAGATAGGAAGCAACAACACATGGCAACACACGGGAGGAAACAAAATCATACACGGCACTTCAAACACAAACTAGATTCGGTGCCCTCAATTCCCTCCAAAATGACATGCAAGAATCCATTCGGTGCTCTTTAAGTTTCCTCAAGCCAATTGACGCCACTTGCATGTCAACTTACATGCCAACTCATTTGAATTAATGCCACCCAATGCATGTTACAGCTAGATGCACACATGATTGCTTCAAGCTAGAATAGATAGAAAGACATACACGGCAAATCAAGTTTAATCATCCAAAAATTGTTGGACCAAGCTAAGAAAGACACCACAACTTCAGTCCTCCATTCATATATAGCAGAAAAATTGGACCAATCATTCATCATTTTAGCAGACCAAGACTTCTCATGCATGGATAAATTCAAGCCACAATTTGAAATTAAAAGAAAAGACTACACCGTAACATCTATAAATAAATGCTTGAAGGCTCAAATGAAGGGCAGCATGAGATGCCTTGGAAGAGCTATTTTGAGAGCTTGAGAAGAGAAAAGAAAAACCAAAGAAGAGAGAAAACAATGGCCGGCTCTTCCATATTTTTTCTTAGAGAATTTTCGTTGCATATTTTCAATATGTGTAACTAAATTCTCTAGTAGAGTTAGGGATGAGTTTGTATATATCATGGTATTTGTAATTGTTTTTGCTTTATATATGTGAGCTTTAAATATTAAACTCTTTTGTTTAGTCATTTGAAATTTATTATAAATGTTTTTGTCACCAAATAATCTTAAAATTTATTTCATTTATAGATTCAGTCATATTTTTTCTATTGAATGGAATAATTCTTTGATTATGATTGGTTCAATTGATTATCTATATTAATTTAAATCTCTACTACAATATTACTCTATGAATAGATTGTCGACGTTGAATTTCCTTAATATCGATAACAATTACTGTTCTTATATTATGACGAATGATCTTTCGAAAGATTATATTTGATTTAAATCTGGTTATTAATGTTTTATCTTCTGATTGAAAATTTGGATATAGAATTTTCAATTGTGTTATTAATGAATCGAAAATAATTAAAATACCAATTATATACAAAGGATTCCTAATGCTCTACTTTTCGTCTCATTTTTATACTTTTCAAATTACTCATTTAGTTTTAATTTACGTCATACTTCAAAAATCACTTTTCACACTCTTCTAAATCTTTTCGTTAATTTCGTTACTATTTTTCAATTTCTCAATCTATCTCCCTGTGGAATCGACACCCCAAACCTATACTGCAAATGACCACGTTATTCTTTGGGCGTAACCAATACTATTTAACTTAATTTTAGTATAGAATAATTAATTTGATGATTGGATCATGTTTGTTACTCCTTTGATCTTAATCTTTGTTTAAGTGTTTAAATGAAATCCATCAAGTGTTGGATTAGTTTTTGTCATGAAAAAATGCTAAGAAAGATTTCAAGAACTTAGGAATAAGTTCTATTTTGATATATGAAAGAAATTATGTAAAAATACAAAGTTTTGGTTTGACAAAAAATAAGAAACCCATCCTAGTGAATTTCAGCTTTAATAAGATTTATGGTGAAGTTTTTATTCTATATTCTTATCTACTTGATTTTAATCATTTGAATGATATTTTAATAATTAGGATGAGTTTAGGGACTCTAGTTTGAGTGGAAAAAAATTCTAAGAATCATCATGTAAGAAATTAGTAGTTAGGAAAACAAAATAGTATATGCTTGAACTCAATTTTAAAGTTAAGGGTAAATTGAGTATTTTATAAATAAAGAGTTTAGCTTAGTTTGAAAGAAAGAAAATAAGGTTTGGAATTACTATAGGGTTCGGCTAGCTTTTATTTTGTAATATTTTATTATTTTAGTTAATTATTTAAGCATAATTCATTATATTTTGATGTTACAAGATTATGTGATGAAAATGTGAATGCACATGACGTATGTTATTGTCATAAGACTCATGAGGACATGAAATATGCATGTTAAAAGTCAAAGATTATGATCATGTTGCATTTCGTCACACACGTGTCGTCATAAGTCATGTTGTCTGTTTTAAAGAAAATACGATAAGACAACTTTATAACAATATGATAAGACCAAGATAAGTATGTTTACATCATTACGAAGACGGCAATACGTGACGCCTGTATGGCTGAAGTAAGCCGACGCATCATGCTAAGTAAGATTTGACGGGGATGGCGCTGTGTAGTGCATGCGCAGGTACAAAGAAGCTTTTGGACAGTTTGCTAGTAGACCCATGCTAGAATCAGATTCAAAATCTAATTTTTCTAATCGCTTGTTTGATAATTCTTCCAATTCTAACGCAATGAGTGAACACGTGGACCATCCTATTAGAACCCTCCAAGATTATCTTTATCCCGGACCAACAACCACACCATCCTGTATTATGTTCTCACCTAACGCTCGTCATGTAGATTTCGAAACAGGAATGATACAATTACTTCCGACTTTCCATGGTTAAGAAAATGAAAACCCCTATGTTCATATTAGGGAATTTGAGGAAGTAGTTGCAATTCCACAGTCAAAATACCACTGACGACGCGGTAAGGCTAAAATTCTTTCCTTTTTTTTTTGAAAGATAAAGCTAAGAGTTGGTTGTACTCACTAAGACTGCAGTCTATTAGAACATGGAGTGAGATGACTCAAGTTTTTTTCAATAAATACTTTTCCCAACATAAGACCAATGCTTTAAAAAATTACTGAGTATGTGTCCCCACCATGGATATGAGAATTGATGCTTAGTGAGTTATTTCTATAAAAGGCTTACGCCCAGGGAACGTCAATTCGTGGAAATGATGTGCAATGGAGATTTTTTACAGAAAAATCCTAATGAGGCCATAGAGTACCTCAATGAGCTTGCTAAAAAAACTCATACTTCGACTGGATTTAGTGCTACTGATAGCACAAACAGGTCACGACCCACAGGAAATCCGAGTGATGGTATTTAACATCTAAGGGAAGAGGATAACCTTAAGGCTAAGGTTAAAATGTTCACCAAAGAATTAGAGTTATTGAAAACCAAAAACTCAAAACCAACACACATGGCTAATCATGTAGAATTTTTTGGGCCATGTGTTATTTGTGGTGGGATAGATCATCATGCCTAAGAGTATCCTACACATACTAACATGAATGGTATGTATGAGGAACAAAGTAATGCTCTGGGTATTGATTACGCCCAAAGAATAATGCGGTCGTTTGCAGTATAGCTTTGGGGTATCGATTCCACAGGGAGATGGATTGAAAAATTGAAGAATAGTAATGAAATTAACAAAAAGATTTAGACGAGTACGAAAAGTAAATTTTAGAGTGTGACGTAAATTAAAACTAAATGAGTAATTTGAAAAGTATAAAAATGAGACGAAAAGTAGAGCGTAGGGAATTCCTTGTGTATTTGTGGTATTCAAATTTATTCTTAATTCATTGATAACTCAATTAAGAATTCTATGTCCAAATTCTTAATCGGAAGATATAACATTAATAACGAAAATTTAAATCATATGTAACTCTTTGAAAAATCATTTTTCGCGCTTAACTCTCATAAATTGTTATCGATATTGAGAAAATCCAACGACGACAATATACCTAAGAGGCGATAGTGCAGCAGAGAATTAAATCAATATAGATAATCAATTGCTCCAAACATAATTATAGAACTAATTCACTCAATAGAAAAAGCATGACTGAATCCATAAACGAAACAGATTCTATAATTATTTGAAGACGAAAAAAACATCACAAATAAATTGAGAATAATAGAACAAAAGAGTTTTAATATTTAAAGACCAAATACATGAATCAAAAATAAATTACAAATACCATCACACGCACAAGTTCATCCCTAGCCCTCCTTGAGAATTTAGTTACACATATTGAAAATATGCAACAAAAATTCTCCAAGGGATAATATGGAAGAGCCAACCATTATTTTCTTCTCTCTTCTTTGGTTTTTCTTTTCTTTTCTCAAGCTCTCAAAATAATGGCTCTTCCAAAGCATCCTCCCACACTAAGCATTTTCTTAGAACACACACCCCTTCCTTCTATTTATAAGCATCCTTCATGCAAGTTGTCATGACAAAATCATCACAATTTCAACTTGTTTTGCCATGTGCCATTCTTGAATCCAAGTGATTTGTGAGTTGTCATTTTGATCATTTGTTTTCCCACCATGCATGAGCTGGATTTTGCTTGTAGGTTGAGTGTTTCAATTTTGCTTCTCTATCCATTAGTTGTCTTGTATGACTTAATATCTTGTGGTCAAATAATTTGTCTACAAGAAAATTGAGTGCACTTCATCTTACATATGAATTGATCATTGAATTTCCAAGTTGGTGTAGGAGTGCTTGCTAGAAAATATTATGATAACATTTGGATTTGATGCAAGTGGCTGAAAAATATCCAGGAACGTCAAGTGCAGGTGCGTCCACTTGATGGTCAATTTTGTCTTAGATTGAGTGGATATCTCTTCAAACATAAAACACAAAAGTTATAGATATTTCTCTTCCGGTTCTATATCATCTTGAATCAGCTCAATCAGAGATTGGATGAGAGAGTTATGCCCATATTACGAAAAGATGTCAGAACTGTCTAAAATTCCGCAATTATCTTCATTTGCTCCTAATGTCTCCATTTGTGTCCTAAATCAAAATATAAGAATAATGAGTATATTTAGACATCAAATAAGAATAAAGTATTAAACATTAAGAGAGAAAAATATGGCATTTTATATTCTCATCAATATATTAAATCATGCTTATATCTATTTCAAGATAAATGATCATTAATTTTAATAACATGAGTTATATCCATTATTTTCTCATTTCTTTTAGTATTTAAATAGAGTATTTAGAGTGCATTTTTGTGCACTCATCAGGTATGTACAAAAAGCCCTCCACACCTTACTTTGAAACCTACAACCCAGGATGGCGTAATCATCCCAACTTCAACTGGAAGTTTGAAAACCAGAAGCATTCACAACCCTCTAGATCATATCCTGCACCATACCATGTACCTCAATCTTCTAAAAATTCTTTAAAAGATACTTTGCATACTTTTATTGAAATACAGGTTAAGACTAATCAGAAATTTGAATATTTGATTACTCAGGTTGTTGAAGAAAATAAGGAAATAAAGAGTCAGGTATCTAAAATAATAAGTTCTTTGACTGTGAATGAGAAATGTAAGTTTCCTTCTCAAACTCAGTCTGTATCTTATGGTCAACATATGGCACAAGGAGATCTGAAGGACATAAATGCCATTGTGACACGAAGTGGTAAGTCTCTACGTGATCCAATAATAGACAAAACAAAGGATGTAGAGAAAGATCAAGATAGTAGCAGTCTTGAGCTTCCCAAAAAACTTGAGGTAACAAAACCCAAGGAGCCTGAAGTAACAAAAAATCCTGTTAAAGTACATTTTCTTCAATCATTAAAGTTAAGCAAACAAACTCTGGATCATAAGAATGATATTTTGGAAAATCTTAGACAGGTAAAAATTAATCTTCCTCTTTTGCATGTAATTAAACAAGTTCCTATTTACGCAAAAATTCTCAAAACTTTGTGTACAGTTAAGAGGATGCATCATGTGAAGAAGACAGCATTCTTGACAGAGCAAATTAGTACTCTAATTGAACAACGGATTCCCCTTAAGTACAAGGATCCTGGATGTCCAACCATCACATGCAACATTGGCAATCATGAGCTTAGACAGGCCTTGCTAGATTTAGGGGCTAGTGTAAATTTGATGTCATATTCTATTTATTTGAAATTGGGATTGGGAGAAATCAAACCAATTTCTGCAGTATTGCAATTGGCTGATTGTTCAATTAGAGCACCACGGGATATGGTAAAGGATGTTTTAATTCAAGTTGACAAATTTTATTATCTTGTTGATTTCTTAATTCTAGACACTAGTTCTGCTGTAGAAACTACCTCTAAAATTCCATTAATTCTAGGTAGACATTTTCTTGCTACTTCTAATGCGCTTATCAATTGCAGAAATGGATTGATGAAACTCTCCTTTGTAAATATTTTTCATATTGCAAAACAGCCAAAAGAGGATATCGAGTGTCATCAGACATACATGATTGACTCACTCATAGAAAGGGAAGTTCTTACAACTCATGATTCAGATTTCCGTGAATACTTTATTGTTAATTCTGAATTTAATCCTATAAGTAATTCATCTGATGTAGTTGACATTTGTGCTATTTTGATAGAACTCATGATTATAGCACACAGACATGGCAACCAAAGTTTGAGAAGTTGCCTGAAAAAAGAGAAAGATAGATTCCTTCAAGTAGGGAAGCCCCTAAAGTTGAATTAAAATCTCTACCTAAGGGTTTAAAGCATGTTTTCCTTGGTCCAGGTGATACTTTTCTTGTTATTATTTCATCTGAATTATCTGAATCCCAATGTGAGAAATTAATCCAGATTTTATGCAAGTATAAATCAGCCCTAGGATGGAGCATTGTTGATATAAAAGGCATTGGTCCCATGGTTTGTACTCATAAAATAAATTTAGAGGAAGGAACTAATTCTCAAAGAGAAACCCAGCATAGACTTAATCCCACTATGAAATAAGTTGTGAAAAATGAAGTATTGAAACTATTAGATACAGGAATGATATATCCTATTACTTATAGTAAATGGGTATGTCCTATGCAAGTTGTTCCTAAAAAGTCAGGTGTAACTGTGATAAAAAATGACCTAGGAGAGTTAGTCCCTAAAAAACTGGTGACTAGTTGGCGGACGTTCATTGATTGCAGAAAATTAAATGCCGCCACACGAAAAGACCATTTTTCGCTTCCTTGTAATGATCAAATTCTTGAGCGGGTGGCTGGTCATCCTTTTTATTACTTTCTAAATGGTTATTCTGGTTATTATCAAATTGAAATTGCATTAGAAGACCAGGATAAAACCACTTTACTTGTCCTTTTGGTACTTATGCTTTCCGCAAAATGCCATTTGGACTGTGTAATGCTCCAGCTACTTTTCAATGTTGCATAATGAGTATTTCCAATGATATGGTTGAAAAGTGCATGGAAGTTTTTATGGATGACTTGACTATTTTTGGATCTTTTTTTGATGCATGCTTAATGAGTTTAGAAAGAGTACTGCTCGCTGTGAAGAAAAAGAATTGGTTTTAAATTGGGAAAAATGTCACTTTATGATACCTTCAAGTATTGTTTTAGGGCATATTATTTCTTCCAAAGGTTGATCAATCCAAAGTTGAATTAATCTCTAAATTGCCTACACCTAGGATAGTTAAAGATATAAGATCATTTCTTGGTCATGCGGGATTTTATAGGAGATTCATATAGAATTTTTTTGCCATATCTAGACTACTATATAACCTTCTAGCTAAGGATGCCCCATTTGAATGGACACAAACCTGTCAAGAGGCTTTCAAAACATTATTTGGCAAGCTTACTTCAACACCTGTGACACCCACGAATCCCCCCTTGGATTTAGAAGGACTCGCGACATCAGGACGATCATCTCATGGATTAATCATCCCATCGAATAGTGTTTGAAGAGTGTGTGAAGCATGCACCAAGTGTACAATAAATATTCGCAGTGGAAAAATAAATAAAAGTCAGTCGTTCTAGTACCAGAGATTCTTAAAAATTACAAATCAATTTAAGTATATTTCTCCAACTGGAGAATTATACAGTCTTTCAAAAGAAAAAGATAAGCAACATTGCTTTCGAGATCATAATCTCGATCTTCATCCTCTCAATAAATTTCATTTCCTGTGGAGTCTATATCTTGGGCCAAATTTCATTTCTGCAATCACAAACTATGATCCCGTAAAATGGGGACCGTAGGGTGGGCGCGATCCACCGAGGTGAGATGTGAATCCCAGTAAGTAACAGACAACAGACAACAAACAACATACAACCAATTCACACAACAGAACATCATCAATATATACAAGTAAACTCAATGGGTGCATGTACCATGAATATGAGACTTGCAACATGACTTATGCACATGCACTTTCATATAAAAACATTCATAATCCTTGTCAGTTTTCAATACTTTGCTTCATGTACATGCTTTTCATAAAAATGCTTTCATATAACTTTGACTTCTTTCATATGTACTGTTTGAACTTCTTTTCAAAAGTCATCTTTTCAAAAATGCTTTTCATATTTTCTTATCTTATGCGCCACTTATCATATCATATATGGCCCGAAAACCCTTTTCTTTTTGTCATGACATCTGTTGGACATCTCACGGTTCCCCTACGCACCGTGTGTTCCTGCTAGTTACTGTAGCACCTGGCGACCGTATCAAACCAAAGTAGTTATGTTTCGCACCCTTTTGCGCTCTTCATCACTCAGCGATTGATCACTCCCCTAGCGACTACAAACTTTTTCGTTGGTAAAGCCGAAGCCAACACCGTTCTGTGGGCACCCACTAGCTTTACCACGCTGCGGACATCCCTTTGAAGCCATACATGGTCTGCCGACAGTTCTTCGTCGACCTAGGGGTTTTCACTCGACTTTAATCACTCCTGAGTGAACAGAGAGTTCCACTGGGGCACTACCCCATCCTAACCTTTGGGGTTCTTATAAAACTTTAATGATTTTCTTTTCTTTTAAAAACATGCTTGACTCAAAACATGATTTCGTGCTCACGCATGGGACATGCATGCGACATGTGACTTCTTATGCAAAACATGTAGATCATGAAACATATGAATCATATATTCACAAATCATATCTCATACAAATTAACATATGAACAAGCTTCCCTTTTTAGTTTATCTTCTATCTCAGTCATCGTGCATATTCCAATAAAGAGATAGTCAAAACCTTAAATTACATCACATCAAACCAACATTGTCTTATAAGGGTTAAGGACAAAACTTATAATAGAGTCAAACCTAACTTTTCTTCTATTTTATTTTTACCAAAACACGCATATTTCCTTAAGATCTTATCAAAATTTAATATCTATATCATAACTAATTATTAATCACCACATTTCCATTACCTGTATAGTTATTCTCTTCAACAAATTATCATCATATAATATTTTCTCTAAATCCAAATATTTCTGAATCTATACATCAAGAGAATCTAAGAATACACATTGATATTTCATTCGAAGATTCAAGTCATATCCATACATCATATCATGAGTTAAAACTTAATATTTTTCCAAAGAAGTACACCAGGATTAAACTTATGAACTCCCAAAAATAAACTTTTCATCGTCAAACATATTACGCCATTGTTTCAACCTTTAACTAAATTTTACCTAACTGTACTTATTAAGTTCCCTCATCAATTTTCACCATTTTCTTCCAAATGTCTCTTCAATTGAAATCCTAATGTATCACCTTATTAAAACATAGTGAAAAAGTAATAAAATCATCCCACCAAATCATTATATCACCAATAATTACTAGAATAACCGAGTTATCCAATCAGATTATTTTATCACTAATAATCACTAAAATAACTGAGTCATCCAATCAAATTATTTTATCACTAATAATCACTAAAATAACCGAGTCATCCACCCAAATCATTTTATCACTGATAATTACTAAAATAACAGTCATCCAACCAAAATATTATATCATCAACAATTACTATCCACACAATATTCAACTACAGTAAGATTAACTCGGGGTAATCTCAATCTCCATTAAATGGCCTCAGGCCCAACCAATCTACTCTCGAATTACTCATCATCACTAGATAACACATTAAGCAAACAAAACAGAGATTAGCACACCATCAAACAGTTAATCAAACAGTCAAACAAGTACTTGTTACTTACAGTGCACCAATGAACATCAAGTAAGCATCGCGCCGATCCCCGTTCCCTAGCGGGCAAGTCGTGCACTACTCATCTTCGGGCACGGCAAGATGACGGGTTGGGCTCGGGTACTCCGTCTGACACCAAAAAATTTAGGAAAATACTCCTTAGAGGATGGGGAATCTCATGGTGGTGGTAGTGAGGTTGTACATCCACCAGAAGGCGGCAAATCTGGCTCGAAAGAGTGGAAACCCATTTTCAAATTTTCTCTTGTACACGGGAGGTGCGGCCATGGATGGGAAAACTGTTTTAGAGGTGTGATAAACTAAGGTAGGGGAACCTTTTAGCGGTGGAGGTGAGAGCCACGATGGCCAAACGGCAGTGCAGCGACAGAAAGTTCACTTGGAGACCCATTTCGGTTTTATGGATGGCCAGGGAAGGTGAAGACTCCATTGAGGCTGAAATTTCTAGTGGTAGGTCGTCTATGGATGGTGGATCAAATGGCGGGGGTGGTGTCATGGTACGGTGGCTCAAGGCAGAGATATGGGCTGCGAAAGGTGCGACGAGAGGGTTAAACACCTCTCGAGTTTGGGGCTGCCGGCGGGACGTGGGGCTGCAGTGGTCGACACCACCAGTAGGGTTGGACTCGCCGGAGGGTGGTGGTTCAGGTGGGGCCAGAGGTGAGGCTCGGTAGCCGAGGGTGGCACTGCCACAGGCTGAAAACCAAATTGTCTCCCACGGTTACTGTAGCACGCGGGAGAGAAAAGAGAGAGGAGAGAGAGAAAAGGAAAAGGGAGAGGGAAAAAATGAGAGATTTGACCATTTCCGAGCTATTTATAGGCTCGACGCTTTTGGGTCTTCAAACGGATAATAGATGAATTTAAAACACTGATTTGAAAACCTATAACATTAATTAAATTATTTAAACTTATTTTATTTTTCAACATAATATTTTTCATCAATACTTAAAATGATGAAATTTATTTAATTATTTAAAAGGAATAGATCCATACATTTAAATCAGATATTTAAAACACGTTTAAAATCTCGCAATATTTCAAATAACTAAAATCAAGATAATAAAATAATCCTACATAATATAATATTTTTGGAGTTATTCAAAAGCTACCAAACCAAAATAGAATAAACATAATAAGACTTAAGGATTTAATAAATTTAAGATCAATAAATCAGATAATATCAGATAAAATATAATCAGTACTTATTAATAAAATACGACAAACAAACCATATATTATAATAATTAAAACCAAAAACTCTAATTATATCATTTCAGATGGAAAGTCCAGTAGCAACAATTAAGTAAAATAATTAAAAGCATTATTATTCAAGAATCTCACAAAAACTTAATACAATAATAAAATCAAAACCACTAAATCAAAATAATATTGATAACAATTCAAATAATAAAACCAATAATAATCTTTAAATAACTATAAATAATAAAATGATAGATTTCACAAATAATTAACTCTATTCATAAATAAAACGTATCCAAAATAAAATAAGCGAGATATCAATTTAATTTATTAAAATAAATTAAAATATCCAATGATAAAATATGAGTAAATAAAGGTAAAAATTAGGGGTCTCACAACACCCATAATGCAACGACCCAATTGGAACTTACCTTTTAAAATTATGTGTGATGCTAGTGATTTTGCTATAGGTGCTGTTCTTGGACAACGAAGAGAAGGGAAACCTTTTGTCAATTACTATGCTAGTCGAATTCTAAATAGTGCCCAAATGAATTACTACACCACTGAAAAAGATTTGTTAGCTGTAGTATTTGCTTTGGATAAATTTCGCACTTATTTGATTGGTTCTCCTATTATTATTTTTACAGATCATGCAACCCTTAAGTACCTTCTTACAAAGAAGGATGCTAAGGCATGATTAGTACGATGGATTTTACTTTTGCAGGAATTTGACATCACCATCAAGGACAAAAAAGGAGTGGAGAACGTAGTGGCAAACCATCTCTCTAGACTCACATTCGAGGACACTTCTGACCACATACCAATCGAAAATGATTTTCCCCATGAGCATTTTACTTTCTATTACTTCTCTACCAGGGTTTGCTCATATTGTGAATTATTTAGCTGCAGGTGAAATACCAATGGATTTTAGCCCCCAAGACAAAAGGAAATTCATGATTGAGGTATGAAAATTCTACTGGAATGACCCTTACATTTTCAAATACTGTCCTGATCAAATTTTAAGGCATTGAATCCCTGATGAAGAGATTGCAAGCGTTTTGGAATTTTGTCATTCCCAAGCTTGTGGTTGCCACTTTTCAATGAAGAAAACTGTTGCAAAAATCCTACATTGTGGATTTTATTGGTCCACCTTATTTAAAGATACAAATATCTATTGTCGCTCATGCGAAAGATGTCAAAAGTTAGGAGTTATGACCCATCGTAATATGATGTCCTTAAACCCCATTTTGGTAATCGAAATTTTTGACTGTTGGGGCATTGATTTTATGGGATCATTTCCTCCTTCTTTTGGATATTTTTATATTGTTGTGGCAGTAGATTATGTGTCAAAATGGGTAGAGGCAGCACCTTGCAAAGAAAATGTATTATCTCGATTTGGTACCCGACGTGCTATCATTAGTGACCGAGGTACGCATTTTTGCAACCGTTCTTTTGAAGCTTTAATGAAAAGATATGGGGTGATATATAAGCTGTCTACTGCATACCACTCTTAGAGAAATGGACAGGTTGAACTTGCGAATAGGGAAATTAAACAAATTTTAGAAAAAATGGCCAACCCAGATTGGAAAAATTGGTCTTTAAGACTGAATGATGCGCTTTGGGCTTATCGTACAGCTTTCAAAACTCCCTTAGGCATGTCACCTTATAGACTTATTTTTGGAAAACCTTGTCACTTGCCTATGGAGCTCGAACATCGAGAATATTGGGCCATTAAACATTTCAATTTTGACGTGGAAAAAGCAAGAAAACTTAGAAAATTTCAATTGACGGAATTAGAAGAATTGAAAAATGATCCTTATGAAAACTCCAAGATCTATAAGGCTAAAATGAACGCATTTCGTGATAAAAATATTTTGAGAAAAAAATTTAAGCCTAATAATCGAGTATTTTTATATGATTCAAAACTCCATAAGCATCCAAGAAAACTTCGATCTACATAGACCGGCTCTTTTGTAGTAAAAAACGTTTTCATAAATAGGGCGGTAGAAATAGAAAATCCAAAAGATAGATGTATTTTCAAAGTAAATAGTTAGCGCCTCAAAATCTTAATTGATAGACAAATTCCGAAAGTGGAAGACATTCTACTTATGGACCCAGTATATCAATCTTGACCATCTCCAGGTATGTTTTTCTTTCATTTTCTTTTCGTTCATTTTCTTTTTGTTTATTGTTTACTTTATTTTGTTATAGGTTAATTCTATTTTGACAAATACCATCTTTGATGCCAAGCAAGCCACCCACATCCCACATCAGGTGTATTATATCTTGTTTAGTTATTCAATTATGATTCTTAAACATTAAGGATAATGTTTCCTTTAAGTTGGGGGGTGGGAATACAAATCTGCTATTTAAACTCTGTAGCATATTTCAATCAAAATATAAAAAATTGCCAATTTTTTTTTAAAAATTTACATCACATGGGCATTGTAATGCCTACTCTAAGGCCAAACCCGCATCTCAGCCTTGCCCAGAAAGACCCAAATCGGCAACACTGATCTAGATAATTTTGAGCCAACCAAAAATGTCAGAACGATGCCGTTTTTTATGGAAGTATCCTTCTACACGTGATTTCCTTTCCAGGCGGTTTTCTATTTCAGTTATCTCCATCTCCGAATATCACGCTACCAATTTTTCATCACCTCCGAGCCTCTACAATCTGCTTATACCTTCTAAAGTCTCTCTTACAAACTCTATATCCATATCTCTCATACTCTCGGTTCTCTCTCTATCTCTCTCTGAGTTTCTCATTTACTGCAAACCTTCTTACAGTCATCGTAACCAAGGCCATCACTCACTACCGCAATGTCACCAACCTTCCTGCACAGCCACTATTATCGACAACCTATGGCTTTCACAGATGAATCAGCGAAGCATCTCCCCCACACAAAAACCACTGCATGAAGGGAAACACAAGCCACACCCCTGCACCTCCGTGAACATGCCAAGGCTCCTCCTCACCATTCCCACCATGCATCACAGAATAGCCCAAAGGCCAAACCACCCCCCAACAACGCTGCCCTTCACACCACCGTCACTGGCCACCTAAACCTCCCTGCACCCCTACTGCACAAACCGGGAAAAGAACCACCTAAACACCCCTGTTTTACATCCCGAAAATAGAGGAGTTTCTCCCCATAGACCAGCCTCCCTTCTCGTTTGGAACCACCACGACGTCGCCATACTACACAGAGAATGCCGCCAAAGAACTCTCCATCAGCCCAGACCCATCGCACGTTGTCCGCTGCTCTGTCGATGAAGCCCCCAGTCGTTTCGCCATCGATGCCCACCCAGAGCCGCCCGATCCACTATTGAGAGTTTTTCCTCACGGTAAGCCTGGACTTGCCGCATGGATTGTTTTATCTTTGGGGCATTGTTTATTATTATTTTTTTTAGAAATAACAAACTTCATTCTCTGAACCCTTTGAAGAAAAACTTTTATTTTAGTTAATGCTTTTGAGGTGAATTCGGGTTCTATATCATTTTGTGCTTGAGTTCTAAATTTATTTTTGGTCCGGTAATATTTTCATTTTAAGCACGCTTCAATATTCAAGTATTTTTTTTTCTGATTTCAAGAGGTTTGGTGCGAGTTCGAAAACTTGGGTTATTTGACCATTTAGTGAAAATTGAAGTATTTGAGGATTTACGATATTTTAAGGTTTTGGAGGATTTTAGTAGATTCAATGTATTTTTGGAGAGTTGATATTATAGGATTTTGAGGATGTTTAGACATTGAGGAAAGTTGTTGATTTTATATCTCAGGCTTTAATTCTGGAGTTTGTGATCCTTTGGAAATTTATGAAATCTCATGTTATTCTTATAGGCGACGTGTGATTTTTTGACCAATACTATTGTGGAGGAATTCTGAAAAACTAAGAAGTCCAGGTAAGCGGGGTTCCTATGCTTGGCTTTGTACCAAATATAGACTAAGGTTGACTCTCTAAAAATTATGCATATTTTGTTATGAAATGAGAACTTGAGATAAATCAATCTCAGTCATTACTTTGCATTACTCATGAAGTTATATGAAAGAAAGAAAAATGTTTCTATCATGCATTGTGCAGACATGAGTTTAGTTTTTGTCATATTACTCCTTAAGTGTGAAAAAGAGCGATATTGATTATCTGAAATAATTGTGCATTGATTTATAAAGATGCCCTGAACTCTGTTTTGTTTGATGAGAATGTTTCTGAAAATGGTTTGGAACTCTGTAATATTTTGATGTGGCTTTGAAAACTTTTGGCATGGTATACTAGTTTGTATCTGACTCTGTCTCTGCCTTGCTCTACTCTGCTCTGTCTCTGCTCTGTTTGGGTTGGTACCCACTTCTCTGTCTCTAAGTGCACCCATTTTGAAAACAAAGTGGTTTATTGTGGACTTTCCTGTGTGCACACTCGAGGCTCCGAGAATGATTAAGAGAAGTTTCACCTCTGTCTCTGCCTGGTTTGGCCACCGGGATTAGCACAACCCTACCACGGGGGTTAAACATGGTCTTTGCTCTGTAAGATGCTCTATTTGAATTTGACGATGATACTCAATTTTGTTATACCAAAGTACTCTGTGTGTTATATAATTTAAAAATGATCGCTCTGTTACATTTGAAAATATATTTTTTCTTCATATTAACTTTAAGAATTATTTTTGTTTTGCATACAGTATTTTGTAAATGCTCATGTTTGCACTCTGGTATATGTCCTTCGCTTACTGAGTTATGGTTAAAATCACTCCTTATCTCTGAATATTTTTTCAGATGAGTTTGGATATTTCAGCCAAGGATTGGATTACGAAGCATTGGGTGAGATGACTCAAGAATGGTTAATTAAGTATAGAGAATTTATATGAACATTGATAAGGTTTAGTAAAAAAAATATTATTGTAGTCTGGTGATTTAGCATTTATAAAATTGGTGATATTGAGGAAAGTGATTTTCAAACCAAGTTTATATGATATTTGGAAATTTAGAGTCTATAATTATAGTGTTGAATGTGAGTATATGTGATAAGTAGTAACTCTCGGACCCCTCAAGGACCGGGGCGTTACAGTTGGTATCAGAGCAAAGGTTTAAGGTTCTGCAGACTTTATGCAGTAAGGTTTTAAGAATTTGAGGTTTTAGATTCAATTGGTGCTTTCTGTTGGCATGAGTTGGATATGATTTAAGGTTTAGATTTTACAGTTGTCATGAGTTTCAAAGAAAGCCAGGTTTGGGATTCTGCATACTATATGAGAAGTTTGATGGGACTTGAGGTTTTAAAATTCTATAGGCCCAAGATATAATTTTTAATAAAATGTAAGGTTGTCACATTTACATACTCGTGGAAGGTGGAATACGAAATTTGAGGTTTGAAATTCTACAGAGTTTATGAATTGGAGTATAGAAATTTGAGGTTTAGATTTTGAAGTTATCATGGGATTAACAAAAAGCCATATTAGAGGTTCTATAGACTATAATATATGAGATGTTGGAATATAGAATGATCTTAGGAAATCATTTTCAGATTTGATGTTATAGTGAAAGGGACTATAAGAAATAATATAGTTGGATATATGTGAGTTTTAGGTGATAACATTCTGATTGGAGGGTTAGGAATTTACGGATATTGAAAATAATATATATGTGGAAGGATGAGTCGTGTGGATATCTAAGGTTGAAAATCTGTAGAATATAATATTGAGGTGTCCGATATTGATCCGTTTAGGAAGTAGATCAAAATTTGAGGCATTGAAATTTGAAAACTAAGAGATAATTATGTGGGTATTTAAAGTTTGAGGTTCTCTTGAGAGTAAAATGTGAGGTTTAAATATCTGTGAGTATTAGTAATAAATTTTGGATTCAATGTTTAGAAATTTGTAGACATCAAGAAATGATTCTGTTATTATTTAAGATTACAGAAATTAAAAATGTGATACGTGATTTTGACCAAGTTCAAGATATTTTTATTTATTTATTTATTTTTATTCTTACGTTTGATTGAATCTTAGGTTATGATTTGTGCAGGTCTTAAGCATAAGTTATTTTTATACTTCGATATAGACTATGTAGAACTTTGGGCAATGATTATTATTGGATCTAAAGTATAAGTATAGCCAGTTATTAGAAATTACTTTTTATTTGATAGTGTAGAATGTGATCAAGCGATCAATAAGATTGAGTTGGCTGCCACTAGAGTAAATGCTAATTGGAATTAAGGTATTGTGCCGTGTACCTAAGCTTTCGAGTTGAAATTTATTAGTGCTTTTAATTGTTAATTGGATGAGCTCAAGTCTTTGGAGATGGGTTGCCCGGTTTAGACAGGATGTCTTGAACGAAACTTGGGTTCAAGGACACTGGATGATAGTTAGTTTTTTTTTTTTAAAGCAGGTAAATAGAGTTGGTGAACCTTTTATCAAAACCTCTTCATTGCGGATTCTTTTTAATCATCGCTACCTTAAAGTTTCCTTCTTTCTAATTTCAAGTTGCTCCTTTTTAAGTGTTTAGACCCTCTTTTACTCATATTCGTTTCACCTCTAACAAAATATATATATAGTTTTTTTTCTCCTTTCATTTTTTAATTATTTTAGAAGCCAACAACCAATATCTTTTGTCCTGTTCAATGAGATCCTTTGGCAATTTCGTTAGTATTTCCAACAAGAATATTTTTGGGGTTTGTTTTTGATAAAAAACTTAAGAATTTATTTATTTATTTGTAATTTTCTTGATATAGAAGAATCAACCTTAGACCTAACTACATTGTTGTGACCTTCCCTTTTTAATTGAAAATCATTCGTAGTCACTTGGCGAAACAGAGTTTGATGCCTAGTTGCAACTTCATTTTATTATACCAGTTTCTCTTACCAAGCAGATGCTTGCAAGAAGAATTCGTACTTACATTGCTTCATCTTTTGCTTTTGATCATTCCATTATGACTTTTCAACTTAGTATATGGGTTTTTGAGTTATCGGATCACTCCTAATAAAAAAGGTGGTATGAATGTCGTGATTAGTTATGTGTGGTCGTCACACATAAATGTGCTTTTAGTGGCTATTGATTGCACTTGAGAATGGAAGAGGGTATCTCAAAGTAGGAGTGAGTGTGCATGGTTTTGATAGACGAGAAATTGTTTATATTATCGAAGTGTGGGAAAAGTTATCTTGGTAGGTGTTAAAATGGACTAGCATAGGCATTGTGGTATTTATAGTTCTAGTTTTGTGAAATTATCAAAGTACGTTGCGGAGGCGTGACATTTTTAAGACTACGGTTTGAGAGTACATTTGAGGATGATTGGAAAATGAGTTGCGATGTGAGATCATGTAGGTTTCAAATATTGTAGCTGTAGATTTCAAGTTTGAGGATTTATAAGAATAAGAGAATTTTTAGGTGTCTTGAGCTAAGTTGGATTTTTCTTCTTAAATCGAGTGTGAGATTATGGATCCCAAACTAGAAAAGTATATCTTCCTATCCATATGAGGTAATAGTTCTATGTACTACTCCAGATAAAGTTAGGATAAGAATATGAGTGGGAGATTTTAGTAGGCACTTGATCGGACCAATGTGAAAGTTTATCTATTAAATGAGGATTGCACACCTAGGTGCATGATGATCGATACAATGTGCGTGGATGTTACAACTAGACGTGTATGTCTAAGGGGAATTATTTTTGGCTTGTAAGTCCATTCATGTTGAGATTGATATTTTAGGCTTGAACTGAATCCTGAAGTATATGAAATTGACTCTAAGTGCGTGAATATATCAAGAGGATTAGGAAAATTCGAGACATTGGAAGAATGAATATTATAAAGAATAAGAGTTTAGATTCTGTTTTAGATTCAACAAATTTCGAGGACGAAATTTTTTAAGGGATGGAGAATGTAATACCTGCTCTAAGGCCAAACCCGCATCTCAGCCTTGCCCAGAAAGACCCAAATCGGCAACACTGACCTAGACAATTTTGAGCCAACTGAAAATGTCAGAACGATGCCATTTTTTATGGAAGCCTCCTTCTACACGTGATTTCCTTTCCAAGCGGTTTTCTATTTCAGTTATCTCCATCTCTGAATATCACGCCACCAATTTTTCATCACCCTCGCGGCTCTACAATCTGTTTATACCTTCTCAAGTCTCTCTTACAAACTTTCTATCAATATCTCTCATACTCTCGGTTCTCTCTCTGAGTTTCTCACTTACTGCAAACCTTCTTACAGTCACCATAACCAGGGCCATCACTCACTACGGCAATGTCACCAACCTTCCCGCACATCCACTATTATCGACAACCTGTGGCTTTCATAGATGAATCAGTGAAGCATCTCCCCCACACCAAAACCACTGCATGAAGGGAAACACAAGCCACACCCCTGCACCTCCGTGAACATGCCAAGGCTCCTCCTCACCATTCCCACCATGCATCACAGAACAGCCCTAAGGCCAAACCACCCCCCAACAATGCTGCCCTTCACACCACAGTCACTGGCCACCTAAACCTCCCTGCACCCCTACTGCACAAACCAAGAAAAGAACCACCTAAACACCCCTGTTTTACATCCCGAAAATAGAGGAGTTTCTCCCCACAGACCAGCCTCCCTTCCCGTTTGGTACCACCACGACATCACCTCACTACATAGAGAACGCCGCCTGAAAACTCTCTATCAGCCCAGACCCACCATACGTTGTCCCCTGCTCTGTCGATGAAGCCCCCAGTCGTTTCGCCATCGATGTCCACCCAGAGCCTCCCGATCCACTATTGAGAGTTTTTCCTCACGGTAAGCCTGGCCTTGCTGCATGGATTGTTTTATCTTTGGGGCATTGTTTATTCTTATTTTTTTTATAAATAACCAAACTTCATTCTCTAAACCCTTTGAAGAAAAACTTTTATTTTAGTTAATGCTTTTGAGGTGAATTCGGGTTCTATATCATTTTGTGCTTGAGTTCTAAATTTATTTTGGTCCGGTAATATTTTCATTTTAACCACGTTTCAGTATTTAAGTTATTTTTTTTCTGATTTCAAGAGGTTTGGTGCGAGTTATAAAACTTGGGTTATTTGACCATTTAGTGAAAATTGAGGTATTTGAGGATTTATGATATTTTAAGGTTTTGGAGGATTTTAGCAGATTCAATGTATTTTTGGATAGTTGATATTATAGGATTTTGAGGATGTTTAGATATTGAGGAAAGTTGTTGATTTTATATCTCAGGCTTTAATTCTGGAGTTTGTGATCCTTTGGAAATTTATGAAATCTCATGTTATTCTTATAGGCAACGTGTGATTTTTCGACCATTACTATTGTGGAGGAATTCTGAAAAACTAAGAAGTCCAGGTAAGCGGGGTTCCTATGCTTGACTTTGTACCAAATATAGATTGAGGTTGACTCTCTAAAAATTATACATGTTTTGTTATGAAATGAGAACTTGAGAAAAATCAGTCCCAGTCATTACTTTACATTACTCATGAAGTTATATGAAAGAAAGAAAAATGTTTCTATCATGCATTGTGCAGACATGAGTTTAGTTTTTGTCATGTTGCTTCTCAAATGTGAAAAAGAGCGATATTGATTATCTGAAATAATTGTGCATTGATTTATAAAGATGCCCTAAACTCTGTTTTGTTTGGTGAGAATGTTTCTAAAAATGTTTTGGAACTCTGTAATATTTTTATGTGGCTTTGAAAACCTTTGGAATGGCATACTGGTTTGTATCTGACTCTGTCTCTGCCCTGCTCTACTCTGCTCTGTCTCTGCTCTGTTTGGGTTGGTACCAACTTCTCTGTCTCTGAATGCACCCATTTTGGAAACAAAGTGGTTTATTGTGGACTTTTCTATATGCAAACTTGAGGCTCCAAGAATGATTAGCACAACCCTACCATGGGGGTTAAACATGGTTTTTGCTCTGTAAGATGCTCTATTTGGATATGACAATGATACTCAATTTTGTTATGCCAAAGTACTATGTGTTTTATATGATTTAAAAATGATCACTCTATTACATTTGAAAATATGTTTTTTTTTTTGCATTTTAACTTTGAGAATTATTTTTGTTTTGCATACAGTATATTGTAAATGCTCATGTTTGCATTCTGGTATATGTCTTTCACTTACTGAGTTGTGGTTAAACTCACCCCTTATCTCTGAATATTTTTCATATGAGTTTGGATATTTCAGCGAATAATTGGATTACGAAGCATTGGGTGAGATGACTCAAGAATGGTTAATTAAGTATAGAGAATTTATATGAACATTGATAAGGCTTAGTAAAAAAATATTATTGTAGTCTGGTGACTTAGCATTTCTAGAATTGGTGATATTGAGGAAAGTGATTTTCAAACCAAGTTTATATGATATTTGGAAATTTGGAGTCTATAATTATAGTGTTGAATGTGGGTATATGTGATAAGTAGTAACTCTCAGACCCTTCCGGGACCAGGGCATTACAGGCATCTTTTCACACATGATACTCATGCTCATTCATAACCATCTTGGTGAATTCAACAAACCCATTTTAAATCATTTTGTTAAGGCATCCACAGAACCATTTATGCACTTATCCAAACTTTGTGCTAATGTGATGATTTGACACATGTAACTAGAGAATTCTTTTGTTTAAGTATTCATGTAAATTTTGGTGAGAATTGAGAGCTTACAAATACAAAAATTATGATAAGTGTTTATTGATCTGTTGAATTTGACATTTTTTTTAGAATATTATTACATGGTTTATGGTAAGAATGGTGGATATACTTGGGATATGACGAAAGTCAACTTAGGATTAACTTTTGAGTCTTTCAAGCTAACCCTTTTCATTATAGTAGCCAATTTTGAGCCAATAAATATATATAGCCTTTTCTTTTCATACCTATATCATCTATACCTCTTCACATTGGAGTATAGCTTATGTACTAATTTTTCCTACACCTTTACTTCCAAGTATGTACTATGTGTGGAATTTCTATAAAATTAAAAAAACAAAAAAAGAGTAAAACATTTGAAAAGAAGAAAGAAAAACATTCTTAGTCAAACATATGAAAAATGGAAAAGTACATCAAAAGGAAAGTATGGTCTATTGAGATATTTAATAGATTTCCTTTTGTGTATATTTGAAAGTTTTTTTTTTAAATCTCCTTCATCCTTTTCTTCTTATAGCCCCAAACCTAACCCATGTTACAACATTTTGTATTGATTATTCTGATCCTAAGTATGCTTGTGGAAAGAATGGTGAAAATCTCATTTGTTAGTATTCCTATCATAAGATCAATATTTGCTTGTTGCTTATATATAATTGCCTGAATTTTCATGAGAGTAAGAATACACCTTTGTCAACTTCATAGAGAGAAATCTTACACAAAAATACTTATATACCCACGAGTTATGAAGTTGAACCTTTTGCTTAAAGATATTCTTGATGTTGCACGTGTCGGAACCTTTGATTTGATAAATATAGTTTGGAACACATACACTCTGTGGATTGCTATATGAATTATTTGTGAAAGGGTTATTGAATTTTTAAGATTGTTTTGATATATAAATTTGGAAAATGTGTTTAGATGGCCCTTATGTATGATTTTCTTTGGTCTCTTACATTATTTTTGCATGAAAATTGCTAGAGACTAGCAATGAGTAAATTGAGGGGTGTGATGAGTGCACAAAAAAGTACTCTAAATACCCTATTTAAATGCTAAAATAAAAGAGAAAATAATGATATAACTCATTTTATTTAATTTAATAGTTATTTATCTTGAGATGGATATGAGCATGATTTAATATATTTAAGTCTCAAATAAATACAAAAAGAAACATATGAGTTTAGTTCATTAGATAGGTCCCATGAATTTCCACCTTACAATTAGACCACTTGAATTTCCATACAATTCCTCATTTCATTTTAAAGAGTCAAAAATTGCTTCTAATCCTATCTTCTTTCAATTATTTAATTTTATTTTCTTTTACATGTGATAGGCGACAAATCAAGCAAGGCAAGTGGAGGAGATTTAATCAATTAAACAAGCCACTCTATTTGACTTGTTTAAAAGATTACACATGACATAGTGGAGAAAGAAGAAGTGATACACGGCAATAAAGGAACTAGCTTCACATAGCCTCATTTCAGCCACAAATATTGGAAGAAGTTGCATGCAAGTTTCAGACATCGCAAAACTTAAAGAACAAACCGAGAACTCAAAATAAATCAAATGAAAAGCTAGAGACATCTACAAGAGAAGAAACCGACGCCACTTGCACCACTCACATGCCTAATTGATTCAAAAACAAAACAAGCTTAGAGATCTTACAAGACAAACCGAAATTATTGACCATTTCTAAATAGATAAACAAGTTGATAAAGTAGCCACCACATTTGTTACAAAAGCATACACAGCACCATTAGATAAACACGTTGACAAAGTAGCCACCACATTTGTTACAAAAGCATACACAGCACCTTGAGATATTGATAAACAACAAAAGGAATTCATGAGGAAACCGACATGCATAGAAACCAGCAACAAATTATTCGGTTGAATTTTCAAGGAGAGCTCCATCCAAATTTGGTACACGCATATTTAGTTAGCTCACTTAAAAACAAATAAAATCATACTTGCTAGTAGAAGCATTTCAGCCGAAAGAAATTAAGAGAAAGCAAAGACATACACGGCAACAAATAGAGAAGCAAAGCAGCCACCACACTCAATGACATGCAAGACTCCATTCGGTGTTCTCAAGTTTTTTTTGGCTGAGCTGCTGCACACATACTTGTGAGCTGGACCAAGTTGTTACCTCAAATAGATAGGAAGCAACACATGGCAACACATGAGAGGAAACAAAATCATACACGGCACTTCAAACACAAACCAGATTCGGTGCCCTCAATTCCCTCCAAAATGACATGCAAGAATCCATTCAGTGCTCTCAAGTTTCCTTGAGCCAATCGATGCCATTTGCATGTCAACTTACATGCCAACTCATTTGATTTAATGCCACCCAATGCATGTTACAGCTGGCTGCACACATGATTGCTTCAAGCTGGAATAGATAGAAAGACATACACGGCAATTCAAGTTTAATCATCCAAAAATTGTTGGACCAAGCTAAGAGACACACCACAACTTCAGTCCTCCATTCATATATAGCAAAAAAATTGAACCAATCAATCATCATTTCAGCCGACCAAGACTTCTCATGCATGGATAAATTCAAGCCACAATTTGAAATTAAAAGAAAAGGCTATACGGTAACATCTATAAATAGATGCTTGAAGGCCTGAATGAAGGGCAGCGGGGGATGCCTTGGAAGAGCTATTTTGAGAGGTTGAGAAAAGAAAAGAAAAACCAAAGAAGAGAGAAAACAATGGCCGACTCTTCCATATTTTTCCTTAGAGAATTTTCGTTACATATTTTCAATATGTGTAACTAAATTCTCTAGTAGAATTAGGGATGAGTTTCTATATATCATGGTATTTGTAATTGTTTTTGATTCATACATGTGAGCTTTAAATACTAAACTCTTTTGTTTAGTCATTCGAAATTTATTATAAATGTTTTCGTCACCAAATAATTTTAGAATTTATTTCATTTATAGATTCAGTCATGCTTTTGTTATTGAATGGAATAATCCTTTGATTATGTTTGGTTCAATTGGTTATTTTTATTAATTTAATTCTCTGCTGCAATATTACTCTACGAGTATATTGTCGACGTTGAATTTCCTTAATATCGATAACAATTACTGTTCTTATATTGCGACGAATGATCTCTCAAAACATTACATTTGATTTAAATCTGGTTATTAATGTTTTATCTTTTAATTGAAAATTTGGACATAGAATTTTCAATTGTGTTATTAATGAATCAAAAATAATTAAAATACCGATTATATACAAAGGATTCTCAATGCTCTACTTTTCGTCTCATTTTTATACTTTTCAAATTACTCATTTAGTTTTAATTTACGTCATACTTCAAAAATCACTTTTCACACTCTTATAAATCTTTTCGTTAATTTCGTTACTATTTCTCAATTTCTCAATCCATCTCCCTGTGGAATCGACACCCCAAATCTATACTGCAAACGACCGCGTTATTCTTTGAGGGTAACCAATACTATTTAACTTAATTTTAGCATAGAATAATTAATTTGATGATTAGATCATGTTTGTTACTCCTTTGATCTTAATCTTTGTTTAAGTGTTTAAATGAAATCCATCAAGTGTTGGATTAGTTTTTGTTATGCAAAAATGCTAAGAAAGATTTCAAGAACTTAGGAATATGTTCTATTTTGATATATGAAAGAATTTATGTAAAAGTACAAAGTTTTGGTTTAACAAAAAAATAAGAAACTCATCCTAGTGAATTTCGGCTTTAATAAGATTTATGGTAAAGTTTTTATTCTAGATTCTTATCTACTTGATTTTAATCATTTGAATGATATTTTAATAATTAGGATGAGTTTAGGGACTCTAGTTTACGTGGAAAAAAATTCTAAGAATCATGTAATAAATTAATAGAAAATTAGTTAAGAAAACAAAATAGTATATGCTTGAACTCAATTTTAAAGTTAAGGGTAAATTGAGTATTTTATAAATAAAGAGTTTAGCTTAGTTTGAAAGAAAGAAAATAAGGTTTGGAATTACTATAGGGTTCGGCTAGCTTTTATTATGTCATATTTTATTATTTTAGTTAATTATTTAAGCACAATTCATTATATTTTGATATTACGAGATTATGAGACGAAAATGTGAATGCACATGACGTATGTTATTGTCATAAGACTCATGAGGACATGAAATATGCATGTTAAAAGTCGAAGATTTTAATCATGTTGCATTTCGTCACACACGTATCGTCATAAGTCATGATGTATGTTTTAAAGAAAATACGATAAGACAACTTTATAACAATATGATAAGACCAAGATAAATATGTTTACATCATTACGAAGATGGCAATACGTGACGCCTGTATAGCTGAAGTAAACCGAAGCATCATGCTAAGTAAGATTTGACAGGGATGGCGCTGCGTAGTGTCTGTCGATGATATGAAATAAGTAAGACCCGACAGGGTCGGCGATACATAATGCCTGTCAAGGTTCAGAGATATTATATAGTCTAACCACCAGTAATAATAGTAGATATGGTCCAACCACGGATAATAATAGTGAATATGATATGGCCCAAATAAGGGTAACAATAATGGATATGGCCCAACCATGGGTAATAATAGTGGATATGGCCCAACCACGGGTAATAATAGTGGAGAACCTGGTAGAGACGGTAATACGTAAAGCTTGTCGAGGTTTAGAAATAAGAATAAGATTTAAGAAAAGATATGAATAAGATAAGAATTCTGGGAAAATAATCCTTGCATGTTACGAAAGATCTTATACACATAATCATATAAGTTTTCATGTAAATGCATGAGTTTGTGTGAAAAGGGTACCTAAGTCATGCATAAAACATGCATAAAGCATTCATGAATTAGGTGTTAAGATAATTCATCATGATATATGTTATTTTATGCTATTGATATTCTCTGATAATGCCATTGTTAAATTATTTGTGTACTTACTGAGATTTCTTAGAAATTCCACTGTTTTGATTTTATCTCTCATTCCTTATGGGTTGATAGACACTATTATAGAAATAAATAATATATCACGATACTCAGACGTCACGGGAGATTCTGAAGTACCCTAGGAGTCCTACAGAATATTCTTTACTTAATGAAGTGATAAATTGATTGATGATAAGATTATAAAGGAAGTGGAAAAGAATCCCCTAAAGATAATAGGGGGTAGTTTGAATATTTATCCTAAAAATAGCAGATATCAGTAAGGAAAAATTTGATACAGTGTACATGATACTTTATAAAGAATATGAGTTTTCTATAGCATACCATGTGATATTTGCAAAGAATTAGATGTCTTTGCGAAAATTAGAATTTGAGCTCATTCCGCTGCACTATATTCTGCGTACTATTAGTAAGTTAGGTGCATGCACATATTTTTTAACGTAAAATAAGATATTTGTAACTTAAGGTCACAAGTCATAACGCTTTAATTTACGTTAAATCCCAGAGGTAAATTAGGGCGTTACAGTGACCTTATTCCTAATCCTGGTCTTTACTGCCACCTGATTGGCCGTCTCATCTACCTGACCATCACCAAACCAGATTGTTTATGCAATCAATATTCTCAGTCAATTCATGCTCACTCCTTGGGTTCCCCACATGACTATAGCTACCAGAGTTTTTCGTTACCTTAAAAGCAACACTGGCCAGGGCATCTTCCTTCTTTTGATAGTATACATGTCACAACATATACTGATTCTGATTAAGCCAGTTGCCCTACCACCTGGCGTTCCACTACAGTATACTTTATTTAGTTAGAAACCAGTTTGATCTCCTGGCGTACCAAGAAACAAACTACAATATCCGTCAAATCCTAAGCGGAGTTCAGAGCCGTCACACAAAAATCATACTTACCCTTATAGCAGGGTTGTGCATGTATGCAATTAGCCAAGCAAAATATCGATCATTATTTTGTAACCAAAGTGATGCATTTAAACAGAGACCATGTTTACCTCCTAGCAGCATAAAGGACCCGGCCCCAGTCTCGTCCGCTTTCAAAAAACAATTATTACGTATGAAAAGTCTAGATCAATTTTTGAGTACTAGTTTTTCTTTATTTAGACTTTGACCTTTTTTCTTTTCTATTTATTTTCAAGGATCCAGTCTAGGTCCCTCAAGTTTATTGATTCTCCCATGTTTAATTTTTTTAAATGTTTTCCCCATTAGTTTTATTCGCACAAACTCATTTATACCCTCGCCTCTGCCTTTCAGTTATTTTCTTTCTATCTCATTAGCTACCTGTGTTACTATACCACCTAGAATCACGGCATCACAAGAAGAAGCAAACCCAGATTCTTCGGCATGCATGGCACTCTCGGCCGTTTTCTCCTTACATGTCTCTCCTCATCTCTCAATGGTTTTTACTTTCAAAATTCAAACACTTTATATATATATATATAGGCATATATATCTCACATAAGTTCATCTACCTCCTCAAATATTAGGGCTTTCGTCGATCCTTCTGGAATCTATCAGCCAAAGTCAATGCCTCCACGCCTAAGACCACCCAGCAGCCAGCAACAACTTTTGGCTGTTTCTTATTTGCTGTCATGTACAACCCTCATGCACAGCATCTCAGCCGATCTCGGGCCCTCATGCCGTTGCATCTTATGGCTCTTCTGCGGCTCCTTGTCGTAAGTCACGATGGTCGTTGTCGGCGCCCCAGCTTGCGCTTGGGTTCGTATGCAAATTGCGACGCCGGGGACGAACGTCACAAGGAAGTCATCCCTCATCTTTACTTGCGAGAGCCCTTTTTTTTTTATATCGCAGCGGAAAAAGGTCAAGCCATAATTAAACGACAAAACGTTACGCTTGTCGCACATCACATGGTTAACAAAATAGAACCCAAATTAAACATCACATGCACATATATATAGATCAGAATAAAGTCACCAATGTAAGCAGTTTTTATACAAAAGTACTTCCCAAAACAGAGGGAAGATTTTTCCACAAAATACATCGGTGCGTACAAAATAAAGATGCTGCTGATCCACTCCTCCCTCCGCCAACCATACTAATAGGCGGGTTCTTCTTTTATCTTCTTATAGTCCGGGCCATAACGAAGGCTGTCCAGACTCAGTCCTGGACCTACGTCACACATCATCCCAGAAAATGACGTAAACAGGCGTCCCATGTGGAGGAGCCCGTCAACTCCCAGCACCAAACAGCACCCCGTAGGGCGTAGGTCGTCAGAAAAATAAGTCGCCATAGGAAGTGACTCTGCCGCCCACTGACCCAACAGGTCTAGGGTCACTGGCCCGGCAGTCTCAGCCTTAGTCGGGCCCATGAGGGTCCGACCCATCTTCTCGAAAGTCGTAATCCGAAGATCCATCATGTCCTGCAATGACTTCTATCGTTCCCAAGAGAGCGATAGTAGAGATAATAAAAAGGGGGTGAGATTTTGGGAGAAATCTCAGCAAGTACACTAACACTTAAACCAGAACATATCAGATATACAGATAAGTGAACAAAACATTCTTAACTAATGCACATGCAATGAATGACTGACTCATGCACATGCTTATGAAAACTTGTAAACAGACACACTTCTTTCAGACTTTTTTTCATATCATTATTACTTTTCAAAACATTTCTTTAAAACATTTCGTATCTTTCATTCTTTCTTAGGCACCACTTATCTTGAACAGATCTTTCTTTTGGCTCGAAAGCCTTTCTTGTCATGACTTTTCACTTAACATGTATGAGACACAACACGATTCCCCTAGCACCGCGTGTTCCCTGCTGGTTACCGCATCACCCTAAAGTGAGCGTCATATAACTTTAAAACGGCAGGTCCTTACACCTTATCCGTCTTGGGCACCCACCAGCGTTAGGTGCTACCGCGTTCCGGCCACCTTTTGGTGCCATACACGGTCCGTCGACTGTTCTTCGTCGACCCAGGGGCTTCCACTCGACTTTAATCACTCCTGAGTGGACAGGGAGTTCCACTGGGGCACTTCCCCATCCCAGCCTTTGGGGTTCTTCTAAAACTTTACTTCTTTTCTTTTCTTTCAAAAATTCAATCTTTTCTTTTCTTTTTCCTTCTTCTTAAAAACATGCTTGACTTTAAAAACTTCTTTTCGTGACTTATGCATGGGACATGCAATGCTCATTTAATCTCATGCAAAACCCGAGACAAGCTCGAGTACATTCACATTTCATTTTCTTTTCTCCCTCTTTTGGGATAACTTCATACTTTTTCTACTTAGTCATCATATTCTATTCCCAAAATGGGGCCTAGGATTGAAGTGGGGTATTGAGCCCAACTCCAACCCATCATGGCCGAATTCTCCTAGAGAGTTTCTAGGGCTTTCCTTCATCATTTGACTTCTAATTTCCTCCAAACAATTTTAAAGTATCCAATCAAATCATGTACCCTCCTTAGCAAGGGGTAACCGAAACCTTAGTGCTTCCTAAGTAATCGTTTTCACCTCCAAAACTTAGTCATTCCTATTTCCTCCATTCACCTTTCTAACTTAGGGAGTTCCTCCCCTTAGTCTATTCAAACTTCCTTTCCTAAAAGTTTCTTCTATGAGTTCAACTAAACAAAATCACCGCAAAGCAATATAATATTAATCTTCCAAATCTCAACCTTAAATATCATAAAAAAATTCCAAATAAACATTTCTGTACGTCATACACAAGTGATCATTTCTTCCATATGCAAGTGTATACCATTTCCATTCATGTCAATCATATAGTTTATTCTCCTATTCAATTTCATTTTCTCAACACAATAAGCTTTTTGAATAAATCAATTTCATCACTAGTTTCCTCAAATAAACTTTACCTTAGCAACACCAAAATTTAACATTTTGCACTAAAATCCTTCATGCATCATTGTCATCATTTCATCAAATAATCATGCTTTTTCCTCTCTTTTGCAACTAACACTTAATTCATCATTTCTACTCATATTCTAAGCTTGTTCCATCATATAAATTTATCCAAGAATATTCATATCACAAGCAAGAAAAATCATTCCAACCCAAACATGGCAATGGCAACCATTAATCCAACAAACATGATCACTTCACTATATATAAGACTTGTTAAGGAAAAGTGGGAGTATACTTACAACACTCCTATTAGGCTTTAGCTTAAATCTAAAATTACACATATAAAATCTCCCATTAGTCTAGTCATGAACATAGAACTCAAAGAAAACCCTATTTCCTTCCAACCATAACAAAATGTTGCATGTGTGTGTGTGTTCTTCCTAGTCTTGTATAGATTTAGTCACTAACCTTCTCCAATGAATTGATCACCTTCACACTCTTTCTTTTTGGCTTTCCTACTATAGGGTTCTTCAAAATATGTGGTGAAAAGAGAAGAAGCAAAAGTAGGAGTGACTAGAGAGGGTTTGGCCGAGAGGTGGAGAGGAAAATGAAGGTGTTTGCATGTCCAAGTGAATTGAGCTCAAGGGGTTTGTCTAAGGGGTCACACGGCCAGCTCTCTTCCCTAGGGTCCTTGGTACTCTTCTCATAATGTTTAGGCATGGCTAATGATAGATGGGTTGATTGACAACTCTAGACCACTCCAAGATCAAATCTTGGCCATACCTAGGTGATTCTCCTTTCTCCTTTTCCTTCCTATGGCCGACGGCTCCTTGGTGCCTCTAGCATCCATTTTCTTGTTTTTCACTCAATCATCATTCCCCTATCCTCTCATGTGTCCATCCAAGTGATTCCAAAGCCATGCTTTTTGGAATTTGAGCAAGGCATGACCGGCCAAGCTAGCTCCACCGAAAATCCATTTTGCTCCTCTTCCTAGTTTTTGTCATTTCAATCACCTACACCCACACCATACCTCTCTTCACATCACCATACTCTCTTACACATGTACTTCATCCACTTACACACTCTTCCTCTTTGTCCCATCCCTTGTTGGTGGCCATACCCCATGAGATCCTCCAATGCACCCCACGGATTGGCTTCCACCGAACACTCCAAGTTCCTTTCATCCATGCTTCTCCTCATGCCACTTGTCACTTCCCTACACACCATGATCTCACTTGGCAAGTCAAGAGATGGTGTCTTGTACGTCCAAGATACCATGGTAGGAAAATCATTCCCTTAGATCCTACACTCAATCCTACATGGCATGTATCCAACTACTAGTCAACCTCCACCAACTAGGTTTTCCTACAAGTGTTTGGATAATTTTCTAGGATTTTTCTCCCATTGACAAGTTTCTCAACTATGGGCTTGATGGGCCATGGGCTCATTCTATGGGCTTTTGGACTCACGATTGCTCTATTGGCCCATTCACTTGATCAATTCTCCAAAGGTCTCATTCCTAAGCCCATCTCTTCAAAACCTATTTTGTTCTTTCACCAATTACCACTAATCTTGTGTATTAATCCTTAATTAACTAATTAAATTAGGATGAAGATTTTTTAGGGCTATTACAGTCGTCATGAAAACCTTAGCCACGTTGTCGTGGCATTTAACTAGCCACTACCCGAGTTCAACCTAGCACCATCACAATCTTCTCCTAGAAGCACCTTGAACCTCCTTGCTTTAAACCACCGAAAACCTCATCAAAAGAGCCCCTTATTTTTGTAGCTAAAAACACAATGTTCTTACTCACCACCGCGACACACAACTAGGGGTGTAAATGGTCCGGTCCCGTCCGGTCCGGAAAATTTGTGGACCGATTTCATTCGGTCCAAGAATTCTCTCACCCTGGACCGGACCGAACAGGAGTTCGGTCCATACCGGTCCGGTCCAATTCGGTCTAGGGGCGGTCCGGTCTGGTCCAGGGGTGCCCCATATGATTTAATGGGCTAAATTTAATATAAAATTCTACAATGATCAAATATTTTTTGTTCCAAATTTAACTACTATAAATTATAATATGTTAATATTATAAAAGTATATATTATATATTAATATGTTAGTATATATTATATATTAAGTATATTAGTAAATTATAACTAATAGTCTAATAGTTTAATAACACTTTCACATTTATACATGTTAATAAACTATAACTAATAAGTAATAACACTATTACAATTTACATTAGTATATTATATATTTATACGTTAGTAAATAGTGATAAATTAGTAATAATATATTAAATAATAATAATACACTTATTATTTATATGTTAATATATAAGAGTATATATTATATATTAATATGTTAGTTAATATTAAATATTAAGTATGTTAGTAAACTATTACTAATAATCTAATAGTCTAATAATACTATTACATTAGTATATGTTAATAAACTATAACTAATAAGTAATAATACTATTATAATTTATATTAGTAATTATATATTTATATGTTAGTAAATAGTGATAAATTAGTAATAATATATTAAATAATAATACACTTATTATTTATATGTTAATATTATAAGAGTATATATTATATATTAATATATATTAATATTAATATTAAAATTTATATATTATTATTTATATATACATATATTTAAAAATTAAAATTTAAAAAAAAAATTCTAAGGGTTCGGTGCGGTCTAGGGGGATGAACTCCTTGGACCGGGGCCGGACCGGAATTTTCCGGTCCATATATTTTTTGGACCGGACCGGACCGGACTCCAACTGGTTCGGTCTAGTCCGCCAGTCCGGTTCGGTCTTTTTACAACCCTAGACACAACCCAGCCACCCTATGGCGCCAACCCCCCTCCATTTTCATCCCCATCTGCACTGACAACCTCCGACCACCTCCCGCCACCCTGAGGGTATAGTTTGATCTAGTTTGGTCTCTCGATAAGCTTCCTCTCCTTTTATGCTGCACTTTCTTGAAACACTCTCCCAGCACTCTCACTCTTTTCTCAGTGTTTTTTCTACATCACCCATCACCCACGAATTCTGCATAGCCCTGCCTCCTCTGCCCACAACCTCCTTTCTTGAAGAGCATGAGATTTTCTTCCCATGTCGCATGATGTTTATTCCTCCACAAGCATACTTTCTTTTCCCCTCACATGTTTCTATTTTCAACTCTTCTCAACATGTTTAGAAGTTTTTGTCATGAGGCGTTTATAGATGAAGTTGAAGAAAAGAAGTAGCGCAGGAATGGCTATTATGTTGTTATTTCTGTTATTGTGAATGTTGATGGCATTAATGGAACTATTTCATTTGAGTGTAAACGTAAATAAGCCACTTATGAGTTGTCGTTTAGGTGAATGTAAGCGGCATGTAGTTCAATACTTGTATGGCTATAAATACCTAAAGGTGGAAGTAATATAGTAGATACGATTTCATATTCAATTACGTCTCCTTTTCAACTCTCATCTTCTCTTCTCTTTCATTCGTTCTGGAGATTGACCTACTTGAATAGGTCTCTATAAGATTGGGTCCATTACAGTTGGTAATCAGAGCCAGCGAGATGGAGACATGATCTTATGCACAAGTGGTGGATTCGATGAATCAATTAAAGTAACAACAAGATCAACAACAAGATCATAGCAAAACCAATTGGAAGATACAATCGCTCTTTTGGTGAAGCAAGAAGAAAGTGGTCAAGTGGATCATGAGAATCTAGAATGTAGATTCAGTGAGATTATCAATCATATTTTAAGGATCTCAGTAAATGGATCGGTACACAATGATATGGATTAGGAGAATGTACAAGATCAAATGAAGAATCGTCAACATATTCCTAACAGTTCGCCGGAGATGGAGGTTAGTGAACCAGTGATGGAACCTTCTAATTTTGATATGGCATTTGTTAATGGTATCAAATTAGAATTTCCTAGGTTTGCTGGTAGAAATCCTTTTGGTTGGATTTATTGAGCAAACCAAAACTTCCTTTATCATCAAGTTCCTCTAGGGCAAAGGATTTTCTTTGCATCTTTTCACATGGATGATGAAGCGCTGGTTTGGTTTCAAGATGCTAGTGAGGCTGGTTCAATTCGTTCTTGGGATGAACTTTGTAAATTGGTACAAGTTTGATTTGGTTCGACTCCTTATGGTGATCCGATGGAAGGAATAACAAGACTTTGGCAGTTAGGCTCAGTAACAGATTACAAGGCTGAATTTGAATTATTGTCTAATAGAGTTCGTGGTATTTCTAAAAAGAAAAAGCTATGTTGTTTCTTAAGCGGCTTAAAATAAGAAATAAGGTTGCTTATAAGAATGTTGAATCCCAAGAATTTGAGTGAGGCTTTTGTATTGGTCAAGATCCAAGAACAATACACTTTGAATCCCAAGAAGCTTTGGAGGAGTGCTTCTACTTTATCAGGTTATCAGTCTCTTACGGGTAACTTTAATAGAAATGGCTCTATGCCTTCTATTTTGGGTAACCCTAAAGATCAACTTGTGGCCAAGATTCCTTCCCAGAGAATCTCAAATGGTAAGGAATCACAAATTCTCAAATGCAAGAAAAGAAGAGAAAGGCTCTCTATTACTTTTGTGATGAGAAAATCATCAAGGCCATAAGTGTAGCAAGCCAAAATTGTATATTCTTAAAGGAACTGAATTTCCTAAAGAGTTATTTGACTTAGAGGGAAATGAGGGTCATTTAGAGCAAGAAGAAGGATCTTTGCTACAAGATCATCCTACTATTGAGGCTATTTCAATGCAGGTCATGATGGGGGCTCCTAGCATATGGACTATAAGTGTGACTAGATTGTTGAATAAGGTAGTGATGATTTTAGTGGATATTGGTAGTACCCCCAATTTTGTGGATACTACAGTTGCACTTAGATGTGGATTACTTATCGAGGGAGCTCAACCTATGTCAATCAAAATAACCAATGGTGATCTTGTTAATAGTATGGGCAAATGAAATTATGTCGATCTGCTAATTCAAGGTACATCTTTTGTTACAAATTTGTTGACACTTGATTTGGGTGGCTGTGATTTAGTTTTGGGAGTTCAATGGTTATTAACACTTGGTCCTATTGTCTGGGACTTTAAGAAGTTGAAAATGCAATTTAACTATGACAGTGATTAGGTTTGTTTACAGTCCAATTCCTCTACTGCTAGCAATTTGATTGATGATGAAGAAGTTGCTAAGTTGTCTATTATGGAATATAGAGGGTTATTGTTACAAGTGATGGCTGCTCAAGAGCAGGAGGAAAAGCAAAAGAATTCTCAAGAGATTAATGATCTGTTAGACAATTTCAAGGTTGTTTTTGATGAACCTTAGGGTTTACCTCCTAAGAGATCTCATGATCATCAAATTTCGCTTAAGAAAGAAACAATGCCCGTGAGTGTTAGACCATATAAATATCCTTACTATCAAGAGACAGAAATTGAAGAGATAGTTAAAGAGTTATTGAATTCTGGTGTTATTAGACCCCGTCAGTCTCCTTTTTCTTCACCAGTACTTTTGGTTAGGAAAGAGGATGGGTCTTGGATAATGTGTATAGATTATAGGGTATTAAATGAGGCCACAATCAAAGCCAAGTACCGTATACCAATAGTGGATGAATTGCTCGACGAACTACATGGTTCCAAAGTTTTCTCCAAACTTGACCTTAGATTTGGCTATCATCAAATAATGATGAAGGATGATGATGTTGCTAAAACAGCAATTAGAAGACATGAGGGACGTTATAAGTTCCTTTTCATGCCATTTGGACTCACAAATATACCCCCAACTTTCCAAGGACTCATGAATGATGTGTTTAGGCAATTTTTAAGGAAATTTTTCATTGTATTTTTTGATGATATGTTGGTGTAAGCAGAGATTTTCAAACTCTTTTAGGTCATTTGGCTACTATGTTGGATACTTTGAAGAAATACCAGTTGTATGCCAAGAGGTCTAAGTGTCATTTTACTTGTGAAAAGATTGAAAATCTCGGCCACCTTATTTCCAAAGAAGGTGTCAATCTAATCCAAAGAAGTTGAACTCTATGGTGAATTGGCCAATTCCTAAATCTATTGAAGCACTAAAAGGCTTCTTGGGGTTGACAGGGTACTATAGGAAGTTTATGAAATATTATGATATGTTGGCTGCTCCATTAACAACATTCTTGAAAAAAGATGCTTTTATTTGGAATAATGAAACAACCCGAGTCTTTGAAGACCTCAAACAAGTTGTGACAACTCCTCATGTTCTCTCATTGCATAACTTTTCTCATAAGTTTATAATCGAGTGTGATGCTTGTAATAATGGTATTGGTGCAATATTAATGTAGGGGCAGAAGCCAATAGCTTTTCTTAGTCAGACTTTGAAAGGAAAGCAATTGCAACTTTCAACCTCTATGAAAGAATTCTTGGCTTTAGTAGTGGATGTAAAGAAATGGAGGCCATACTTGCTTGGGGGGTTCTTTTGTGTTGAAGATTGATCACCAAAGTTTAAAATACTTGTTGGAACAGAAGGCTGCTACAAAAGTCCAACAGAGATGACTTTCTAAACTCTTGGGGTATGATTTTTCCATTGAAGACAAGCAAAGGATGGAGAATAAAGTTGCAGATGCAGTATCACGACAAGATAGAATGGATGAGGTTGAATTATTGTCTGCTATCACAATGCCAAGTCCTAAATGGTTAGCAGAAATTCAACAAGCCTATCAGCATGATGATGTAGCTTAGAAAATGTTTTCAGAAGTGCAAAGGGATACTGATGCTATAAAAGGATTCTCAGTGAAGTTTGGAGTCATGTTTTGGAAGGGGAGAATTTATATTCTCAATTCTACAACTTTGAGGTCCAAGATACTATTCTTCATACATGCATCTCCTGTTGCAGGACATTTAGGGTTGCATAAGTCCTTACATAGGGCTCAGACAAATTGCTACTGGCTTGGTATGAAGTTAGATATTAAGAAATTTCTTAACAATTGTGAAGTTTGCCAGAGAAATAAGATAGAGAATAGCCATCCTGTTGGTTCACTTCAATCTCTGCCGGTTCCATAGAAGATTTGGACAAATATATCCACAAATTTTATAGAGGGTTTACCTCTATCAAAAGGATATTCTATTATAATGGTTGTTGTTTATAGATTGTCCAAATATGCACATTTCTTGACACTCAAACATCCCTTTACATGGTATGCCCAAAACCATAATATCTTTTGATTACATGGTATGCCCAAAACCATAATATTGGATAGAGGGGCCATATTTACAAGTTCTTTTTGGAGAGAGTTTTTAAGTTGCAAGGTGCTAACCTGTAACACCCCCTTTCCATAGGTTAAAAAGTGTCACGTGTTTTTTCTAAAACTATTAATTCGGCATAAGATTTTTAGTTTTTAATAATAAAAATAAATAACATTTATTCCAAAAAAAATTAAAGTTCTAATAAAAATGTCTTAACAAAACATTAACTTAAATAACTGAATTTAAATTTTTGTCATAAAAACATTTATTTCTAGAAATGCTGAAAATTCAAATAACTTCTCGATCTATTCCTAGCCTGCTTGCTCGCACTGGTTATCTTCCTCACTTGGTGGTTTTAAAAATAGGAAATAAACTAAAATGAGTCGATGACTCAGTAAAAAATCCACCACAACGTAAGATAATACTATAGAAATTTTTATAAAATTTATGCTAAAATCTGAAAACATGCTTATATATGCTAATGCTCATGCTATGCATAACTAAACTATCTGATTTAACTGATTAACTAACTTAAATAGACTAATCTGAATTAACTAACCGATCTGACTAAACTTACTAACTGATTTAACTAAATTGATTTAGCTGAACTGATTTAGCTGAATTAATTGGTCAACACACTTAACACTGTATGCAAGGTTGTGCATCGGTCCCACGTCCTACTACAGTAAGGGGAGTCACTGATAGTACTCTAGCATACTATGGTGGACCATGTTTAGGTCTATGGCTTGCACATCTACCCTGATTTGATATGTATTGGTAATGTGCATCTAAATGACAATTTGAATTAACTGATTTACTAAACTGATGAACTGAATAATTAATTAATTATTTCTTGATCTACTAATCTTATACTTGAATTTAACTCAATTTATATGACTTATGCGACATGAGATGCATAATACATATTAATATAAATAACTATAACTCACTAAATCTAAGCATGATGCTGAATAACATGAACGTGTATCATGCTATACTAAATGACATACTTACATGACATGAGGAGAATATGAAAATGGCTATCAAATAATTAGCTTTACTAATAATATAAGCTACATGTGCGGATCCTAATTTTGTGATCAAATTCACTAACCTCTTAATACTGCTTCCTAAATTCTCCTTCAAATCTCAACATTACCTATACGAAATATAAGTTGTCACCAACGTTTCTAGAAAGACATGTCGTAATATTCTACTGAATTAACATGTATATATATTTTGAAGAATAATTCAATACATATTATGCTTTATACAAAAGACATTAAATGTTAATATCGCAAAACTAATAAAATACTAATAACACATTTTATTTTAAAGATATACTTTAGTAAAATGATCAAGCTACATTCAACAAGTCAGATATTTCTATTTAATTAAATTTATATTCTATAAAATAATTAAATGAATATTCTGTTTAGTATAGAAGTTAATGAATACTTATATTTTAAATTATTTAAATGCTAACAACATATTAAAACTCAAAAAAAAAAAAACTTTGAACTATGATTTATTAAGGAATCATATGTAGTTTAAAATCTATTAATAACACTCGAAGCTTGTTTCATCAAATATACTTAACAGATTAAAATAGATCAAACTCTATATATAGCTAAATTCATTATAATAATTAGTACTTAAAAAATATAGTTTGTATAATCTTTGATATTAAAGTCCAATGTAAAGATAAAGTGAAGCCCGCCAAAGACATCTGCTGCAGCTTGAAAACTAAAGGATAAAAAGTATTAGGATATGAAAAGGCTTCAAAGCCTTCATTGGAAAGCTTACACGACAAGAGTTTTAAATGGCATTTTGTAATTTTATAAATACATAGGCACTTCTGAGAGGCTAAGAACCTAAAGCAAACAACTAATATATATGCATCATCAACCAAGTCGCCGACTGCACCCAGGAAAACAAGGAGTTTGCGCGACATATCCTTACCGAACAGAACAGAGACATCGCGGGAGCAGGGCTCGACGTATCTGGGCTGAGGGTCAACGGAGGCTGCTTCAGTCCGTGGTGGCAGAGCTCCGAGGTGGCCCGACGTGGAGAAGATCAATTCCTCTGTTTTGGTAGTGCGGAAACAGGGGGAATGGTCAGCGGTTTGGTGGTTTTCCAAGGGCAAACACATAGTGCCTCCGATAGCTGGGAAATAAAGTGATCAGTGGGTGGTAGTGGGTCTGTTTTGAGATGGTTTTCCGGCGTGGGTGACGCTCCCCGTGGCTGGCTGCATTAGTCCACATTGGGGGATGAATTCCTCTGTTTCGGATGTCAAGAACAGGGGTTGTTCATGGGCGGTTTGGGCGTGAAGAAGAGGTTGTGACGTAGGGTGTCTTGGCTGTGCGTGCTCGTGCCATGTAGGGGCAAAGGTGGTGGATGGTGGTTCTCGATGGTGAAGGCTAGGAGGGGCGGTGGAAGCTTGGGTTTGATATGCTATGGGGCGACGTGATGGTTTGAGAAAGAGAGGGGCTACGGTAATGAGGTGCACAGGTCGTGCATGCGACACAATGGCTGGGCTGCTTCATGGAATTTTCGAAGTGCAACATGGCACCTCACGATGTGGTTGAGCAGTGAACGAAGACGGATGGTACTGGGGCCGTCCATAGAGTTTGTGCCGAAAGTGGTCCTTAACCGTGTCTCCATTAACGCGGCTTACGTTGTAGTGGTGGCCACTGGCGAGAGCTATGTTTTCGTATGAGGTTTTTTTCTCTTTGGACGAGGTTACGAGCATATGAGCATATATATATATATATATATATATATATATATATATATATAATCCTAAAACAAGAGAGGGAGAGACGTGTATGGCTGGGACAATGCGGGTGGCAACAGAACTAATTCAAATATGAAAGTAAAACTGATCGATTTTCATTATACGCGAATACATATCCGTCCGTGATCGTAGAGATAGGTGGAAAAGAAAAGAATGTGAGTGGTAAGCGAAGTACATGAGACGTGCATGGTTTAAATCTATAAATTGTAATCCGCGAGGAGTTTTATCATTAAGGAAAGTCTAAAAAAAAAAAATGGTGATCGTGTTTGGAGTTTTAAAAATAACTAAATAAATAGGTAGGGGCGGAATTAGAGTTTGATGTTTGGAGGGGCGATTGATAAAATATATAATATGTGTAAATATAAATAATATATATTTTTTGCATGTAATTATATAAAAAATAATAATTAAATTTTTTCTTTCTACCTTTATTATTTTTTTTTCTTTGAATTAGGAAAAAAAGAAAAAAAAATTACTAGCTAGAGACCATTACAAAAAAAAAAATTATAAATAAATAAATTTAAACTTTTCTTTTACATTCTCAACAATAATCTTTCATGAAATAAAATTCATCTATTATTATTTTTGAAATGGAATTTTTGATAATATTTTTCTCAAAAAAATAATAAATGATAATTTTTTAAGTATTGAGAGACATTTTTTTATTTTTTTTAAATATTTGAGGGAGTAATTTTAATTATATATAAAATGATTATATATTTCTATAATAATTTTTTTTTTAATTTTCGAGGGTCGGTAGCCCCCCCCCCCCCTCCCGCCTTTAGCCATAGGTCCGCCCCTGTAAATAAGTAAATAGAGCGTCAACTCTAAGTTCAAAATATTAACAAAAACAATAGATATAACTTATCCGATAATGATTTTAACTTGAAAATAACACTCACTTCTTTTATAAAAAAAAAAAAAATTAACAATATATTTAAAATACTAGCTGAAATAATACAAAATCCATATTTAAAGATATGAACTTATTAATGCTATAAAATCTGACAAAATCGTTAACACCAATAATAATAGGAGAATTATATAATAAATTTTGAAATTTGAAAGATTCAATTATTTGCATTTGAATCTTAAATATCTGAGTGGAGATGTTACATAACCTTTCTTATTCCTCAGCTTACTATCCTCAAAGTGATAGTCAAATTGAGATGGTTAATAAGTGTGTGGAGCATTTTTTGAGATGCTTTTCTAGTGACAAACTTAAGCTATGGATGGACTGGCTTCCATTGGCAAAATGGTGGTATAACACCACATTCCATCAGTCTATCAAAATGACACTATATGAAGTTATGTATGGAGTTCTACCTCCTAGATTGCAAGCTTAGATCCCTAGTTTAGCATGGAATTAGGTTGTAGAGGAAGTTTTAAAGATCCATCCATAAATTTTGGTAACCTTTTGAAATACAACATGACATGTGCTCAAGAAAGAATGAAGTTGCAGTTTGACAAGATGCATACTGAGAGAACATTTGAAATTAGAGATTGGATTTATTTGAGGTTACAACCCTATCGGCATAAATTATTGGCTATTAGAATAAATTTGAAGTTAGCCCCAGGTTTTTTTGGTCCATTCCAGGTTACTCAAAGGATTGGACAAGTGGCCTATAAGTTGAATTTGCCTCATAATTCTCAATTACATCTAGTTTGTCATGTGTCCTGCTTAAAGAAGAAGTTGGGTTAGCATGCTACTCCTATCTCTACATTACCACCATTGGATATGCATGGTGAAATCACCCCTGAGCCTTAGGCTGTGTTGCAACGTAGGATGAGGAAAGGACACAATCGGCCATTGGTGGATTTGCTAATTCAATAGAGTGGTACAAGTCTTGAATAGGCTACTTGGGGACCATTTTGGCAGCTTAAGGAGAAGTTCTCACACCTTGTGGGTAAGGTGTTTTAAGAGGAGGGGTATGTCATGAGGCATTTATAGATGAAGTTGAAGAGAAGCAATAGCGCATGAATGGTCGTTATGTTGTTATTTCTATTGTGAATGTTGATGGCATTAATGAAACTACGTCGTTTGAGTGTAAATGTAAATAAGTCACTCATGAGTTGTCGTTTAGGCGAATGTAAGCCACATGTAGTTCAATACTTGTATGGCTATAAATATCTAAAGGTGGAAGTAATAAAGCAGATATGATTTCAGATTCAATTATGTGTCCCTCTCAACTCTCATATTCTCTTCTCTTTCATTCGTTTTGGAGATTGACCTTCTCAAATAGGTCTATGTAAGATAGGGTCCATTACAGGTTTGCTTTAATTACTAAAATACCCTTAAGGCATTTTAAGTTGTGGTCTAGCTATTGATTTGAACTTTTGTTTTAATCACGCCTATATTGTTCTTTATCTTATAACATATTAGAAACTTCATTTTCCTTCAGAAGTTTTAAAAAGGTTTTATATCAATATTTTACTTGTTGCAATTGACTTTTTTTTTAAGTGAATAATGGCAATATCTTTATATTTTTTAATGGTTTAATTTTGATTAAGTTTTGTTTCATGGAAGTGTAGCTAGGTTTTCTTTTATAGTATTACTCAAAGAGGTTAAGTGGGCAATGATGAATCTAGGAGTGATGTTTTAAGGTACCGGGTTATGAGAATTTAGAGTTTTAGAAAAAATATATTATTTTAGTATTTTAGGTTGAAATATCGAAATATATAGTTGTTTGAGTATTTGTGGAAGTAAGTGTCAATTTTATATGTGATGATTGATCTGTGTTCAACTTTATTGAGGATCTTTCTAAAAAATTAGGAAGTCCAGTTAAGTGAGGTTCACATGCTAGATTTGTCTTAAAAAGAAAATGAACTGAAGTTGATTTTGTAAAATGTGCATTTCATGTTTTTAAAAGAAAATATGAAAGCAACCTCGGTTTATGTGTTCTACATCCACTCATGAAAGTCTATATGAAAAAAAAAAACTTTTTGACATGAAATATTTAGATAAGGGTAATATTTAACATGTTTCTAAAATGTACAAGAGTGAATATGAAAATTGAGATTTTTATACATGTAATATGAAATGTTTTTATAATTGAGCATTGAAAATCTTAACCTTAAAACCTTCAAAACCGAAATATACATATACACCAAGTCAGACTTTTTCAACCCGAGAACCTTATCATGGTCATACACTTGTCACCAAATACTATATGGATATTCTTTATTTTCCTTTGCAACAAAATGACTACATTCTCCAACATAATACAAATTTTAAGTCTAAAATAACATCTTAGCTAAACATGATTTTTTAGCCAGAAATATACCAAGCATCTCTTCAAATGACTAGCCTAACATCACCAAGCATTCATCAATCATCACAAACATATACATGGAATGCTAGAGTAAGTTAAAGATCCACTCGAATTTACTTTGGCATATTCTTTACATTCTCCCAATAACATAATCATTATATTCCAACAATCATGGTATAGATTAAAGCCTTAAGTATCCTCCCCACAATACTTAGAAAAATATACCAACTCTCCAAACATACAAGTCAAACCATATATCAAAGCAACACCAACGCAAGTTCATATTATCCTTTAACATGCACTAACCCAAAATTACTATAGGAAATTTCTTTTCATACTTCCAATAAGTAACAACTATATTTCCACAATAACATTTTAGATTACAAACCTATCACAACATTTTAACAATACTTCAAGAGCACATAATAAACTCACCAAATAAACAAGTCAACAAAAGAGCAAAACTTCACAATCATAAGTTCACCTCACACATACAAGTGATGCTAAGGTTAAAGTAAGAATGTACTTACAATACTCTAAGTAGAAAAGATTAGCTCTGAAAATATATAAAAATAATCCATTAAAATAGTTTATAAGCCTATAGTTTAAAAAAAGTTCTTAAGGATTTAAGACCTTGGTGTGTGCATATGACCTAACTTAGGTTTTCATTCTTGCTTACCCCTTCAAATGTGCTTCCTCTCAAGAAAACTTGCTTCAAGTTTCACTATACTTATGATATTTTAGTGTTTAGAAGGTGGACGAAAGAAAAGCAAAGTGGGAGTAGAGAAAAGAGCTTGTTGCCGTGAGATGTAGGGTGGGGTGTGTGTGTACAAGTGAAGCAAACAAGTGAGAAAAGATCAAGGCATAGGCCATTTTGCCATGGGGATTTCTTAGGCTTCTAGGCACTCATTTCACTAGTTTTAGGATTGACCTTTGATGGATTGAAAGACCCATTTGATTGACCTTCATCACTCGATCAAATCATGCCTATTTCTAGCTTATACTTAAGGTGGATTCTTCCTTCATTTTTCCATCTATGGTCGGCGCATATCAAGGGTAGAAACTCCTTCCTTTTATTTCACCTCATTCCTCTCACACTCACACATCACCTTACAAGTTATTCTCCAAGATTGCAAGATCAAATATTTGGGGAATGGAGCATGCAACCTTCGGCTAGGCCTTTTCCAAGCCCAACCGAAACTCCCAACCGAAACTCATATCTCTTCCTCCTTTGTTTTTCCTTCCTCTCATGTGTTCCATCAATCACCACTCAACCTTACACTCTTACACACAAGTAAAAACCACTCCTACATAGTCTCATGTATCCAAATCACCTAGATTTAGGAAAGGTCTAGGAAGACACAAAAGGTGGTCTTTGGCTACACCATGCCGAATCTCACTTGCCTCCCTTTGGTTACTCTTCTCTCCAATGATACTCCCATTTAACACATCACTCAATCAATCATCCAACACTTTCCAACAAGTCTCCTCAAGATCTCTCAATTAGATTTTCCCCCTAGGGAAACCTAATAAGGTTCGGCATTCTCATTTCGAAACTACCTGAACCATGCTTCCTCACATCTCCCACTCTACCACTTCCATCTTCAAAAAATCTAGCATGTGTCAATCATCTAGATTTGGTATGCTCATAGGAATACTAAATTTGAAGACTTCTTCCTCTCCAAAAATAGTCACCTCACTTGTCACCATCTCACCCTTACAAGTCAACACATCTCTAAATATTTTCTTATATAAAATCTATCTTTTTATCATGTCAAGGATGGGCTTCACATTGGGAAACTCAAAGTGAAAAAGTTGGCTTCCCTTAGATTCCTCTCATATGTATACTCCTCCTTTTCCAAGCCACCATTTTTCTTCCCAATGATACCACATCTCACTTGTCATTTGTCACTTGTCACACATTTTCCAAGGGATTTTCTTACACACAAATGATTCACTCTTATAAGATCTAGTACAAGTCAATCACTTAGATATGATATTCATCTAGGGTAACTCAATTGGAAGAGTTTTGTTCTTCTCCTCTTTGTCTCCCACGTTTTCCATGCTTCTCAAATGATGAAAATCTCTTCTTGATTCCTTCACTCTTTTCCAAGAAACCTACTAGTCAAACCCTCCAACTACTAATATTTTCTCCTCACACCTACTAGTCTTTGGAGATTTACTAAAACTCTCCTAGGGTGATATGTGTCTCCATGTATGGGTTTGGTTGACTCATGGATCACTCTCATGGGTTTATGAAAACTACTTTGAGCCAATATCCTAGTCAATATCCTAGTCCATACTTCCCAAAACTCAATTCTAAACCTATGCCTGTTACCAACATAAAATACCAATATTTTTATTATAATAAATACATAAATAAAATAATAAGAAACAAAAAATTATGGGTCGTCACAATCATATTAGAACCATATCCAGAATCAAACTACAAACTAATAAGAATGCCAAAGGTTTTTTTCATATTTATATCATATTAAACAACGTGATGTTCACTTTCATATCAATTTCAGATAATCAATAACAAATTCAAAACAATTTATATCACATGTACAAAAATCTCTATAATCATATTCGCTCTTATGGACATTTTAGAAACATGTCAAATGTTGCTTATATGTCTACACATTTCATGTCAAAAAGTATTTTTCTCTTTCATATAGATTTTCAAGAATGGATGCAGAACACATACTGAGGTTATATTCACAATTTTCTTTTAAAACATATGATGCATATTTTACAAAACCAACTTCAGTTCATTTTCCTTATAATGCAAATCTAGCATACGAATCTTGTTTACCTGAACTTCTTAACTTTTCAAAACTTTCTTCACAATAGTACTGAACAAAAATCAATCATTACTTATAAAAATAATCACATAATTTCCGTAAATTCTCAAATCAATCATATATTTCAATATTCAAGCCTAGAATACTAAAATCATTATATTTTTAATTCCTCCAAAACCTAAAATCTTGTAAATTCTCTAATACCTTGATTTTCACTCAATATTAACTTAACTCAAATTCCAATTCAAATCAAGTCTTTTTCAAAAATCAAAACTCAACCCACTTAAAAAAGAAGTTTCATTGTAATAAGAAAATTACACCACCCAAAAATAATTTAGAATCCAACCCCAAATCAAAATATTCTAACATAAAAATAACTTTACTTCAAAATAATTCGAGCCCATCATTGAGTCTTCTCTCTTTCTCTCTCAGGAGGTCAGAATGAGGTTTTGAGTTTTTCCCTTCATGGGTTATTCATGAGTCTCTAACGCAAATAAGAGTTACTAGTTTTCATTCCTTGTTTTTTCGACTTCATTTTTCCTCTCAGTTTGCTCCTCAAATGGCCGACGAGGAACTAACCAAAAGAAGGGAGAAGTTGCATCTCTCATTAGAGGAAAATGCAATGTTCAAAGTTCCGCTAGAGGGTATCAAGGAAGACGAGTTAAAAGGCAAATTATGTATTGTCTAGCAAGTGATGGCAGAGAGAGGTTTGAATAGTGAAGCGTTTAAATCAACAATGTCACAAGTTTGGAAGCTAGATGGATGGATACAATATAAGGACTTAGGTGACAACAGGTTCCTTATTGAGTTCGAAAAATAGTAGATAAGAAAAGGTCCTTAGTGGTCGACCATGGTTCTTCGACCGTAACTTGGTATCACTACAAGAACTAGATGAAGGTATGCCATTGTCTGCAACCCGATTCTTATACGAGCCCTTCTAGGTACAACTCCATGACCTGCCATGGTCTACAATGCATGAAAATATTGGGTCATAGTTTTGTGAATCTATAGGCCATGTCCTTAGGATGGAGGCTAACTCAAAAGGTAGGACTTAGGGTAAGTGTATGCATGTTCGCATGGCAGTTGACCTGTGCAAACCTCTACTACATGGGAAATGGTTACAAATGGATGAATAGAAATTTTGGATAGACTTCAAATACGAACGGCTTCAAGAATTCTATTTCCACTATGGAATCTAGAACCACAAGAGCAAGACATGTTCACGACTAAAAACTCCAATGCAAGGGAGGAACAACAACTCCAATTCTGCCCATGGCTTTGAGCGCAACCCATGAACTGTTTTTTAGTTTTGAAGATTTGGTGACAAGGATGATCCCCCTAAGACGGGAAGGACTGGCCCTTCCCATGGAGAGAAACTAGAGCCGGGTAAGCAAAATGACCTTTCGTCCCTTATCTCATCCTCCCAAATAACTTTCATGAGGGAAAGAAAACGACACTCCAACCAGGACAATCTGAAGACTATTGCCATGCAAAAGGAGACATACATCAAAAAGGAAGGTCCAGGCAACTCCACTGTTCCAGCAAGCAAAGTTAGCAACTCAAAGCCCTTTTTAACAACTAGCATAACTCACAACAAAAAGAAGCTTTTTGAGCTGATCTTATGGAGATAGAATCTCAACCTACCTCACAGGTTAGCACCATGCTAGTTCCTGAAATTGAGAACCCTAGTTCCCCCAATGATTCTTTGCCAAGTAAAGACACAAGTGGCAAGGGTAAAATGCGTGCCATGTGAAAAAGAAAAGCTAGAGAGGTTTTTGACTAGGGTCCAATAAAGCAAGCCTCAACTCCAAGAACACTCAGGAAGAGGGGACATGCAACTCCTCTCACATATGCCCCCACAACAAAGAGAAAGAAAGTGATTTTTAAAGAACCTATCAATAGTAATGACACTGTGTTGGTGGAGACTGCTTGGCAACTCTACCAACAGCCATAATAGGCCTTAGCTAGAACTGTAGGGGGCTTGAGAACCCCCATACAGTTCAAGAGTGTCACTTAATAGTGAAATCAAAGTGCCCCAATTTTGTTTTCCTCATGGAGACTAAAACCAAGAGGAAAAGAGTAGAGCAAGCTACAAATACTTTGGATTTCGATTGCAACATCTCAATAGAAAGCAAGAGCCTGAGTAGAGGTCTCACCTTCCTCTGGTCAAGTAATGACACATGTTCCCTTGAATCCTATTCACAAAACCACATCTCCATGATCACTAAGCAGCCAGATTGTGCACAGGAGATCCTAGTTTTAGGATTCTATAATGACCCAATAATAGCCAAACGCCCCCAAAGCTAGTCCTTACTTAACATGCTCAAACCAAGGGAGGCCAAACCTTGTCTTTGTTTTGGAGACTTCAATAAAATCATGGTCCAATCAGAGAAGTTTAGAGCATCCAAAAGACCATACAGCCAAATGGAAAATTTTAGACAAGCAATTGACTCAAGCAGCCTGAGTGACTTGGGGTTCAGTGGACCCAAGTATACCTTAGTGACTTGGGGTTCACTAAGGAAAGACTCAATAGAGCCTTAGGAAATTCAAGCTAGGTCGCACGACTTTGAACCATGCTAGGTAAAGCCTTTTAGCATTGGGGGGGAACAACAGGCATGTGGTTTTCCCAGAGAAGTTGTGCAATATCATATGGGTCAATGTTTCCATGTCTTCAATGGGGTCTTTGGACGTGTCATACATCTTTATTTGAGGAGCTCCAAACTTGGATGAAAATGGGACAATGATCACTTCGGCACTGTAAAGGAGATATATGTTGCCGAGTAGTTGGTCCAGAGGATAATCCCCTTTAAAGGTGTAAAAAAAAATGGAAAATCGATAAATCGGTCCGATTTGGTCCAAACCGAACCAGTTAGACCAGGTTTGAATCGGTTCAGTCCGGATTTAGAAACACAAAACCGGTAAGATCCGGTCCGATTCCAGTTCCTTTTATTTTAAAACCGGGCCGGACCGGTCTTAGTAATTATATATTTTAAAATAATTTTCTAAAATTATCTAAAATATATTTTTACATTTTTTATATTTTTTTATATATAATACATAATAACATAATCATATATAAATAATACTATATTATTTATAAAATAAAATTTTAATTTTAAACATGATATTAAAACAGTTTTTTATAATATTAAAGTAGTTTTTATATAACATTTTTAATTTTATAACAGTTTTTATATTACAGATTTTTATTATATAACAATTTTTTGTTAGTCTAACAGATTTTTGTAATAAAAAAAATTAACCAGATTTAAAAATATATATATATAGATTTATTTTTTAAAATTTACAATTATTAGAACCGGAACCGATACTACCGGTTTTAGAGGATAATCGCAACGTAATCGATTTTGCATTTTGTAAAATTGGTGATACCGGTTCGGTTATATATTTTGGCCAAAACCGGACTGAACCAAACCGGTTACACTCCTAATCCCCTTATTCTCTTTGTCATTTCCTCGTATTTGTTTAGAAAGGTTACAGCTCGTCATTCATTGTCTTGCGTTCTTCATCTTCGAGTGGTACACCATCTGCATTTTGTGACTCTCCTTTCTTCCATTCGATCTAACCTGATTTAGTGCTTTCTCCAAGCTCAAAAGTCTTTTGTTTTAGGGCCTCATTCTCTTGTTAGAGGGCCTCCATATCCTCAACCATTTTCTTTATGAGGTCTTTCATTTCTGCAACTCTCCCATCCTTGCTTGTCGATGTAGATATCTGTTCAAGGGTTGCTCAGGAGACATTGTGGCTGGCATACTATCAATCCCACAGATGACACCAATGGTTAGAGCGTATTTTGTAACCACCAATCTTGAACCATGTCGAGTTCCTTTAAAAAAGAATAATGGGGTGGTTTGTAATAGCCCAAAATTTTCTAAGGTAAATTATTTTATGAATATTATTTTAAAAAGATTTATTTGATGCATTAGGAAATTAGAGTGGGAGATTTAGTTGAGGAATGTGAGATTTCACTTAGTATTGGAAATTATGCATTTTCGGATTAATCTGTCGAGTTTTAGAAAAACGGGCATAAGTTATTCATATGGGGTCCAAATGAGGCGATTCCAATTGGTATAGAACCTTAAGAGATAGATCTAAAACTTTTATGTTTGAAGTTTCCTGATATTCGGAAGCAATCAATAACTTATTTTGGAATCAAATAGGCAGCTTTGGAATGCGCTTAAGTGGAACCCGAATTGGATAATTGAACTAGATTGGGGCATGTAACTAATTATGCAACTGGTTTTAGGATTCTTTGGGATTAGGACATGTTTAGGGATAGTTAGGAATGGATGGGAAGTTGATTTGGAAGTCAATTGAATAGTTAGTGTGATGGGAACTCAAGGGGAGCCAAAATCTGGTTGATTGGTGACTAAGTAGATCAAATTTGACTCTACCTTAACTAAACTATGAAGTGACCTTCTAGAACTTGTTGAGGGGAGACCTAAGGGAGTTGGGAAGGAACCAAATGGATAGGAAAACCTGAAGATGGGCGTGTGACACAAGGGGAGAGCTGGAGATGAGAGATGCATGCATGGTTAGGTGAAATGCCACCTCACCTCTTATCCCTTTAGCTTACTTCTCAGCCATGGATCAAAATGGGCAGCCAAACTATCTCAAATGTGAGCCCTTGGATGACTAATTTAGCTGCAAAGCCTAGGATTTGGGAGGCTTAATCCTCATCATTGGATTCACTTAGATGGACACCTCATCACATGCAAATCTGGCAACTAGTGCACCTTAGGTGCATTTCCTTTTCTCTCCCTCATGTTGGTCGACCATCACCCTATATAAAGAGCCTTGAGAGCTTCCTAAGCTCCTTTAGAAGGAGAGAACACTTGCCTTTTGAAGCCATACCAGAAAACCCTCCCCAAACCCTCAAAGTGATCACTTGTGAGCTAAGTGAGTGTGTGTGGGAGAAAACTTGTAGGAAGTTGGTTGGATCAATTCTCTTGAGCTTGGAAGAAATTGTAAGTTCATATTCTAGCTTAATTTAAGCATGGAACTGGTTTATTGGCATGATTGAGCTATGTTTACTAGTAGTGAACACTTGAGAACATGATTAAGTGGAAATGGACATATGAGTAGGATTGATTGTAATTTGTCTTGTTAATACGTTCAATAAAATTGTAGAAACTTAGATTTAAGCTATTAAGAAGATAAATAGGGTGTATGGAAGAGATTGGCATGTTTTGAGTAGAAAAACCCTTAGAGCCGTAAGTTCGCTCGACCATCGCTTGACATGTGAGTCGAGCGAAGGCAAAATATGAACCCTCGCTAGAGTTTCGCTCGACACCCGCTCGAGCGAGTCCCAACCCGAGACTTCGCTCGATACTCGCTCGACAAGCCGCTCGAGCGAGATGCCCTGTTTTGCTTAGAATTAGGGTTTCCTTAGAATAGAATTGGGGGTTTCAAATGGGAAGGGTTATAAGTGAAATAACTCATGTGAACAAGAGAAAAACAAAAAGAAAGAAAACAATTTATATAAAGATTAAGTTAGCCACGTCGTGACGGGGACGACGATACGTAACGCCCGGATGACTGATGTGCCGACAGGGACGGCGATACGTAACGCCTGTCGTGATATAAGAATATGTGATCACCACGGGGACGGCGAGACGTAACGCCCGTGTGATTGATCCTCACGGGGACGGCGAGACGTAACGCCCGTGAAATTGATTTGAATGGCGGGGACGGCGAGACGTAACGCCCGCAGTAATATGTGTATATGTTTTGTGTCATAACAGGGACGGAGAGATGTAACGCCCGGATGATTGACACCAGACTCATCATAACGGGGACGGCGATACGTAACGCCCGGATGATTGATGAGTGTATGTGATGGGGACGGCGATACGTAACGCCCATCAGTGATATGAAAGAATAAGAAATTTAAGGGGAAAACGATATAATTTAATATAAGATTGGGTGAGTTAAGAAAGGTATCTGTTAGACAGTGGTCTTGGGAGGGGTATATTAGGGTAATTTCCCTTGTCATTAGTGGTAATAACTTTATGGTTGTTTTCCCTGTTTCCTTTAAGCTGTTTATGTACTTACTGAGATTTCATTCGAAATCTCACTCTTTTGTGGCTCCATATATTTTGTGCATCATACAGGATTCGATGACCAGCAGGGGGACAGCCCCGATGATACAGGAGACTTCGGGGAGTCCTGAGGGACTTTCCGATTATAGTCCTTATATGGACATTTCTTTTGTTTCCTTCGGACCTCTTACCAGTAGTCGACCCACCGGATCTTGGAGTCTTGACGCATCCACTTTTGTTGAGGAGAGGCGACGTACGGGATGCTGCTTAACTTTAGGAGTAGACGGCTCCTTGTCCATGTGTGGAGTTTGTGTGACTCCACGGGGACAACAGCTCCAACAAGACTTTATTATTAGCATGAATAGGTTTCGCTATGGGAGAGAATATCCCGAGGTTAAGAGAGAGAAAGAGTGAGGTGAAGGAAAGTTCTTTTGGGATGAATGTAAAATATTTTACTACAGTTTGGACTTGTATATGTAAGAAGTACAATGTTCAAGTTTAATGAATGTTGTATATGTATTTTCCGTGTGATCTTTAGAAAGTCTTATATTGCAAAACCTGATCCGCTGCGAATTTAGTGATTTATGCTTTTATTCTTGTTAAGTACGAGGGTGAGTAGCCAAGTGTTGCTCATCCAGACACCTTAATTTACGTTAAATCCCAGACGTAAGTTGGGGGCGTCACATGGTTGATGCCAAAATCAGAATATATTTAGTGCTAGAGAACAGAGAGAAAGAACCGAGAATGAGTTCAAAGTGATTCACCTTCCCTTTTTGCCTACTCTTTCTTATTTATAATTTTATACCCATGTCCCTTAAGAGATCTCTAGGTCCTTTGTCATTGTAATGATTATCCCCTATTCTAGAAGGCATGGCGTCGCATTTAGTGTGATCGTTCCTATTAGAAACATGAATTTGGTCCTAGGGTTGGCCATTCAACATCACATTTAATGCTATTGATATTGTCAGAAACATGATTTTGACTGCCCTTTCCCTCATTAGTATGCTGTGTCTGATTCTTCTCCCTTATTGGGCTGCTAGGCTTCCTCCCATTTTGTTCCTTGACTTGCCAAGTCATGGGTTACAAGTTTCGATGAAATGGATCGGCTTGGTACAAAAACACAGCTAAGATACCACCACTCTAAATAATAAAATCACCTTGCTATAATTAACAAAAGACTCTATATACCTCACTACCATCTTTCTTTTATCTTACTAAATAAAATATGACATATTTATCACTAATGAATGATAATTTATTTTATATTTTTTATCATCTAATAGGATAAATGTTCAACATCTTACTTAATATGATGAATACAGGATAAGAGTGTAGCATATAGCTTACTCATAATCAATTGCAAAATTAGTACTACACGTGGCAATCATGTAATTACTCCAAACTAAAGTCATGCCCTTGGATTGTATAACAAACAGGTCCCAGTAGTACATGCCTTAATGGAATCTTAGGTCTCATTAGTTTTTGCAGATGAGATACGATGAATCAAAATAAAAAATAAAAATAAAAATATATTATTAAAATATATTTTTTAATATTATTTTTATTTTAGAATATGAAATTTTGAATTATTTATATTATTTTATATAAAAATTTTAAAAAATTGTATTGATTAGATGAGATGAATTAAGAAATTTTCTGAAAATAAAGTAGGTCTCAGAACATGTATAAACAAAATTTGGGATAATTGCGGATCAGTATTTAAAACTTCATGTATTTTTAAGTCAAGGCATTAATTCTTAATTTTTGTAAAAATGATATGTGAATGTCAAAAAACTTTTAATCCAGCACTTCCATTAATTCTACAGTTAAAAAACTAATTGCATTGTGGCCACATGGAATCCATTTGGATGTTGAGATAAGATGTGTTTATCTAGTTTTATATGAATAGTAGTGAGTTGAGATGATTAAGTGAATTTTGTGGGATTTATTTAAATAAATTTAAAATGTATTTGGATGGTTAAATAAATTTAGATATATTAATGAGCTGTTGTGAAATTTGCGAGATGCATGACCAGGTATTGTCCCACTATGTGCACGTCACCTACAAGGAGAGCCAAACCAGGTATTGTCCCACTATGTGCACGTCACCTACAAGGAGAGCCAAAATAAAAAAATGCATAAAATGCTTCAACAAGCTGAAAAGTTCCACAATGTGCTATAGTGTTCTGACTTCTGAGTTTATCGATTTTATTTTTAACTAAATTAAATTTATATATTGGAATATATTAAGTTGAAATTGGAGACCAAACAAGACCTTAGTCTTTGATTGACCAATCATGAGTGTCAGCGAATTAGTAAAACTCGTGGCCAACGCTGAATTTTTTAACTAAAATATGACGAAGGTATTTATTTGATAATTTTTTATAATTCAAATATAAATTTGTAAAAATTGAAAGCTTGAACTCAATACCTTGCATGCTAAATGAGAAGTACTACGAGTAGTGCTATTCTATTGCTTGAATAGCACTGCTCGATTATATTACTAGTTAAAACTAGTTTTTTTTTATTTATATTTTTTTATCATTTAAAATTTTTTTTAAAAAATAGAATTTTTCTATATATTAATAATCAATTCCTTAATCATTATATAAATAAAAAAATTTAATAAAAAAAATTAAAACATATGAAGTGCCAAAACTATATGTCAAAATTAGTGGACATAGTACTATTATTCAAATACTATTCATCATGTTTATATTATCATTGTCCCGATATCACCTATTACGATATTAATTATTAAAATATTATTTATCACACATTACTTATCAAATATATTTCTATTTGAATTATATTATTTATATGTTTTTTCTACTCTCCATAAATTGTCCTTCCGTATCAGCATATGCTCTTTTTGAAGGCAAAATACTATTCTTATCGAGACATCTTATTGAAAGTGGGTCCAAACTATTTTTTTTTTCCTCTAAATTGAAGTATTTTAAATAATTACATATATATTTTAAATATTTAAAAAGATTAAAAAATGTATTACGAAAAAAGAAAAAAAAATTTAGGCTACATTTGGCAACGAAATTCTTCAAGTATTTTTAAAATATTTTATTAATATTTTTTATTATTTTTTATCTTTGCTTTTTTACTATTTTTTATTTTTTATTTTTTATTACTTTTCATTTGATTTTTATTACTATTTATTATTTTTCACTATTATTAATATTTTATCATTACTTTTTCACATATTTTTTATTATTATTCATAACACTTTTCAACATTTTTCACTACCCAAACGTAATCTTAACCGTGGCTAAAGAATTTTTAGTAAAAAAAATCAAGATAGCTGTATCCTTTTCGAAAAGAAGGGCCAAATTAAAATAACTTTTTTTAGATTCGAATTCAGCTTATCTCATTTTATTATTATTATTATTATTTAAAATTTTTACGTAAAATATAATAAAAAAATTAATTTTTTAAAATTTTAAAATAATAATAATATTAAAAAATAATATTATAATAATATTTTATTTAACTTTTATCGTTTATCTAAAGTTATTTCATCTTATCTTAAAATTCAAATCAAACCTCAAATATACATTAGCAATGCAATGAAATCCTATTTTGAAATCCCTATTTTTGTTCCCCACTAATTTTTTTTTTATTTTTTTGGTTTTTAAATTTACATGATTTTTAAATAAGTATTTTTAAATAATTTTGTGAATTTTTTATATTTTTAAAAAAATATTTTAAGATGTTAAAAAATCATATCTAAAGAAATCATAATATTATTTAAAAATATTTATATATAAATAATGTAAATTTAGAAACTAAAAACAAAAGATTAATAAATAAATAAATAAAAATTTTAAAATAGACATCTCTAACATTTTTCAAATATATATACTGTTCGATGAAAATATTTGAAAAAACTAGAACCTGACAAGCATGTGGTTCGAATTTTCTTTTCACGCAAAAGAATACTAATATCCAGTTCTGTCTGTAGGATTTTAGAATGGTTTTCCTCTTCTTTTTCTTGTTCTGTTTTTTCTCCCTCCAGCTTTTTTTATTAGTTCAGTGACTCTCGTGTGCCACCAAACCCCTTCCTCGAGTTTTCTCATTGAGTTTGCTATCTCACACTCATTCCACTGAGATATTTGAATATCCCTCACACTTTCCCTAACAAAAATATATCTCTTTTATTTTTGGTTTTTAGTTTAACTTTTTCCTGATAGTCAAATATGCAGAGTTTTATGGGTGCCATTGATGTTTATAACACCTCCTCTCTCTGTTTGATCAAGCGCAATATCGATTCTGAACAATTTGTTCGCCACAATTGCACAGACCCATTTGTTCGATTGAAGGGAAACGCACACGGGTCTTTGCTATGACTTCCACTATTCCTTCAGTACAACATGTCGACGAGGGTTCGTAGCGCTTGACCGGTGACTCCTTCATTCGACCCCATTTGAGGAAGTTATCTCCATATCAACCCATTTTCCTTTTTCTTGTTTCTTGAGTAACCCATTTGGGTTATCTATTTTTGCTCATTTCTGCTGCGTCCATAAATGGCTATGTTTTTTTTTTTTATGAATTCATTTATTGGCCACTTCAGTGTCGCTCCGGTTTAAGAACAAGCTAGATTGATAGTTCATTACCAGAAGATGAGAACCCGACTACTTGCTTCTTATTTCTATTATATGTTCCCCGAATTTCTTGTAAAATTTCATGAATCCACGGGCAAGTATCTTTCCAAGTTAACTCCTGCCACAATCCATGATCTTGTTTATATGTGTGTGTGTGTGTGTGTCTCACGCTACCTGTGAAGACTGAGAATGAATGTTTAAGGGTTTTGGTTTCTATGTCACTGGTGACTTGGGGGCAAGGCCTTGAAGGCGAGGCCTTGAAGTGGAGGAGATTGTTACGTGTGAGAGTAACGATATTAATGGCCGGAAATAAGGAAGGAAGGAAAGGAAAGATGCGGTGCTTTTGAGGTTTTAATGAATCAGTGTGTTTCATCTAAGTTAAGATGGGACGAGTGCGTTTTATGTCTAGCGGCTTGCATTTTGTAAACTTGAGTGATACGGTCCTTTTTAGACTAATTGTAAGAACAGAACCCATGTGTATATAAACAGGAATTGTTCAATAAAAGATCGCCTCTTTGTAACCAATTGGGAAGTTGGGAGTTCCCTAAAAATTCCCTGTAAGATTTTCATTGGCATTCTTGAATGAATCTTGTTCATCTTGGCTATCTGTTTTCATGTTCAGATTGAGTTTTTATTTCTTTTCACTATTGAGTTGTGGAGAGTTGAAGTCAGTACTTAACAATTGGTTACAATGAGGCGATCCTCTCATGGCAAAAGGGACACATGCAGCTGCTGCTTTGAAGTTGCACAAAGAAGGCCCCAACAGACCATTTATGGAATCATTGAAAGGTTAGATCAACTAACTGAATGATCAAAGCTTTACTTGATTAGGCAAGTTAATTTTGTTCAAGAAGAGTCTTGGGAACCCAAAGGACAGTGTTGTGAAGAGGGGTTCATAACTAGGGGGTGTGCTTGGATTTTCCCATTTTGATGGGAACAATCATGCTGGGTCAATTTTTAAGGTTAGTCGATATTTCGAGTTCTTCAAATACCTTCCAACCAAAGCCTTTTAATGATTTCTCATCATGTGAAAAGAGAGGCCCGGGTTTGGTATCAGGATACTTTATACTATGGTCATTAGCTGGCCTTCATTCTTTGTACACCCCAACAAGTTTCCCATTGTCATTGGCTGCCGGAAAGCCTATTTATCGCCAACGATGTCAAAGTCTCGGGCTTTTGGTTACTGGTATCAACTATCCAATCCTCGAGCGCATATGCCCCCAACCTGGAGTAAGAGTTTATTTCTATTTGGAATAACATTCGTTCGGTAATGAAAATATGGTAAACCCAGCTTCACTTATCTTTGTTTAGGATAACGTATTCCCTGTTTAAGGATAGTCTTAATGTCAGTACCGGACATACCCAAAACATACATACCTGATACAGTCTGGTTCAAACCTGATATATGCCGGTTCAGGCTCATTGCATCCTGGTTCAGACTCAAAACAACCTGTTCAGACCCGATACAGGCCGATTTGGAGTCAATACATGCTTGTTTCGACCAGTTAGGCTGATTCGACCCAATACAATTTCAGAATTCGGGTACTTAAGCTGGGTTTCTACTTTTCCATATTGTGTTTCTCGTTTTTCATCCATATTCCATATTTTGTGTGGATTCTTTGTATCCAAGTTGAGTTGTGATATTTTCTCCATAGCAACTAAATTTGAGTCACTGTCTCTTGTACCAAACTTTAATATGCCTATGACTTCAGTGAAGTTGAATGGAAAAAACTATATGTTGTGGTCAAAATCTGTTGAAATGACTCTAAAAGGCTAGCATCTTCATACCAACTTGGTTGATTCAATGCCTAATTCAACTAGTTCTACCTTTGCTCAATGAGAGCAAGAAGATGCTCAAATCTTATCCTTAATGTTGAATAGTATTGAGTCTAATATTTGCACAATTGGATTAGCCCAATACATTTTGACCCTGCTTAAGAGGTATGGAGGCATCTCAAATAGATGTATCCAAGTATTGGGAACATAATCCGTATTATGAGTTGTGTCAACAATTTTTTGGTTTGGAACAGGGTGCTTTTGGGACTGGAAGAGTATTATTCTCAAGTGATAAGCATATGTAAAGAACTCAAAATTTCTCAACCTATCCCTTCTAATGTTTCAGGTATGCTAAAACAATGTAAAGAGGTCAATGTTATTTGGTTTCTTATTGGCTTAAAACTTGAGTATGAGTTGGTGCACTCTCAAGTTTTGGCAAGTCAATAGCTTCCCTCATTTCCTGATGTGTTCTCCTGACTTAAGTGCGCCACAATATTTGACAAATATCTCAATTGTCTTTTGGTTAGAGTAATGAGAGATTCGCTTTAGTTGCCTCCTCTGTTGCTCTTGGTGGGCATGAAGGCCGGGCTGGTAGTGGTGCACGTGGGGGAAGTGATACTAGAGGTAATCACACTTAAGGTCATGAATATCGTAAGTGCACCCATTGTGGTCACACTAACCACTCAGTGGACTATTGTTGGGATTTATATGGTGGACCATCTTGGTTTGCTAATCAGACCATTTGCCAATATTCTACATCACCCTCAATAAGCTCCAACAAGAATCAGGCTCAATACTAGTCAACATATAATTGCAGATTTGAGCATCTTCTTGCTCCCACTGAACAAATGTAGAACTAGTTGAGTCAGACATTAGATCAACCAAGTGGATACAAAGAAGACCATTGCCTTTCAAAAACATTTTGACAATAACATATGGTTTTTTCCATTCAACTTCACCGAAATCATAGGCACATTAACGTTTGGTGCAAGAGATAGTGACTCAAACTTAGCTGCTATGGAGAAAAGTATCACAACAATTTAACTTGGAAACAAAATCCACAAGATATGGATGAAGAACTAAGAAATACATGCTGGAAAAGTAGAAACCAAACTTAAGATCCCAAATTTCGGATTCGTATTGGTTGGCAATAGATTGTACCAGTCGAAACAAGCACATATTAGCTCAAAACTAGTCTATTTTGGGTCTAAACTGGTATGTATTAGACTGTATCAACATGTTCTGGGTATTGCTGGTATCAACTTCAAAGACAAACCTTAAACTAGAATAAGCTATCTTAAATGAGGATAAGTGCAGTTGGGTTGCCGTATTCATGTTACCAAACGGGTGTTATTATCAGATAGGAATAGGCTCTCACTCTAGGTTGGGGGCATACACAGTCAAGGATAGGATGGTTGAAACCTGCAACCAAATACATCAAGACTACGTTGTCACCATTGATAAATAGACCTTTCGGCTGCCAATGAAGACTGGAAACTCACCAGAGTGCACAGACAACGCCAGTAAGCTCATTCCGATGCCCATTATTGGAGACGACATTTTATGTCACTGGAAATATCTTGAAAAATGAACACTGCTGGCCGAAAAATGCAAGACCACTAACCACTCTTCGTAACTAACCACCAACTGATTACTTAACTCTCTGATACCATATAGTCGAAGAGAGAATAATTTGTTATTATTCATTGATGTTCAACGACATATACATACTCTCATGACTTACACTAATTACAACTATGCACTCTAACAGTTACCAACGATAGAGTAGTGTTATAACACTACCAACTATTCATCCATTAGAATCTCCCATTTTTCTATATGGCTATCCTCCTCCCAAGTTACTAAACTATATCCATGGCACCACTGCCAATGCTAATGTAGACTAATAGTCGAGATCTAGCGAACATCTTTTGTTCATTTTAAAGGAAAACTTGCATAAGTCTCAACACAAGATGAAGATGTTTGTAGATAGAAAACTTGCATAAGGCCCATAAAAACTAAAGGGCTTTGAATCTAATTATTGAGTCCGATAATGTTCGATAATCCACCACAACAAATCTTGGGCTCATGACCTTTTCAAAATTATTTAGTAAACCAAAATTGGGCTTCGAAGCATTTTGGGCTCATTAATACAATCCCAAAGTCATCAACTAAACCTTAACAGGCCTAAAAACATACTTTGGGCCTATAAGCCTAATTAAAATCTCTTGATAAATTCAATAAAAAATTATCCGTGGACTTATCCAATATGATACATTAAACTTAAGTTAGCTGTGATGACCAGGACTTAACATGACTCAACTTATTTTAGTAATTATAATCTTTTAAGAGTTTAGTATTTCAGAGGGGTCGAGAGAAAGGCCTTAGTATTTTCTTAAAATTGGAAGAGGCTTTAAAAGCTAGTTGTGAATTTGGGTTTAAGAGAAAGACGTAGTCTAGAATGCTTAGAGAATTTCGACTCTTACATGTTCATCCAAACTCAATGGCCTAAAGTTCATGACCACCAAACCTTAGTCAGTAGTGCCATGTGTCATACATACAAGATATTATATCTTTAGTCCGAATATTTGACTAAGAGTGAAAGAGAAAGGCTTAAGTAAAAATAAGAGATGTTACACGCCTACCATGGAATTCTTACCATTTGTCATATATGTGAGATCCTTTCGGAAAAATATATGACAAGATAACCTAAAGAGTTTACATTAATTACAGTCAAGACCCCTTTCACATGGCTATGACTTGATTTTTAGCTAATTTTGAGTTCTCATGCCAACGGTTATGGAATGTAGTGCCTAAAAATAATAAAATGTTATTTTCTAGATGATTCTTATGGAAAAACTCAAGAGTCATCCAAAAATTCTGGAATTTCCAAATTTGTACTCAAAATATCTCTAGATTCTTGCCATGTATCATGCACGGCTAAGAGATTTTTGAAAAATAGTTGAACTTTCAAAAAGGTAAATCTGAAGCTTGTCGTTGGGATCGTTCGGTTCTTTAAAAAGGCAATACTTTTTTTTTTCTCTTTTTGATTTTGGGTGCAATGAGAGATGGACAATACATTAGTTCTCATTTGAAAAATTCAAAGATGAACACAATTTATTTTAATTTTATTATTATAAATTTTTTAAATTTTTATTAAAAAATAATAAATAATTTAAAATTTTAAAATCTTAATATAACTTTTTAAAATTTTAAAATAATATTAATATTAAAAAATAATATTTTATTTAATTTTTTATATTTTAACTCAAACTCATGTCAGCTCTAAGCCCAAATCGGAGCATAAGCTCTTTTTCTTCTTTGGCTGACTTTACGTAGGGGTGCAGCAGGCTTTTGAGTGTTTTCTTTGGGCTCAAGACAACGCGGGCTTCGGCTTTTAGCGTCTTCCACACGCAGCACGCAGCCCTTTGAAAAGAAAAACAAAGAACAAGAACTAGGAAGCAACACGCTTTGTTCTTTTAGGTAAGGATAGAGTTACTATTATATAATTATTATTTTATCATTTATAATTTTTTTTTTGTATTTTATTTTAAATATTTTTTGAACATCCTTAATTATGAAAAATAAATAAATATAATTTTATTAGTAGTCACTTTTTATTATAAATGAACGTCGGCAGCCGCCCCCCTGTCCCACCACTAAATTATGTGAATGATCCCACCACTATTATTTTAAATTTGCATAGTGACTTACATAGTAACTTATATAGTAATTTCAACGCCTATAAATATGGGCTTTAGTTGTAATGAAATTTATAAGAAAAAATAGAAAGAGAAAGAAAGTTTCAGTTCTAAAGAGTTTCAGAGAGAGAATTTCTTATTTCTCTTTTGCAATAGTAGTTCCTTTCTTTAAGTTTCATAACACGTTATCAGCACGAAGGTTCTGCCAATTCTGAAGCTAGTGGCCTTATTCCTCTATAAGTTTTTCAATATATTATTTGAAATTTTTGATATATTTTATTGATGATTATCTGTGTAAATTTATAAATATATTTTCTGAGATACACATATTTATTATTTATATGTGTAGAAAATGACAAATCTTACAAAATTGGAATTTGTTGCTCTTGATATATCTGGGAAAAATTATTTATTCTGGATACTTGATGCTAAAATACATCTTGATGCAATGAATCTTGGATAAACTATTAAAGAAGGAAATCAAGCATCCCTGCAGGAACGTACTAAAGCAATGATTTTCCTTCGCTATCATCTTCATGAAGAATTGAAAACTGAATATCTCACAGTAAAAGATCCCTATATTTTGTGGAATAATTTAAGGGAGATGTATGAATACCAGAAGACTGTCATCCTCCCAAGAGCTCGTTCTCAATGGATGCACCTGAGGTTGCAAGATTTTAAAAGTATTAGTGAGTATAATTCCGCACTTTTTAAAATAAGCTCAGTATTAAAATTATGCGGTGAGAAAATCACCGATGAAGATATGCTAGAGAAGACTTTTACTACATTTCATGCCTCGAATGTGCTCCTGCAGCAGCAGTATCGAGAGAGAAAGTTCAAGAAATATTCTGAACTTATATCATGTCTTCTAGTAGCTGAGCAGAATAATGAGCTCTTATTAGAAATCCACCAGTCACGCACTACTGGCTCAATATCATTCCCTGAAGTGAATGGTAATAGGTTTGCATCATTCCCAGAAGTGAATGGTGCATCCTTTAGAAGAAATCGGAGGCGTGGACGTGGTAGGAGAAATTATGTTGGTCCCAGGAGTGACAACATTAAAAGGGATTATAATATACCATATCACCAGAAGTGGTACAATTCAGAGAGGGGTAAAAATCCTCAGAATAATTCTTCAAAGAAAAGTGAAGAGGTGTGCCATAGATGTGGAATGACTGGACATTGGTCACGTACCTGTCGTACGGCCAGGCACTTAGCTGATTTATATCAAGTTTCTATTAAAGGAAAGAATAAAATGCATGAAACAAATCTAGTAGAACCATCAGATGATTTATTAGATTCAGTAGATATAGACGTTACTCATCTTGATGTATCTGATTTTTTTAATCATCCTGATGGTAGTATTGAACACTTAATTGGAGATGGAAGTGTTCCACTCAATTAATGTATTTTCTTTCTATCAGTAATAAAAGTTTTGTATATTTTGTAGAATCATGGATCACATTGTTGAGCTTTTTATCTCTAAGTTGAATGATAAAGATATATGTCTGGCTGACAGTGCTACAACTCACACAATTCTCAAAGAAAAGAAATATTTTCAAAATCTAACACTAAGTAAAGCCTATGTCCATACCATATCAGGTTCATCGGATTTAATTGAGGGCTCCGGAAGAGCTTATATTGTGTTGCCTAATGGCACCAAATTTTGTATTGATGATGCTCTATTCTCTTCACAATCCAGAAGAAATTTATTGAGTTTCAAAGATATACGTCGTAATGATTACCATATTGAAACGACCAATGAAGGCAGTAAAGAGCATCTTCTTATTACTAAAACAGTATCGGGCCAGAAGCTCGTATTAGAAAAATTGCCTGCTCTATGTTCTGGATTGTATTATACAAAAATGAGAACAATTGAATCATATGTGGTAATGCACCAGAAGTGCATTGACCCTAAAGTATTTATGACTTGGCATGATCGCCTTGGACATCCGGGTTCTATAATGATGAGACGAATTATTGAAAATTCGCATGGGCATCCCTTAAAGAATCAAAAGATATTTCTGCCCAATGAATCTCCGTGCTCTGCATGTTCTCAAAGTAAGTTAATTATCAGACCATCTCCCTCAAAACTCATTGTTGAATCTCCATCCTTTTTACAAAGGATTCACGGAGATATATGTGGGCCTATTCATCCATCAAGTGGACCATTTAGATATTTTATGGTTCTAATTTATGCATCTAGTCGATGGTCACATGTTTGTCTTCTTTCCACTAGAAATGTTGCATTTGCTAGACTTCTTGCTCAGATAATTAAACTTCGAGCACAATTTCCTGAGTATCCGATTAAGACCATTCGATTGGATAATGCAGGTGAATTTTCATCTCAAGTTTTTGATGATTATTGCATGTCAATAGGAATAGATGTTGAACATCCTGTTGCCCATACACACACACAAAACGGTTTAGCTGAGTCTTTGATCAAAAGGCTTCAACTAATTGCTAGACCTTTACTTATGAAATCAAGACTACCTATTTCTGTTTGGGGACATGCTATACTTCATGCAGCATCTCTAATTCGCATTAGACCATCTGCATATCATAAATATTCTCCATTACAGCTTGCATTTGGTCAACAACCAAATATTTCTCATCTTCGTACTTTTGGATGTGCTGTATATATTCCAATTGCACATCCACAACGTACAAAAATGGGCCCTCAACGTAGACTTGGGATATATGTTGGTTTTGATTCTCCATCCATTATTAGATACCTTGAACCCCTTACAGGGGATATGTTTAAAGCACGTTTTGAGGATTGTCATTTTGACGAATCAAATTTTCCGTTAATGGGTAAAGAAAAGTCGGTGCCTGAAGCACGACAAGATATTACTTGGGATAATAAGACCCTGTCTCATTTTGATCCTCCTACAAATGAATGTAAACGGGAAGTTCAAAGGATTATTCATTTGCAAAATGTTGCAAATCAGTTACCGGATGTATTTACTGACACTAAAGGTGTAGTAAAATCTTATATTCCTGCTGTTAATACTCAAGCAAGGATTGAAGTCCCTGAAAGACAAATTGTCAAAGCAGCAATAGGTGAATCTAAAATACGCCTGAAGCGTGGAAGACCTATTGGTGCAAAAGACAAAATTCCCAGAAGGAAAAGAATACAAAATGAATTTGGTGTTCCTGAAGAACACGTACCCACAATACAAGCCACAAATATAATTGGTGCTCCTAAAGAGCTTAAATCTTCTATTCCAGAACCTCCTGAAGAGGAAACTCTTGAAGAGTATAAATCTCCTAAAAAGGGACCTTCTGAAGAGGTGTGTCATGAAATGTTTTCCTCTGAAGAGGAACAGGTACCTGAAAATAATGAGATCTCAATACATTTCATGAAAACTGGAGAAATTCTGGATAGAAATAAAACTGTTGTCGACAACATATTTTCATATAAAATGGCCCTTGACATTACCAGAAGTAATGAAGAAAGTGAGCCAAAAAGCGTCGAAGAATGTCGACGTAGAAATGATTGGCCAAAATGGAAAACAGCTATTGAAGCTGAATTAAATTCGCTAACAAGACGAGAAGTATTTGGACCTGTTGTCCAAACACCAAAGGGTGTAATGCCTGTTGGATATAAGTGGGTATTTGTACGAAAACGTAATGAGAAAAATGAAATTGTGCGATACAAAGCACGGCTTGTTGCACAAGGTTTCCTGCAGAAACCCGGGATTGATTATGAAGAAACATACTCTCCCGTTATGGATGCAATCACATTTAGATTTTTGATTAGTCTGGTTGTTACAAAAGGATTAGAAATGCAGTTGATGGATGTGGTCACTGCATATTTATATGGATCCTTAGACCATGACATATATATGAAAATCCCTGAAGGATATAAGATGCCTGAAGCATCTACAAGTACATCTAGAAATATGTACTCAATCAGACTACAAAGATCTTTATATGGGTTGAAGCAATCCGGACGCATGTGGTATAATCGCTTAAGCGAATATCTATTGAAAGAAGGATTTGAGAATAATCTTATATGCCCATGTGTTTTTATTAAGAAATCAGAATCCGGATTTGTCATTATTGCGGTTTATGTTGATGATTTAAATATTGTGGGAACTCCTGAAGAGATCTCAAAAACCGTTATATATTTAAAGAATGAATTTGAAATGAAAGATCTTGGCAAAACAAAACTTTGTCTCGGCCTGCAGCTTGAGCACTTGCCAAATGGAATTTTTATTCATCAGTCCATGTATACTGAGAAAGTCCTAAAGCATTTTTATATGGACAAATCTCATCCTCTGAGTACTTCAATGATTGTTCGAACACTTGATGTGAAGAAAGATCCATTCCGTCCTTGTGATGACGATGAAGAAATTCTTGGTCCTGAAGTACCATATCTCAGTGCAATTGGAGCTTTGATGTATCTTGCAAATTGCACTCGACCAGATATTACATTCTTAGTTAATCTGCTTGCAAGATATAGTTCTGCACCAACTCGAAGGCATTGGAATGGCATTAAACATGTCCTTCGTTACCTTCATGGTACGGTTGATATGTGATTATTTTATCAACGTGATTCAAGTCCAGAATTGATTGGGTATGCAGATGCAGGTTATCTTTCAGACCCACACAGAGGTAGATCTCAAACTGGATATTTATTTACTTATGGAGATACTGCCATATCATGGAGATCTGTTAAGCAGATACTATCTGCTACCTCTTCAAATCACTCAGAGATCATTGCTATTCATGAAGCAAGTCGAGAGTGTATTTGGTTGAGATCAGTTATTCAACATATCCAGGAAAAGTGTGGACTTCCCATGATCAATAATAGCCCAACAATCTTATATGAAGATAATACTGCTTGTATCACTTAAATCAGAGGAGGATATATCAAAGGTGACAGAACCAAACATATTTCACCGAAATTCTTTTATACTCATGAACTTCAAGAAAAATGTGAAATTGATGTCAAGCAGATACGATCTAGTGATAATCTGGCAGATTTATTTACAAAAGTGTTACCAACTTCCACATTCAAGAAGATTGTGTATAACATTGGAATGCGAAGACTCAAAGATATTTTGTCATGCACTTTTCAGGGGGAGTAAATGTGCTGATTGTACTCTTTTTCCTTCGCTGAGGTTTTGTCCCACTGGGTTTTCCTCTGCAAGGTTTTAATGAGGCAATCTTAAAGCACTTGTGGATACATAAGAAGACTGTACTCTTTTTCCTTCGCCATTGGTTTTTCTTCCCACTGGGTTTTTACTTGGCAAGGTTTTAACGAGGCAGATTCTTTATGGGTGGTCATTCAAGGGGGAGTGTTATAAACGAACGTCGGCAGCCGCCCCCCTGTCCCACCACTAAATTATGTGAATGATCCCACCACTATTATTTTAAATCTGTATAGTGACTTGTATAGTGACTTGCATAGTAACTTGTATAGTAATTTTAACGCCTATAAATATGGGCTTCAGTTGTAATGAAATTCATAAGAAAATATAGAAAGAGAAAGAAATATTCAGTTCTAAAGAGTTTCAGAGAGAGAATTTCTTATTTCTTTTTTGTAATAATAGTTCCTTTCTTTAAGTTTCATAACACTTTTTAAATTATTAAATAAAAGAGAAAATTTTTAGAAATTAAAAAATAATAAAATGATAAAGATGTGATAAAAAGAATATAAGCTATCATTATTCGTGTTTTTTCTATTCATTCGGTTCTTCCTCAGACGGCGCCGCACTCTGCTAATTTTTACTTCACGACAATATAAATTTCCTTTCGTTTCTCTCTGGTCAGCTTTTCACTTCACAACAGAAGAGGGCCTTCATTAGCAAAGCGGCTTATTTTTTCTTTTGGTTTCGCTTGGTTTTCTTTCACTAGGGGATCAACTCGGTTTCTGTAATTTGGGCTGGGGAATTTACTCTCTTTAGATGCAGAGGGAGTTTTATCTTCGTTGGAAGAAACGGACACAGCAGCTGAAGAACTCCAAAGTGCATTAGTATTGAACTAATCAAATTTTCTTTCAAGATTTAATAAAAAATGTATATTTGATAAAAATACGATATCTAAAAAATTTTATATTAGGCTCATTAAAAAATTTTCATCATAAAGATAAATAAATACTATTTAAAAGCTAAATTAAAAGTATTTATCTTTTATTTTTTTCACTTTATTTTATTCATTTTTTATTAAATATGACGAAGAATTTTTTATAAGTCTAATGTAAGAATATTTTTATGTGTTGTATTTACATCAAATTCATACTTGTAATAGCCCAAAATTTTCTAAAGTAAATTATTTTAAGGAGATTTATTTAATGCATTTATTTATTAGGGAATTAGAGTGGGAGATTTAGTTGAGGAAATGTGAGATTTTACTTAGTATTGAGAATTATGCACTTTCGGATCAATCTGTCGAGTTTTAGGAAAATGATCATAAGTCAGCCATATGATGTCTAAATGAGGTGATTCCAATTGGTATAGAACCCTAAGAGATAGATCTAAAACTTTTATGTTTGAAGTTTCCTGAGATTCGGGAGGAATCAATAGCTTAATTGGGAATCAAATAGGCAGTTCTGGAATGGGCTTAACTGGAACCCGAGTTGGGTAATTGAACTAGATTGGGGTATGTAACCAAATAGGCAACTGATTTTAGGATTCTCTGGGATTAGGACATGTGTAGGAATAGTTAGGAATGAATGGAAAGTTGATTTGGAAGTCAATTGAATGGTTAGTGTGATGGGAACTCAAGGGAGCCAAAATCTGGTTGATTGGTGACTAATTGGATCAAAATTGGCTCTACCTTAACTAAACTATGAAGTAACCTTCTAGGACTTGTTGAGGGAAGACCTAAGGGAGTTGGGAAGGAACCAAATGGAGGAGAAAACCTGATGATGGGCGTGTGACACAAGGGGAGAGCTGGAGATGAGAGATGCATGCATGGTTAGGTGAAGTGCCACCTCACCTCTTATCCCTTTAGCTTGCTTCTCAGCCATGGATCAAAATGGGCAGCCAAACCACCTCAATTGTGAGCCCTTGGATGACTAATTCAGCTGCAAGGCCTAGGATTTGGGAGGCTTAATCCTCATCATTAGATTTTGCCTAGATGGACACCTCATCACATGCAAATCTGCCAACTAGGGCACCTTGGGTGCAATTCCTTTTCTCTCCCTCATGTTGGTCGACCACCACTATATATATAGGACTTTGAGAGCTTCCTAAGCTCCTTTAGAAGGAGAGAGCACTTACCTTGTGAAGCCAAATCAGAAAACCCTCCCCAAACCCTCAAAGTGATCACTTGTGAGTGAAGTGAGTGTGTGTGAGAGCAAACTTGGAGAAAGTGGGTTGGATCAATTCTCTTAAGCTTGGAAGAAATTGTAAGTCCATATTCTAGCTTAAATTAAGCATGGAACTGGTTTTATTGGCATGATTGAGTTGTATTTCATAGTAGTGAACACTTGAGAACATGTTTAAGTGGAAAATGGATACATGAGTAGGGTTGATTTTATTTGTCTAGTTTATGTGTTTAATAAAATTGTAGAAACTTGGATTTAAGCTTGTAAGGAGATAAATAGAGTGTATGAGAAAGATTGGCATGTTTTGAGTGGAAAAACCCTTAGAGCCGTGAGTTCGCTCGACTCTCGCTCGACAGGTGATCGAGCGAAGGCAAAATCTGAACCCTCGCTTGACTGTCGCTCGATACCCCACTCGAGCGAGTCTCAACCCGAGACTTCGCTCGATACTCGCTCGACAGGCCGCTCGAGCGAGATACCCTGTTTTGCTTAGACTTAGGGTTTCCTTAGAAAGGAAGTGGTGTTTCAAATGGGAAGGGTTATGAGTGAGATGACTCATGTGGATAAGAGAAGACTATAAAGAAAGAAAATAATATCTAAAAGATGAGTTAGTCACGTCATGACGGGGACGGCGATACGTAACGCCCGTATGACTGACGTGCCGGCAGGGACGGCGATACGTAACGCCTGTCGAGATTAAGTTAGTCACGTCATGACGGGGACGGCGATACGTAACGCCCGTATGACTGACGTGCCGGCAGGGACGGCGATACGTAACGCCTGTCGTGATATGAAATTGTGATCTCCACGGGGACGGCGAGACGTAACGCCCGTGTGATTGATCCTTGCGGGGACGGCGAGACGTAATGCCCGCAGTACTATGTGTATATATTTCGTGTCATAACGGGGACGGCGAGACGTAACGCCCGGATGATTGACACCAGACTCATCATAACGGGGACGGCGATACGTAACGCCCGGATGATTGATGAGTGTATGTGATGGGGACGGCGATACGTAACGCCCATCAGTAATATGAATGAATAAGAATTTTTAAGAGGGAAAACAATATAATTTAATATAAGACAATGGGTGAGTTGAGAAAAGTGTCAGTTAGACAGTGGTCTTGTGAGGGGTATGTTAGGGTAATTTCCCTTGTCAGTTGTGGTCTAACTTTGTGGTCGTTTTCCCTGTTTCCTTTAAGCTGTTTATGTACTTACTGAGATTTCATTCGAAATCTCACTCTTTTGTGGCTCCATATATTTTGTGCATATTATTTTATACAGGATTCGATGACCAGCAGGGGGACAACCCCGATGAGGCAGGAGACTTCGGGGAGTCCTGAGGGACTTTCCGATTATAGTCCCTTTTTGGATATTTCTTTTGTTTCCTTCGGACCTCCTACCAGTAGTCGACCCACCGGATCTGGGAGTCTCGATGCATCCACTTTTGTTGAGGAGAGGCGACGTACGGGATGCTGCTTAACCTTAGGAGCAGACGGCTCCTTGTCCATGTGTGGAGTTTGTGTGACTCCACAGGGACAACAGCTCCAGCGAGACTTTAGTATTAGTATGGATAGGTTTCGCTATGGGAGAGAATATCCCGAGGTTAAGAGGGAGAAAGAGTGAGGTGAAGGAAAGTTTTGTTTGGGATGAATGTAAAATATTTTGCTACAGTTGGGTTGTGTATATGTATAAAGTACAATGTTTAAGTTTAATGAATGTTGTATATATATTTCCGTGTGATCTTTAGAAAGTTTTATATCTAAAACCTGATCCGCTGCGAATTAAGTGATTTATACTTTTTAGTCTTATTAAGTACGAGGGTGAGTAGCCGAGTGTTGCTCATCCAGACACCTTAATTTACGTTAAATCCCAGACGTAAGTTGGGGGCGTCACAATACTTTTCTTCAAATTAAAAGAAAAAAAAAATCCAATACTAGTACTCTAAAGGGCCAATTGCCGCTCCAACTATCTCCCCTTATAATCTCCATCTTCATTCATCCAATTTGCTAAGTTTTTATTTAGATCCAGTCTACATTTAACATTGTATTTATTTATTTGAGATTTTTAGCTTAACATTATTTACTTTTAGTACTTTATTTTCAGCATGTTAAATTTTAGTATTTTAAATTAAATTTTCTATTTTAATCATTAGTTGATTAATGTTTTCGGTTAGTTTGTTTTATAATTTAGTGTTTAGTCAATTTCAGATTTTATATTTAATACGTTATTAATTAAATTGACTTAGTGAGTTTCTTTTTTATTAATTAATTTAGCGATTCGTGTTAAGTTATTAATTTATTATTTATCGTTTTATTTATTTTTTTTACTTTTCACTTTGATACTTAAAAGTTCAAAAACATGAATTTGATCCGTAATCCCTTGTTTTTGTTCCATTGCACTCTTCTATTCATTGCACATATCACTTTTTTTTTTATCTTCTTTTTACGATTATTTTTACTATTTTATGCGTTTAATTTAAATATATTTTTTTAAAAGATGATTTAGAGATTTTATTCATAATTATTATATAACATGTTCTTATATTTGAGATAACTTTTGTGTTACTCTTTTTTAGCGAGTTAAGGAATCTTGAGCAAGCCATCTTTAGACCTCCTTAAAAGTTGAAAGAAAAACAGAGCTCAGGCAAGTGCTCCAACTACGACATAATTTAGGCAAGGGGAGGGAAGGGAAAGAAAAAGATCCATTAGGGAGATGTTAGGAAACTCAATAGGGAGTTCATTTTTTATACTTATTTAATGTATTTTTTTATATATTTTTACGTCATTTTTAAATACTCTTAAACATTTAAAAAAAATCTCAATATTCTTGAATAATATTATATTAATCATTAAAAAATAAAAATAAAAATAAAAATAAAAATAAAAATAAAAATAACAATGGTGAACAGGCTTCAAAATGACACCCTCCAACGGAACAATTATCATTTCCGGATCCATTATTGCCCACAATATTAAGGGACGTTGCTACAGGTTCCCATTTTGGGATCTGGATGGAATCCTGATTTGTTTTTTAGTATTTTTAATTTTTTTACATGATTTTTAAGTAAATATTTTTAAATAATATTGTCATTTTTTATATTTTAAAAAAAATATTTTAAGATGTTGAAAAAATCATATAAAAAAATAAGATTTTTTAATATTTTTAATTATTTTTTAAAAATACAAAAAATTTAAAATATTATTTAAAATTATTTAATTAAATATTATATAAAAAATCAATAATAAAAAAAAAAGAAATCAAAATCTCATCAAGATCCCAAAATGAAAAAGAATAACATTTCCCTTTTGCAAGAGGCAGATTGGAGGATATCTTTTGGTGAACTAGTAAGGCTTTTATTATCATATGTATGTTCCAACTTCTCGCGAGATATTTTGTGGGCGATATGATCGAAAATCAAATTATCATAATTTAATTGATAAGTGGCCTTCTTATATATTAAATTGGTGTGGCATTCAATTATACAATAAATAATCTTTATTAAAATATATGATTATCTTTCGTTCAATTCTATCTCACCAAGCCTTTTGAGATTTTATAGGGGTAAATCCTAAACCTTAGAATTACTTGCAGCTGACGCTAACATGTGATCATCTTCCGAATGTCTGCAGATTACTGACATAATTATAGAATAGCCACGTACTTTTTATTGTTTTCATTTACTAATTGATTTTTCTACATTGAGACAAGTTGGGCTCATTGTAGAATTCAACATCAATCCGTTAAGCTTGTTAAGTAACTATGCTATAAGCAAAGACCCAGATCCGCATGTATATAAGCCATTCACACGCACGCAGGACATCATTGCTAAACCATTCCTCCCTCAGCCACAACCAAGGCATCTGGCCCCACAAAATTTGTATATAAAGTCTAAAATATTTTGATCTGGCTATATAATATTTATTTGAATCTGATATAATAGTGGTCTCCTGTAACACAGCCTTTGATCTCTCTCTCGTTCGAATTTTCTTTCGTTATTTCTTGATAAAAAGTTCACTTATGTTTTAATGATTAATTTTGGAATTTTCGATTAGGGTTCTAATTTATTTTCAAGGATCCTACCCATATTTTTGTTTATTTCTTTAAATTGTTGTTATCAATTTCGAACGAATTAAGAGTTATAACTTCATGTCCCTTTCTTATCAAAATTCTTAAACGCACGTACACTTGTACACCTAGATGGCCCGGATCATGTATGTAAACTATAGAGACTCCGGAAATGACCTCATTTGATATGCTTTCTTTTTTACTCCACAAGTCTATCCTGAACGGTTTCCTTCAATTTCTGCATTCCGTATTTTGCTCCACCCGGATACTCAACTTCCCTTGCCTTGGCAGTTGAGTTTCTTTTCCTTTATCTTCTTTTCAATTTTTTTTCAATCAAACCTTCCTCTCAAGAGTACAACACCTGAAGCTTCTCTAGCATTGCTGCTGCAATTTGCATGAACTCCGAAATCCATCATTGTCGACCACCCAACACCGAAGCCATGCATCACCTAGTAAGCCTCCATACCTCCAACCAGAACCATACCTCTTGCTTGTTGGAAAATTTTGGAGATGGGAAAGAGAATCTAAAAGGTGAATCAAGACTTTGAAATGTATAGAAATACTGTCTTTAAGACGATATTTGCCTCCACTCACTAAGAGTTTGCTAAGGGTTTCTAGAAAATCGTCTCTAAGATACAACAAAACTTTTGAACTTTCTAAATAGCAATTTTAAAGAGTTCCTAGAGTTTTTATTGATACTAATATAAATCAGAAAGGATGAAGGAATTTTCACGACTTTATAGACCTGTCACTATACTATTTATAAAACCTGAAAATGCATCTATGAAAAATCACGACATTGACAGTTTACAGTTTCTCGCTTGAACGAGGTGTCGAGTGAGGGTCGCGCGAGAACATTGTCTGGCCTCTCGCTCGAGCTATACATCAAGCAAAGACTGAGTGAGATCACTGCTTGGTATCTCGCTTGAGCGATACGAGGGAGTGTCGAGCGAGTAATGATATTATACAACACCTCGATGCGTCTCTTCTTCAAATGTTGTACAATTTTAGATCCCAATAGTATCACATTCGAGCGGCACGTCGAGTGAGAGTTAAGCGAGATCTCGACCTTGACTTTCCTCGAGCGACATGTCAAGCGATTCTCGAGCGTGATCTTGGCCTGCACACAGCTCTCAACCATTTTTCACAAACTTTCTTTCTTCAACTTTCAAATATATATTACGACATATTCTAACAATTCCCCACTAGGTTGTGATATGTATTTAAAATTTTGTTTCATTGACATTATCACGCATAAAGAATGTATCTTTCAACTTAAACTTTCTCTTAGTGTAATTAATTCAAAGTTCTGAAAAGTAATTGGTGGTCTAGGCTTAAACCAAAATTTTTTAGTTCAAAATCGGAACTAACACACACATGAAAAATACTATTCACAATAGAGTTTCTTAAGTATTAGTATTATTATGGTATTGTGCTACATCCTAGTATAATAAACATTTATAAGAGATAAACACAGGTCTCTTATAGAAGTGGCACCACTTTTATGTTCATATAGGCAAAGTTCCTCTAGACCCCATTAACAAGACACTTATGAATCTGAACTTTATTAAGAGTAAAACTCATCATCTCTTAAATGTAACAATTAGCATTTTTCCATCCTAAATAAAACTTTGTTATTGTAGTGCTTTACTAATCACAAATCACTAACTAGTTATTACCCATTAAACTCTTTTAAATAAATTTTAAGAGTTGGGTTACCATTACTGGTTATTCTCTTGAAAGGGTTTAGTCTCAATCCAATGAATGTGATCCTTACCAGTTCTCGCGATAAATCTTTGATAAAAGGATCAACCAAGTTACAACTTGACCTCACATAAACGATCGTTAGGATTCGATCAACTACTAATTATCTAACATAATCATGTCTTAGACTTATGTGTCTAGACTTTCCATTGTACACTTTATTATACGCTCTAGACATAGTAGCTTCACTATCGTAATGTAGAGAAATAACAGGCATAGGCTGTGGCCATAATTTTATATCCAATAATATATTCCTAAGTCCTTCTGTTTCTCTGCTGCTGCTAAAGGTATAAATTCTGATTCCATTATAGAATGAGAAATGCACGTTTGTTTTTTTTATGTCCAATAAATGGCACCCCCATCAAGGGTAAATATCCAACCTATCGTGGATTTATTATTACTCATGCTAGTAATCCAACTAGCATTTGAGTATCATTCAAGTACCATTGGAAACTTCAAATAAAAGAGTCTTAAACTAATTGTTTTCTCTAAATATCCAATAACTTTACTAACTGCTTTCCAGTGGTTTACACTAGGATAACTAGTATATCTTGAAAGTATGCATACAACAAAAGTAATATCAAGTGTAGTTCAATGCATAGCATACTCCAGTTGTGCTATTGCTCTGCCAATTGCACTAGTATACTTCAGTTGTGCTATTGCTCTTCCGTAATTCTTATCCAACTTGACACTAGAGTTAAATGATGTATTTGCTTCTTTTATTCTTAAATGTTTAAATTTAAGAAACATTTTCTCAATATAGTGAGATTGATGTAGTGCATAACTATCACTATGTTTCTTTACTTTAATACCCAAAATTGTATTTGCTTTATTGAGATCTTTCATTTTAAACTTTGAAGTCAAATACTTCTTGGTTTTACAAATGTCTTTCATATTAGTACTAAAAATTAACATGTCATCAACATAAAGACAAACAATAATACTATAATGTTCAGTAAATTTTGAATAAATGTACTTGTCAACACTATTATATTTAAAACCATTAGCCAAAATAACAGAATCAAACTTTTCATGCCATTGTTTTAGTGCTTGTTTTAGTCCATATAATGACTTGACTAATTTACATACTTTCTTTTCATTTCCTAGTAGAACAAACCCCTTAAGTTGTTCCATGTAAACTTCCTCATCAAGTTCACCATTTCATAATGTAGTTTTTACATCCATTAGATGCACTAATAAATCATATATTGATGCAAGAGCAATAAGTACACAAATTGATGTGATCCTTGCTACTGGAGCATAGGTTTCAAAATAGTCTATCCCTTACTTTTGATTAAAACCTTTTGCTACCAATCTAGCCTTAAAGGTATGAATTGAACCATCAATATTATAATTCATTCTTAACACCCATTTGCAACCAATAATCTTAGAATTTTGAGGTAAGTCTACTAGTATCCAAGTATTATTAGATAATATTGAGTCCATCTCATCATTTATTACTTCCTTCCAAAAGACTGCATCTTTAGAAGACAAAACTTTTTTAAAATTTTTTGGATCATCTTTCATGTTTAGAACAATGGGTATTTTATTAAGGATTGTGTTAAAGTCTCATTCCACAAGGAAGACTAAAGCAAAAGTTGATACATAATCATGACCAAATTTTTTTTTAACCCTCTCACTTTTCCTTTGCTCTACTAGCAAATCTATAGACTCTCTCTTATTTTTATTAAGAGAGTTATTTAATTCAAAATTAGAACCTTGCGTTTGACTTGGTTCTGAAATATATTCAGAATCACTATTAAATTTATTTTCAATAAATTCAACATTTCTTGATTCCACTATGATATTAGAACTCAAGTCTAATAATCGATAAGTTTTGGAATCTTCAGTATAACCAATAAGCACACTTTTTACAGCTCTTGGTTCTAATTTAGTCATCTTTGGATTTGGAACTCTATAAAATGTCAAACTCCCCCATACTTTATGAAAATTTATATTTGGTTTTCTTCCATTCTAGAGTTCATAAGGTGACACTTATAATGTCTTGGATGATATTCTATTATGCACATGCCATGCTGTAAATAATGCCTCTCCCCACAAATTGAAAAATAATTTTGCACTTAGAATCATAGCATTGATCATATCTACAAGTGTCCTATTTTTTTGTTCTGCCAAACAATTTTGTTCTGGAGTGTAAGGAGAGGTCATTTGATATATAATCTCATGTTCTTCAAAGAAATTAGAAAATTCATGTAAAAAATATTGTTCACCTCTATCAGTTTTAAGAATTTTAATTTTAATTTTTTTTTGATTTTCTACTTTTTATTTATAGCGAATGAACATGTTATTGGCCTCATCTTTACTCTTCAATAAATACACAACAATATATCTTGATAAGTCATCTATAAACGTAATAAAATGTCTTCTACCTCTCCTCTAATCAAAATGTCATTTAATTCACAAATTTCAGAATATATAAGTTCTAAAATTTGTGAATTTTTATTAGTAGTAGGAAAATGTTTCTTGGTCATTTTTGCTTGTATACAAATTTCACATTTAGATTCAACAATATCATCATAAGATATTAAACCATGCTTTGACATGTGCTTCATATATTTAAAATTTAAATGTGCTAATCGATCAAACAAGCAAAATGTGCAACATTTTTATTGATAATACTTAGTTTGAGCATGCCATCACAAGAATACCCTTTACTCACAAACACTCTATTTTTTGATAAAATTAACTTATGAAACTCAAGTGTTGCTTTAACATCCTTTTTACATAACAAATTGATAGATAAAAGATTTTTCTTAATTTCTAGAATATGAAGAACATTTGTCAAAATTAATTTTTTCTCAAAATTAAGTTGTATATCTATATCTTCTCTTCCATGGACTTTGATCGCGTTGTGATTTCCAATAAGAACTTGTTGACCATCAGTAGCCTTGACATAATTCTTAAATTGTGTTTTATTATTACACACATGCATTGTAGCACCAGAGTTAAATCAATAATCTGAGGAATTTGCAGTAGAAGCGAGATGCACTTCAGTTATCATGCCAATCTGCATTTCTTCAATCATTGCAATTATTTCTTCAATTGCATTTGTAACATTTGAACTGCTATCATCTTCTTTCTGCTTATTTTTTAAGAATCTACATTCACGAATGTATTGACCTTTCTTTCCACAATTGAAACATTGTCTATTTTTCTTATCCTTATTGGTTGAGAAATTCTTCTTAAAGATGTTTCCCTTCTTTGGTTTAAGAAAATTCTGTTTTTAGTCATCTCCCTTCTAGGCATTATTTACATCTACTTTAGAATCAAAATGACTATTATCACGAATTCTACTCTCTCATCTTCAATTCGTAGATGTTTTTCAATCTATTCTAAAGTGAGTTCTTCTGCCATATACAGAAGCTTCTTCCTGTAATTATTTCAACTTGGTGGGAGTTTTGCAATTATTGCTTTCACTTGGAATGATTCAGGAATAGTAATTGACAAATAATGGAATTTGTTGACCAAGATTTGCAATTCATGCACTTGGTTCAACATAGACTGATTTTCTACTATTTTAAATTCAAAATATTTCAAAATTATAAATTTATCAGTATCCACTTTTTCTGTCTTATAATTTGCTTCAAGGATATTCCATATTTCCAAAGGTGATTTCATAACAGTAAACAAATCATATAAACGATCAAAAAGAGTATTAAGAATGTGATTTCTATAGACCAATTCATCCTCCTCATGTTTCTTCCTCAACACCTTGACAGTCTCCGAATATTCAGGAGTTGGTTCCAAACTTGGATCTAGAACATAAAAAATCCTCAATGCTGTAAGGAGAAACTTCGTCTTATCTTGTCAGTGAGTGAAATTGGTTCTATTGAACCTATCCAACTTCACAAAGTCTTGATTCATGACTTTGAAAGTAGTGGATTTAGACCCTCCTTCCATTGCATAAATATCGTCTTAAAATTGTTGGAGAATTTTGGATATGGGAAAGAGAATCTAAAAGGTGAATCACGACTTTGAGGCGTATAGAACTACTATTTTTAAGACAATATTTGCCCACATTCACTAAGAGTTTATTAAGAGTTTCTAGCAAATTGTCTCTAGGATACAACAAAACCTTTGAACTTTCCAAATAGCAATTTTGGAGAGTTCATAGAATTTCTATTGAGAATGACAGAAATCAGAAAAGATGAAGGAATTTTTTGTGACTTTATAGACCTGTCACCATACTATTTATAAAGCCTGAAAAGGCATATGTGAAAAATCACGACATTAGTAGTTTATCATTTCTTACTTGATCGAGGTGTCGACCAAGAGTCGAGCAAGATCACTGCTTGGCCCCTTGCTTAGGCTACACGTCAAGCAAAGATCGAGCGAGATCATTGTCTGGTATCTCGCTCAAGCGACACGTCGAGCGAGTAACGATATTATACAACACTTCGGTTGAGATGCGTCTCTTCTTCAAACGTTGTACAATTTTAGATCCTAACAGTATCACGCTCGAGCGATACATCCAGTGAAATTAGAGCGAGATCACTACCTGGTATCTCGCTTGAGCGACACGTTGAGCGAGTAATGATATTACACAACATTTCAGTTGTGATGTGTCTCTTCTTCAAACGCTGCACAATTTCAGATCGCAACAGTATCACGCTCGAGCGATACGTCCAGTGCAATTAGAGCGAGATCACTGCATGGTCTCTCGCTCGAGCGGCATGTCGATCTAGAGTTGAGTGAGATCTCGGCCTTGATTTCGCTCAAGCGACATGTCAAGTGACCGTCGAGTGAGATCTCGATATGCATACAACTCTTAATCATTTTTTACAAGTTTTATTCTTTCAACTTTCAAATATATATTATAACCTATTCCAATATTCCTCAGGCGAATAACCAACGGCATCTTCTGCAGTACCATAAACCCTCAAATACCTCTATTTTCTACACCTGAAACAGAGCATGGTTTATCCTCCTCACCAAGCACAACAGTTCCACCCAAGCCACCCAGCCACTACCCTTGCACCACCTCGAACAAGCTTACCCTACCTCGTGATGCCATCTGCAAATGTTTTGCGTCACCCACTGCCAAGTTTCCTTTGCTGCGATAGATACTCTGGCTGCGCATTACCACAACACACCAGGACCAAACCAAGCCACGCTTTGCTACAGTTGAGGTCATGACGCCACCGCCAGCAGCAACAGAAGGCGCCGAAGACCAAACCCTCACTATCAGATGCTACCCAAATAATGTCTAGTACTGCACTTCACAGCCCCTCGTTTGGACGGTGCGTGAACTTCCTATCCTCCGTCTCTCTCGGTGACCTCTTTTGCTGTGATGCCCCCAAATTCTCCTTTCAATAACATGGGAATCGAGGCGTCAGGATGATGACAATACGAGTCACACATCCCAACGACAAGCGCCAAACGTGTATGCACAAGTGATATACATAAAATATAAGTCGCAGCGAATAATAAAATCATTATCTAAGTACCAGAATTTTTAGAAATATTTTACAAATCAATTTAATATATATTCTCCAACAAGAGATTTAATAGAGTCATTCGAAAGATAAATCATAAAAACATATATTTATAAAAGGGAAAAATAATTTACCAAGATAATAATTTATAATAACAGTACATCAACGGCAAAGCCGTCTCCTCAAGCTCAGCCTCTTCAAAATCTATATCCAAAAACTACGACGCCAAAAATGGCATCGTAGGTAAGTATAACCCAAACAAACAAAAAGATAGAAATACATTCATGCAACAACACTACTCATTAACAAGACACCATATGCATGAAGTTTTAAATCATCTTCCTCAAATAAATAAATAATCATACACGTCAAAATCCCATTTTGGCACAAATTAAAATTCTAGTAAAATCATCTATCATTTTCCCAGAAAATGATATCCGTAAATCCATTAAAACCATAACTATTTTCTCATAAAATGGTCAACATAAAACTAATAATTAAAACCCGCCACTTTCCCAGAAAATGGCCTAAACATCCATTTTATTAACTGTATGCACCATGATTTCCCCTAGAAACCATCCGCACACCCTGGCTTTCATCATCACACCAAAAGTAACGACCACGCATGTAATTTTGGAACGGGCGATGCTTAGCTAACCGCGCCCTGCACATACCATGACCAGGCATCCCCTAACTCCCACCAGCAGAGGAGCCACGGAGTCGGCACGAGAGCGTTACCATCCCGTCCGATCCCGTCGTCGGTCGACGACGACCCAAGGGATGTCACTCAGTACATTCCTCTCCCGAGTGACTAGAGGAGCTCTATCGAGATAATACCCCATTCCAATTTGGGGTCGTGATACACATGCATCCAAAACCATAAATACAATGAAAACCCAGTTTTCATTTCCAACACATAAACGTGCGCATAAATACACAATGCAGATGACCATGCACTAAACAACCAACAACTGATAATTTTTAATAATGACCAAATACAATAACTGTTGATGCCAAAAATATATTTAAATTTTAAAGTTTATTTAAAAAATACTTACAATGGGTAAAAACGTAAATCCTTAAGCAAACGCTAATCTGTAGCGTTCGTAGTAGTCACGAGTACGTTAGGCTAAAGTGCTCAATTTGACACCAAAATTTGTGAAAATACTCATTGAAGGGTGGGGAATCTCATGAGGTGGTGGTGCGGCGGTGCAACCACCGAAGGTGGCGGATCAAGCTTAAAATCAGTGAAAACCCATTTTCAGGTTTGGGGTTATACCGGGAAGGTGAGGCCATGTATGGGGAAACTGAGCTAGGGGGACGACCTGCTGGGCAAGGGGAGTGATTTGGTGATAGAGGTGAGATGCATGACGGCCGGACGACTGCGCGACGAAGAACAAGCTATTTGAAGACCCATTTCGAGTGGAGGAGAAAATGGCAGAGATGGGTGGCTTTGGGCGGTGGGTTATGCTCGCCGGAATGAGGGAGGCTATTGGTAGGTCTCCGGTGTCAAGGGGTGGTTGGCGGTGGCCGAAAAATGCAAGAGAAGCCAAGAACTCATTTTCGGGTAGGGGCTGTGTAGGGGCGGTGGGGTGGCCGGAGATGACACCACTGGTATCGGTGGACTCGTCGGCGTGTGGGGAAGGTTATGGGCTGGGCGGTGTCGCTGGGGGAGTGATTACGCCCAAAGAATAACGCGGTCGTTTGCAGTATAACTTTGGGGTGTCGATTCCACAGGGAGATGGATTGAGAAATTGAAGAACAGTAACGAAATTAACAAAAAGATTAAATGATAAGTAAATTAAAACTAAATGAATAATTTGAAAAATATAAAAATGAGACGAAAAGTAGAGCGTAGGGAATTCCTTGTGTATTTGTGGTATTCAAATTTATTCTTAATTCATTGATAACTCAATTAAGAATTCTATGTCCAAATTCTTAATCGGAAGATATAACATTAATAACCAAAATTTAAATCACATGTAACTCTTTGAAAAATCATTCTTCACGCTTAACTCTCATAAATTGTTATCGATATTGAGAAAATCCAACGACGACAATATACCCAAGAGGCGATATTGCAGCAGAGAATTAAATCAATATAGACAATCAATTGCTCCAAACATAATTATAGAACTAATTCACTCAATAGAAAAAGCATGACTGAATCCATAAACGAAATAGATTATATAATTATTTGAAGACGAAAAACATCACAAATAAATTGAGAATAATAGAACAAAAGAGTTTTAATATTTAAAGACCAAATACATGAATCAAAAATAAATTACAAACCCCATCACACACACAAGTTCATCCCTAGCCCTCCTTGAGAATTTAGTTACACATATTGAAAATATGCAACAAAAATTCTCCAAGGGATAATATGGAAGAGCCAACCATTAATTTCTTCTCTTTTCTTTGGTTTTTCTTTTCTTTTCTCAAGCTCTCAAAAACAATGTATCTTCCAAGGCATCCAAGCACACTAAGCAATGTCTTAGAACACACACCCCTCCCTTCTATTTATAAGCATCTTTCATGCAAGTTGTCATGACAAAATCATCACAATTTCAACTTATTTTGCCATGTGCCATTCTTGAATCCAAGTGATTTGTGAGTTGTCATTTTGATAATTTGTTTTCCCACCATGCATGAGCTGGATTTTGCTTGTAGGTTAAGTGTTTCAATTTTGCTTCTCTATCTATTAGTTGTCTTGTATGACTTAATATCTTGTGGTCAAATAATTTGTCTTGAAGAAACTTGAGTGCACTTCATCTTGTATCTGAATTGATCATTGAATTTGCAAGTTGGTGTAGGAGTGCTTGCTAGAAAATATTATGATGACATTTGGATTTGATGCAAGTGGCTGAAAAATATCCAGGAACGTCAAGTGCAGGTGCGTCCACTTGATGGTCGATTTTGTCTTAGATTGAGTGGATATCTCTTCAAACACAAAACATAAAAGTTATAGATATTTCTCTTGCGGTTCTAGATCATCTTGAATCAGCTCAATCGGAGATTGGATGAGAGAGTTATGCCTATTTTACGAAAAGATGTCAGAACTATCTAAAATTCCGCAATTATCTTCATTTGCTCCTAATGTCCCTATTTGTGTCCTAAATCAAAATATAAGAATAATGAGTATATTTAGGCATCAAATAAGAATAAAGTATTAAACATTAAGAGAGGAAAATATGGCATTTTATATTCTCATCAATATATTAAATCATGCTTATATCTATCTCAAGATAAATGACCATTAATTTTATTAACATGAGTTATATCCATTGTTTTCTCATTTCTTTTAGTATTTAAATAGAGTATTTAGAGTGCATTTTTGTGCACTCATCACACCCCCCAACTTACTCATTGCTAGTCCCTAGCAATTTTCATGCAAAATGATGAGAAAGACCAAAGAAAATCACACATAGGGGCCATCAAGACACATTTTTCAAATTTACATATCAAAACAATCTTAGAAATTCAATAACCCTTTCACAAGTAATTCAAATATAGCAATCCACAGAGTGTGTATGTGTTCCAAACTATTTTTATCAAATCAGAGGTTTCGACACATGCAACATTAGAATATCTTAAGCAAAAAGGTTCAACTCCATAACTCACGGGTATAGAAGTGTTTCATGTATGGGTTCTCTCTATGGAGTTGACAAAGGTGTATATTTACTCTCATGGAAATTTAGCCAATTATATATAAGTAACAAGTAAACATTGATCTTATGATAGGAATACTAACAAATGAGATTTCCACCATTCTTTCCACAAGCATACTTAGGATCGGAAAAATCAACACAAAGGGTTGTAATGTGGTTTAGGGTTGCGGTTTATAAGAAGAAAAGGTGAAGAGATTTCAAAAACTTCCAAGTATACACAAAAGGGAATCTGTTAAATTTTTCAGTAGACTATACTTTCCTTTTGATGTACTTTTCAATTTTTTAGATTTTTGACTAAGTACACTTTTCCATCTTCTTTTGCCACTAGTGTCTTCGCAATTTGATGAACTCTTTCATGAATAATTTGATGGACAAATCTAGCACCATGCAATTTTTGTCATGGTTTTCTGTTTTTTTTTTTTTTGAAATGATAATTTCACACCTAGTATACACTTAGAAGTAAAATGGTAGGAAAAATTAGTGTATAAGCTATACTCCAATGTGGAGAGGTATGGATGATGTAGATATGAAAAGAAAAGGCCATATGTGTATATTGGCTCAAAATTGACTGCTAGGGATCTATGATGAAAAGGCTCAGCTTGAAAGGCTCAAACGTTAATCCTAAGTTGACTTTCGTCATATCCCAAGTATATCCACCATCTTACCACAAACCATGTAATGATATTCTCAAAAGAAGTGTCAAATTTAATAGATCAATGGATACTTATCACAATTTCTATATTTGTAAGCTCTCAATTCTCACAAAATTCACATGAATACTTTAGCAAAATAATTCTTTAGTTACATGTGTCAAATCACCATATTACCACAAAGTTTGGAGAAGTGCATAAATGGCTCTGTGGATGTTTTAGCAAAATGATTTAAAATGGGTTTGTTGAATTCACCAAGATGGTTATGAATGAGCATGAGTATCATGTGTGAAAAGATGCCTGTGTGAAAAAATTTGGCAATTTTTTATATATTGATTGAAATATGCCACAGAGTTTAAATAACAGATTTGTATTCCCACCCCCCAACTTAAATGAAACATTGTCCTCAATGTTTAAGAATCAAAATTGAATGGGGAGTAACTAAAAAGGGTAGGATACACCTGATGTGTGATGTAAATAGTTCGCTAAGCGTCAAAAGTAGTGATCTGAAATGACAAAATGATACTATCCTGCAAACAAAAATAAAGAAAACAGTAGTAAATAAAAACAAAACAAAACAAAACAAATAAGATGATAATAATAATAATAATAATAATAATAATAATAATGATAATAATTATAATAATAATAATTATTATTGTTGCATGCTGTGGTCAAAGTTGATAGACCAAGTTTACAACTGGACTATCTTCCACTCATAGAACTGTTCCTCCTGGGTCAAAAACGAAACGCTTAGTTTTCCAATAAGCTCGGTGCTCGAACTTCACAGGTAGGTGGCAAGGTTTCAGATTAACTTTGGTTATTTGCCCACTTGAAGGAATCTGTTTTTCATTTTTCTCAAGAAACTCCTCGAACTTCTGTTGCCAAACCCGTGTGCTATAATCTTGAGTATTGTCAAAAATTGTACAAATATTAGCTACATCAGACGAATCACTGATAGGATTATACTCAAAATCAACAATAAAATTCTCAAGGGGATCAGAATCATGAGTTGTGAAAACTTCACTGTCTATGAGTGAGTCAATCATATATATCTGCTGGCACTCATGATTCTTCACAGTTTCTTGCGCCATATGTTGACCATGAGGTACAGACTGAGCTTGAGAAGGGAGTTTACCTTGCTCATTTACACTCAAGAAACTCATTATTTTAGATACCTGGCTCTTTATCTCCTTTTGTTCTTCAACAACCTGCATAATTAAAGACTCAAATTTTTGGTTAGTCTTACCCTGTACTTTAAGAAATGCATGCAAAGTGTCTTCTAAAGAATTTCTAGAAGATTGAGGTGCATGGTATGGTGCGGGATATGATCTAGAAGGTTGTGCAGGCTGTTGGTTTTCAGACTTCCAGCTGAAGTTGGGGTGATTATGCCATCCTCTCATGTTAGCATGTGTAGGACATTCTTGGGCATGATGATCTACCCCGCCACACACAACACATGGCACAAGAGAGTCTGCATGATTAGCCATGTGTGTCGACTTTAAGTTTCTTATCTTTAACAGCTCTATTTCCCTTGTAAGCATTTCAACCTTGGCTTTTAGATTATCTTCCTCCGTGAGATGGTAAATACCACCACTCAAGTTTCCTGTAAGTCGTGACCTGTTTGTGCTATCAGTAGCACTAGGTCCAGTCCAAGTATGAGCTTTTTCAGCAAGCTCATTGAGGTACTCTATGGCCTCAGCGGGATTTTTCTGTAACAATTCTCCATTGCATATCATTTCCACGAATTGACGTTCCTTGGGCGTAAGCCCTTCATAGAAATAACTCACTAAGCGCCAATTCTCATATCCATGGTGGGGACACATACTCAGTAATTCTTATAATCTTTCCCAAGATTGGTACAAAGTCTCACTATCCTTTTGTGCAAAGGTAGAGATTTGTCTTTTTAAATCATTGGTCTTATGTTGGGGAAAGTATTTATTGAAAAACACTTGAGTCATCTCACTCCATGTTCCAATAGACCGTGGTCTTAGTGAGTACAACCAACTCTTAGCTTTATCTTTCAAAGAAATGGAAAGAACTTTAGCCTTACCGTGTCGTCAGTGGTATTTTGACTGTGGAATGTTGCAACTACTTCTTCAAATTCCCTAATATGAACATAGGGGTTTTCATTTTCTAGACCATGAAAAGTCGGAAGTAATTGTATCATTCCTGTTTTGAAATCTACATGACGAACATTAGGTGAGAACATAATACAGGATGGTGTGGCTGTTCGTGCGGGATGAAGATAATCTTGGAGGGTTCTAACAGGTTGGTCCACGTGTTCACTCATCGCGTCAGAATTGGAAGAATTATCAAACAAGCGATTAGAAAAATTAGATTCTGAATCTGATTCTAGCACGGGTCTACTAGCAAACCGTCCAAAAGCGTCTCTGTACCTGCGCATGCAAAGTAAAGAAAAGTGTAATACTGAAAAACAAATTACGAAAAGAAAAGTAAAATAAAATAAAGATGCAGAAAGCTAAAAAGAAAATGAACGAAGCTACCGCTTTTTTTTTTTTTTACAAACTACTAAAAAAATCTACAAATTCTTCTACCGTCTCCCCGGCAACGGCGCCAAAATTTGATTACGCCCAAAGAATAACGCGGTCGTTTGCAGTATAACTTTGGGGTGTCGATTCCACAGGGAGATGGATTGAGAAATTGAAGAACAGTAACGAAATTAACAAAAAGATTAAATGAGTGTGATAAGTAAATTAAAACTAAATGAATAATTTGAAAAATATAAAAATGAGACGAAAAGTAGAGCGTAGGGAATTCCTTGTGTATTTGTGGTATTCAAATTTATTCTTAATTCATTGATCACTCAATTAAGAATTCTATGTCCAAATTCTTAATCGGAAGATATAACATTAATAACCAAAATTTAAATCATATGTAACTCTTTGAAAAATCATTCTTCGCGCTTAACTCTCATAAATTGTTATCGATATTGAGAAAATCCAACGACGACAATATACCCAAGAGGCGATATTGCAGCAGAGAATTAAATCAATATAGATAATCAATTGCTCCAAACATAATTATAGAACTAATTCACTCAATAGAAAAAGCATGACTGAATCCATAAACGAAATAGATTCTATAATTATTTGAAGACGAAAAACATCACAAATAAATTGAGAATAATAGAACAAAAGAGTTTTAATATTTAAAGACCAAATACATGAATCAAAAATAAATTACAAACCCCATCACACACACAAGTTCATCCCTAGCCCTCCTTGAGAATTTAGTTACACATATTGAAAATATGCAACAAAAATTCTCCAAGGGATAATATGGAAGAGCCAACCATTAATTTCTTCTCTTTTCTTTGGTTTTTCTTTTCTTTTCTCAAGCTCTCAAAAACAATGTATCTTCCAAGGCATCCAAGCACACTAAGCATTGTCTTAGAACACACACCCCTCCCTTCTATTTATAAGCATCCTTCATGCAAGTTGTCATGACAAAATCATCACAATTTCAACTTATTTTGCCATGTGCCATTCTTGAATCCAAGTGATTTGTGAGTTGTCATTTTGATCATTTGTTTTCCCACCATGCATGAGCTGGATTTTGCTTGTAGGTTAAGTGTTTCAATTTTGCTTCTCTATCTATTAGTTGTCTTGTATGACTTAATATCTTGTGGTCAAATAATTTGTCTTGAAGAAACTTGAGTGCACTTCATCTTGTATCTGAATTGATCATTGAATTTGCAAGTTGGTGTAGGAGTGCTTGCTAGAAAATATTATGATGACATTTGGATTTGATGCAAGTGGCTGAAAAATATCCAGGAACGTCAAGTGCAGGTGCGTCCACTTGATGATCGATTTTGTCTTAGATTGAGTGGATATCTCTTCAAACACAAAACATAAAAGTTATAGATATTTCTCTTGCGGTTCTAGATCATCTTGAATCAGCTCAATCGGAGATTGGATGAGAGAGTTATGCCCATTTTACGAAAAGATGTCAGAACTGTCTAAAATTCCGCAATTATCTTCATTTGCTCCTAATGTCTCCATTTGTGTCCTAAATCAAAATATAAGAATAATGAGTATATTTAGGCATCAAATAAGAATAAAGTATTAAACATTAAGAGAGGAAAATATGGCATTTTATATTCTCATCAATATATTAAATCATGCTTATATCTATCTCAAGATAAATGACCATTAATTTTATTAACATGAATTATATCCATTGTTTTCTCATTTCTTTTAGTATTTAAATAGAGTATTTAGAGTGCATTTTTGTGCACTCATCAGGGAGGCTGACGGAGGCATTGGGGGAAGAGGGAGAAACGGATGGGATACGAAACTGGGGGGGCGGGGGAGCTAACGGTCTGGGAAAGCAAGGGAAGAAAAAGAGATAGGAAAAGAAAAGAAAAAGAAGAAAGGAAAAAAAAAGGAAAAAGAAAAAGTGAAGGAAATAAACGAGATCCAGTCCTCACAACTCGGTTCACAATGTTGATTTAATAAAAGAATTCCAAAACAGAGAGCTGAATAAATTAATTTAAACGCAGAGATTACTTAAGATAGAATAATAAATAAAAACACATCAAATAAACTCATATAATAAAATAAAAGAAATTAAATTCCAATCATTAAAATAATTATCTCACATTTTAGAATATTAAGAAAAGCAACGTAACTCAATATTTAATTATAAAAATAACATAAAACTAATATTAACTATCTAATAGTTCAAATAAATATCTTAATCAAATAAAATACAATCAATAATATTATTTAAATAAATTAAAATAATTAATATTGAGAATAAAATAACGTGTAAAAATACACATAAATCTGAGATCTCACATTTTCTCCCCTTAAAAAGAATTTCGTCCCCGAAATTCGCTCGGCTGCGACTAATAAAACTCCAATAGCTCACCCACCACATCACTTAATACTCACTCCAAACATTAGCACAAACATCTATTTTTCTCAACCACAAATGGATGTTATTCCATTATAACCGTATAGTCTCTAAATAATATTTTATCTCTAAGACTCCTAAGATAGCCAATTAATCTGAACCCCACATGTACAAGAACCTTAGCACAACGTCTCAAAATTTTAATATTCACTAACTCCATATAATAATTTATGTCACCCTAAAGTAACTCTCAAGTTTATCTTTCCCACTTAACCATCAATAAACCTAATTTACCCAACAAATGAGAAATCTCCCCTTACAAGTACCATCCCAAATTTCAAGTCATCACTAATTCCTCACAACCAACGTAAAACTTGAGCCTCCAACTACATCGCAAATCATCACACTTTCGCGCGCACTCTGATAACTCGCTGAATGCATAAAAATTTAATTCTTCATAAATTATTACCATAAGTAAAAATTGGCTCAACATTTATTAACAAGAAATCCTATACCACTCTTCCAAATTCTAAAATTTTAATATCTCATAATTTTGATTATACCACTATTGTTGATATCTAAACACCAACGTATATCACAAAAAAAATCCTATCACTCTACTCAACTTTATTAGCATGATAACCACAATACATATAACTTTCCCAATCGAACCTTCAATACTCATGAGATGGAATAATCTCAAATATTTTAAATTCCTAGGCGACCTTAAGTCAAAACTAATTCCTTAAGATATCTCGACAAATGTTGCTAACTATTAAATTCTCCAAATATCATACTTAAATTATCCACTCTAAACAATTCGCCCAAAAGCCTAAAATTTAGATCTTTTAAATTTATTTCCATCACATCAATTCAACCCTACCACTTAACAAAACAAATTCTCCCAAGTCAAACACAAAACAAAATAAGTACTCTCCAAAAATTTACACATATAATTATTATACATCAATCTCTAAGCATCCACAAACAACATCAAAACTTCACCAAGGAAATAATTGATCGCCTACTATCATAAATATTACTAAAACAGATTTCAAAATAATATATCAATGACCAACAATTTCATACTCACAAGAAGAGTTTATCTAAAATACAATTCCAACAATCTCCCAGAAATAAAATTAGAACTTAGAAACTCTAGCACTCAATGAAACCTAGCTAATACATATAAACAGTATGGGAAATATCAACAAAGAAATACAATTACATAAATACCAATAATTTATCAAAACAAATCCATCTCGCAAATATATAATAATATACACACCAAATAAAACTTAAGTAATTCATATAAATATTATAAAAAAATACAACCGAGAAAATATCTAATAAATAAATAAGTAAAAACCATTCATTTAAGAAAACAAGACCACCTCATTTGGTAACCACAAATTACCAAAAGTTTTTATTAAATAAAACAAGGAGATTGAATTAAAATAAGAACATCAAATAAAATAACAAATAATGTTTTGAAATTCTCCACAAAACCCAATTCTAAAAAAAATTTATTGTAGAAATCTCCAAAACTTAAAACCTTTAAAAGAAACGAATCATAATAAAATAAACAAATTAATTAATAAATAAATAAATACCAACTAGTCGCCAAACAAATCCACTTTCCAAAATAAGTAAATAAACTCTCAAAATAAAACAAACGAAAAGGTGAAAAGATAATAGATTTAAACTTATCTCAAAGCATATGTCTAAAAAGAAAGCATGACAACGATTCATTTTAAATTTTTGTCTAAATAAATTTTTCAAAATTTCAGAAATATTTAAAATACAAGAGCCATAATTAAAATAAAAATATAATAAACAAAATCCAAAACTATCTTGTAAGAAACCTATGAACTAAAATTAAAATCAAATCCTGACGATAATTGAATAAAAACTTAGGGAAACAAAATAACCCACAACAAAAGAAATAAACGTTAAAATAAGGAATTCCATAATACAATTATTTAAAATATCCAATTCAATAAAAAGATTGATTTAAAATAATCATCTAATTCGAAATATCCAAATTCCAATTTAAACAAAAACAAAGGTATATATGTAAAATAAATAATTAAATAAATGCTTGACAACTTAACCAAATAAAATCAACTAACTAAAATCTTAACTACTACCCAATTATAATATTGAAAAAATATTAAAATAAAATAAAACAAAACAAACCAATCAATTAGAACTAAGTTAATTATGAAAATAAATAAAAAACATAAATATTAAAATAAAAAGCACAACACAATGAAATAAATATCGAAAATCTTACTATATATATTAGTAGGAAAAACTTAGAAAACAATTAGAATAATAAAATAAAATAAAATAACCAAACAAATAAACAAAAAAATTTTTAAAATCACAAACTTTTCTAATACAATTCTTAAGTAACTTGCGGATTTATCTAGAGTCGAACTGTTCTGATACGACCTGTGATGCCCTCAAATTCCTCTTAAACTAACATGAGAATCGAGACAAAAGAATGATGCCAATACGGATGACACATCCCAACGACAAGTGCCAAATGTGTGTGCACAAGTGACATATATAAAATATAAGTCGCAGTGGATAATAAAGTCATTATCTAAGTACTAGAATTTTTAAAAATATTTTACAAATCAATTTAACATATATTCTCCAACAGGAGATATAATAAAGTCATCCGAAAGATAAATCATAAAAATATATATTTATGAAAAGGAAAAAATAATTTACCAAGATAACAATTTATAATAACAGTACATCAATGACAGAGCCGTCTCCTTAGGCTCAGCCTTTTTAAAATCTGTATCCAAAAACTACGATGCCAAAAATGGCATCGCAGGTAAGTATAACCCAAACAAACAAAAAGATAGAAATACATTCATCCAACAACACTATGCATGAACAAGACACCATATGCATGAAGTTTTAAATCATCTTCCTCAAATAAATAAATAACCACATATGCCAAAACTCCATTTTGGCCCAAATTAAAACTCTAGTAAAATCATCCATCATTTTCCCAGAAAATGATATCTGTAAATCTATTAAAACCACAACCATTTTTTCAGAAAATGGTCCACGTAAAACCAATAATTAAAACCTGCCATTTTCCCAGAAAATGGCCTAAACATCCATTTTATTAACCGTATGCACCATGATCTCCCTTAGGGATCATCCGCACATCCTGACTTTCATCATCATACCGAAAGTAACGACCACGCATGTGATTTCGGAATGGGCGATGCTTAGCTAACCACGCCCAGCACGTATCATGACCATGCATCCCCTAGATCTCGCCAGCAGAGGAGCCATGAAGTCGGCACGAGAGCGTTACCATCCCGTCTGATCCCGTCGTTGGCTGACGACAACCCAGGGGACGTCACACAATATATTCTACTCCTGAGTAACCAGAGGAGCTCCACCGAGACAATATCTCATCCCGGCTTGGGGTCGTGATACACACGCACCCAAAACCATAAATACAATGAAAACCCAGTTTTCATTTCTAACACATAAACCTGTGCGTAAATACACAATACAGATGACCATGCACCAAATAACCAACAACTGATAATTTTCAACCATGACCAAACACAATAACTGTTGATGCCAAAAATATATTCAAATTTTAAAGTTTATTTCGAAAATACTTACAGCGGGTAAAAACGTAAATCCTTGAGCAAACGCCAATCTGCGGCGTTCGTAGCGATCATTATTACGTTAGGCTAAAGTGCTCGGTTTGATACCAAAATTTAGAAAAATACTCATTGAAGGGTGGGGAATCTCATAGAGGTGATGGTGTGGTGGTGCAACTACCGAAAGGTGGCGGATCGGGCTTAAAATGGGTGAAAACCCATTTTTATGTTTGGGGTTGTACCAAGAAGGTGGGGCGATGTATGGGAAAACTGGGCTAGGGGGACGACCGGCTGGGCAAGGGGAGTGGTTTGGTGGCGGAGGTGAGATGCAGGGCGGCCGGACAGCGGCACGGCGAAAAACAAGCTATTTGAAGATCCATTTCGGGTTGAGGAGAAAATGGTGGAGATGAGTAGTTTTGGGCGGTGGGTTATGCTTGCTGGAATGAGGGGAGGCTGTTGGTAGTTCGCCGGTACCAAGGGGTGGCCGGCGGTAGCCGAAAAATGCAAGAGAAGCTAGGAACTCATTTTTGGGTAGGGGGCTGTGCAGGGGCGGTGGGGTGGCCGGAGATGACACCACTGGTACCGATGGACTCCCCGATGTGTGGGGAGGTTGTGGGCTGGGCAGTGTCGCCGGGTGGAGGCCGATGGCGGCGCTGGGGGGAGAGGGAGAAACGGACGGGATACCAAACTTGGGGGGGGGGGGTCGCGGTCTGGGGAAGCAAGGGAGGAAAAAGAGAAAGGAAAAGAAAAGAAAAAGAAGAAAGAAAAAGAAAAAGGAAAATGAAAAAGTGAAGGAAATAAACGAGATCCAGTCCCCACAATTCGGTTCACAGTGTTGATCCAATAAAAGAATTCCAAAACAGAGAGCTGAATAAATTAATTTAAACGCAGAGATTACTTAAGATAAAATAATAAATAAAAACACATCAAATAAACTCATATAATAAAATAAAAGAAATTAAATTCTAATCATTAAAATAATTATCTCACATTTTAAATTAATAAGAAAAGTAACGTAACTCAATATTTAATTATAAGAACAACATAAAACTAATATTAACTATCTAATAGTTCAAATAAATATCTTAATCAAATAAAACACAATCAATAATATTATTAAAATAAATTATAATAATTAATATTGAGAATAAAATAACTTGTAAAAATACACGTAAATTTGAGATTTCACATTTGCTATCTCTCTTTCTCATCACTTTCTCTCATTGTGTCAGTGCTTTGCTGCCGCTCTGACCACCCTCGACCTTTGCCCTCACTGTTCCATTGCGCTTCTCAATCTCTCTCGGTGAGTATGCTTCATTTTGGTTCAAGGATTGTTTTTACCTGATCTCATACATCTTCTTGTTTTCGGTCATACCCAAGAGCATGCATGTTCATGTTTTTATTTACTAAAGTCCCTTATCATCTAGATGGTTACCTTTTGTGCTGATGTTTATATTAAGAGAAATGATAGATGCAGTCATGGAGTTGCAAGTGGTGTGCAATCGCTTTGAAAAAAAGTGAATATATAGGGACCCAAGTGAAAAAAGTTAACATTTTTTTAAAGCAACTGCATGTCATTTGCAACTCCACAACTGTATGTAGCATTACTCTTATATTAAACTTCTTTTATGTGGACATTATTTGAGTTTAGAATTTATATTTATGATTTTAAATTAAAATACTATGTATTATACAACTGTTTTTATTGGTAAATAATAAGACTGTATTTTATCCTAAATACTTTAAAACCGATTTAAGTATATCTTACTAAATAAGTTTCTCACTGTTTATAATATTTGTATTTGATATAATTATTTTATTAAGTATAATTTGTAAGTGTAGATTGGCTTTTATAATTTAGAAACGGTTAGAACTTTTTAAATGATCTTCATTTTATTGTATTATGGAACTAGTGTTTTGTTTTGAATTAGATTGTGTTTATTATTTTTATATTAAGCATAATTTTACTTGATTTCACAGAAAGTATTTCAAGCTTTAGCCTATTTTTTTCAGCATGAATTTTATAATTTGATTTTGGTAGTAAATTGTGAGTGTTTAATCTTTTATTATTAAACACTTTAAGGCTATTATATGAAATAAATCTTGGCTAGTTTTAATTTAGATATGATTAGTATTTTATGATGATTTTAAATATAAGTATTACTGTTAAGAATATTTTATGATTTATTATTGCTTAAGAAATTTATGATTTCCTACTATATTATATTATATGTTGGCAGTATTATATTTTTTGTTTTAATAATAGTTTTGAGAGTTATGAGTTTTAAATATTTGATAAAATCATGTTTTAATAAGTTAAGAATACGTTTAATGATAATAGTATATATTAAATTTTTTGATATCTACATAATGATCAAAGTTATTTGTTTAGTATGAATTTAGGTAGATGGTGAGTTTTAGCAGTCCTTTTAGAAGTTTAGTAACTCTTTGTATTCCGTATAGGTGATGATTTGACGGTGTTCATTTGGCACGATTGTGTAAAGATTCTGAAAAAGCTAAAATTTCATATAAGCAGAGTTCTTATGTTAAATTTGCATCCAAAAAAAATGAACTAATGTTGGTTTGTAAAATGTGCTTGATGTATATTTTTAAAAGAAAATGTGAAAAAAAATCTCAGTATATGTCTACATTTAGTCATGAAAACCCATATGAGAGAGAAAATAATCTTTGACATGAATAGTATAGAGATGAGCAATGTTTGACAAGTTTCTAAAATGTATAAAAGAGCAGTATGGAAATTGAGATTTTATTCATGTGATATGAAATGTTTTGGATTAATTGTTGAGCATCTAAAAATGATATAAATATGTTTGGCCCGTAGTTTGATATGATATGATATGGATATAAAAATTTTTGGCATTCTTATTTGTTTGATTCTAATTTTGAAAATAGTTATGATATGATGATACTAATTAACATAATATAGTTGGTATCAACATGATATCATATGATAAGAGTGCAACTATTTTAGAAATAAAGTGGTCATTTATATGTTCTATCTTGTATGCACACTTGCAATTTCGAGAATGAATAAGGAAAAGTTTCATAATATGATACTGTTTGATTTAGCCATCAGGGATAGCACAACCTTACCACATGGGTTAAACGTGGTATATAATTTGATATGATATGATAAGGTGAGAATATTCAGTTATGTTATGTCAAACGTTTTTGAATATGAATAATCTTTTTCGGAATATGAAAATATTGAAAAGTCGCTCTAATTTTCTTGATAATATGTTTTAGAATCTGTATATGAAAAATAAAAGGTTTATGTTACCTGCATATGAAACTTTATGAAAAGGCTCATATTATACATATTAGCACATGTATTCTACTTACTGAGTTGTTGATAACTCACCCTCTTATCTTCACAATATTTTCAAATAATTGCGATATCTAAACTAAGAATCAAGAATAAAAAATAGGTATAAGATTGTTAAGTGTAGGGAAATAAAACTGAGATTTGTTGGAAGGTTATTATTTAGAAATTGATCAATTGTATTATGTTTTAAGTGGCTGTAATTATGGTTATGGAGTCTATGGAAATAAATGAGGATATGTTTATGGAATTTTGGAATAATTTTTGTATTGTAAAAGATGATTTTTGACATTAGATAGTAACTCTCAGACCCATCAGAGACCGGGGTGTTAGAGCGCTCCCTACCATGGGTAATAGCAGTGGCCTCCGACCTTACCACGAGTTATAGTATTGGCCTCCAGCCCTAGACTCTGTTCTGAGTAGGATCAATTTGGTGACATAGTGATTTATGTCTTGCTACTTTATCCACAGAATGCACAACTTTGCCATATGGGTAAATATGTTCTCTATTTTGAGTGCATCACTTTGCTAACAAAATAGTGATTATGTTCTATTTGACTAACAACAAATATGGACAACCTTAACATGGCCTCTATTTCTATTTTTGTTTTAGTTTCTATCTTTTATGTTGCTTCAGTTATGCTATGCCTATGGTCTTTTCGATGTATTACTATTTTGATGAAATGGTTTTGAAAATACTACTGCTACATTTTTTTAGGAATGTTTGTTTCTTCATTCTATAACTGGCTCATATTTACACATGAGTATAATACAGAGTCAGTGGGCTCACCTCTTTATGCACCATTTTTTTATAGGTGAGTTTGATGACACATGACAAGATTATAAGAGAAACTTGAGATTTGTAACATCCCTATCCAAAAACAAATTGAGTTAAATTTTTTAAAAATTTATTACTACTATTATTATTAATATATTATTATTATTATTATTATTATTATTATTATTTATTACTATTTTAGTAGTGTTAGCCATCATTTTGAATATCAGTAATTTCATTTGAAATTGAACTCTTATCACTCATAGATTATTCGCTATTTTGTAGTTCCGGTTTAAACATTTCAAGTTTGTAACCATCTCAACTTCAAAAATTTGGTTTTGATCCAACCAACTGTTATCTCAGATTTATTTCAGAAATCATCTCCACGGCCAAGAAATTCTACCCAACCTCAGAATCCCAAACCAGTTTCATAATCAAATTCAAACTCAAACAATCACAACCCAACGCCTTCATCCTCTGGTTTTACCTCCTAATTGAAATCCAACTCCTAACAAATACAAACGAGATTCAACTCGCGACCTAAATTCAAATCAGTACTCGAAATCTCAGCCATTATCTTAGTACAAATTGAAATCAGCTCCAAACCCATTCTAAATTCAAGCTCAATTACCTCACCTGTATTGCTTGTTTTGGTTTCCCGTTTAAAATCAAATACAAACTTCAAACTCACATCTCAAATTATAACCAAAACCCACCTCATATTCAAGTCTTGAGATTCAACAAGCACACTTCAAGCTCAAATACTTCATCGCCATGTCAGTTAAAGACCAGATTCAAATTCAAAATCAAACTTGAATGCGCAACTACCCAGAAATAATCTCCAATCTCAAGTTCATCCAAACCTCATAATTTCAAACTCAAACCTCCTCACCAAACATGAACCATCCCTTTCCCGTTCATCTATAAATACACATGAAAAGTAGATCAAACAGAAATAACCATCTGCCACCAAAAGCTTACCTTGCCGGAAACACCACACCAGTGCCTAGAAAATTTTGACCAGCCTTGCGTCCCCGTCAAATGTTGGGACATCCGTCGATTTCGCCCATAGCCCTCCCCTGTTTTCGGATTCACAGTTCTTCCTTTTACCCAAATAGCCAGCTTTTACGGCCACTGTAGATCACGCAGAGATCGTCGAAGCACTTTTTCAACCGCCCAGGAACTAGCCTAGTTGCACCGCTGGTCACTCCCACCCTCTAAACTGCCGTCGCATCTTCCTCTTGATGAGCCCTCTGTTATCATGTGATCACTCTATTTTTTTTTCCTTGCACCTTGTGTTCCCGAAGCATGTGTTGAGCCTTTCCTTTTATTTCATTTGTGTTCAGTTGTCTCAAAAGAACCTACCTTATTTTAAAATCACAATGATGCCCTTTAAACGATTTCAGTCGATTCTTATTGTGTTGGACTTAGTTATTTTAAATTAGACTTATGTTTTAAGATTAGGTATAAACCCAAAGATTTATTCTTACAAAGTATTAAAGTATTTTTAAATTATATTTTAATATTTTATTAAATTATTTATTTGTTATGATTTTATGTAATTAGAAGATTACGATACAATTTTAGAAAAGTTAGTAATGATTATTGTCTCATATAGGTTGCAAGCTACGACATGTTTTGGAAGCAGCTAAGAGATAAGTAACATAATCATACCTTTCACGCATGTATAATAAACATGTTTTATAAAAAATATTATATATGTATGACCATCATTTAGAAACTTCTTTTTATGTACTCAAGTCATGAGAAATTATGAAAAGTCATGCATGATTTATGAAAAGTTTATTTATTAAGATATTTATGAAACTTCATGATTTTATGCATTAAAGTTATTTATGAAAAGACATGATTTTATGTGAGAGTATGTATAACATTATTTATGAAAGATCATGAATTCATGTGAGGAAACATGCATCACAATATGTTATGAAAATATACGATTTCTTTTGAAATCTATGTTATGATAAGATATATAAATAGTCTATGTATGATACGAAATCGGTACCTATGTATGGGTATATTGTATTGTCAGGTCATACATGTTGGTAGTGCATCCAGTATGTCTTCCTTATGTATGAATTTCATAACCCGCAGTCACGAGCGGAATCAAAATCTTTTTAGATTCACTAACCGTAACTTATGGAGGTTAATAGTGGGTAACGGCTTATGATATGTATGATATAATAAGATACGATAAGATTATAAAAACTCATATTTTTAGAAATTACGTAAATCTCATGTTTCAGCATTTATGGAAAGGCACATGTTTAGTATTTATGAAAAGATCATATTCACGTTATTATATATGTATCTATGAGTATGCATGAAAATCGATGATTATTATTTTTACTATATGATGTGTTATTTATTGAGTATTCGACTCATTTTCTTTTTATTTTTATGTTTCTATATTTTCTTTTAAAAATCATACCAGATAATGAGGATGCATAGTTGCCAAAATTTGACTCAAGGAGGCGATACAAAGGCCTAGACTAAGTATTAGCTAAATTTTTAGTAAATAAAATATTTTGTAAATACGTGTGATTTCAATATTTTAAATAAATGCTTCTACTGATTCTCTTTAATTTTATAGAGATTGTTTCATTTATTCGAAACGTTTGTACTGGTACATTTTTGTAAAGAAAAATTTTAATAGCATACTAACTCCCTAAAATGTTTTTAAAAATGCTTTATTTGGGAGTGAGTGTTATAATTTTGTCTACATTAAGAGAAATCTTGCTTGTGTTTAGTTTACTCTACTTTGAAGAAATGTTGAGACATATGATTTTGGAAGACTTCTTGTATTATTTAAGTTTTATCATTGTGGATTTTAGGTTAAAATTTCAAGCTTGAGTACAAGGCATGAGGATTATAGTAAGTCTCATATGATTTCAAGCTTGTTCACCACACGTATTTTGAAGGCTTCCTATGCACTTAACGGATCCCTGCCCTCCTTTTCATCATCAATCCATACATTAGTTTGCTTCCATGCCCCCATGTGCCGCGTCAAGTTTTTTTACTTGCTAACCACTTGTTCAACATGCCACAAAGAATCATTCCATACTTAGGTCGTCAGTTAGATCCCTAAGGCCCATCAACCTTGTTGAAAAATGGTCTCATTTTTCAAGGGTAGCGCTAGGAGCAGGTCGGGCTGTTAAAACTAGAAAAACAATCCTCTAATAAAATGGTGACACGTAAAAAAAAATAAACAATACAAAAAATAAACCTCATCTCATAGAAATCTTCCCATATTTTCTCTTTCGAACAGAATTCTTCTCAATCTCCCCCCTTTTACTTTGCAACCCCCTCCCCTCAGCAATGGTGTCTACCTCCACCCCTCGTACCGGCCTCTCCTCCCCCTGAGTGCTTGGGCTTTATTATTTATTGGATTCCATCTTTTCTTAGTGTATGTTTTAAACTTTGAATAAATTTGGCACACTTTCTCGAGAAACAAGCAAGAAAAAGAAGATATGAAGACGTCAAATCGGTTGAACTACGAGTACTCCACCATCTCTTGTATCTCGCCATTCACGGAGAAAGCCATTGTTTATTTCAGTTTTTTTGTGCGTTTTAATTTTTAAATATAGAGTTTGGGGTGTGTCTCTCCGTCCTTCCTCTTTCTCTCCCAAGAAATCACCTATCACCCATTTGGGCATTTTAGAATGTAAAGCCCAGGCCTAGGCCCATCTCGGTTTAACCAAACCCAGCCCAAGCACCCGAACGGCGCCGTTTTCACCACCCGGTATATATAACTTCTTCCTTTCTTTCCTTTTCCTTTCTTTTCTTCCTTTCCCCTGCCCCGATGGTTTCCTTGACCAATTTTTCCATTCTTCTCTCGCCTAATACCACGTTCTTGCGGTTTCTTATCCTAGATGGAAATTTTCTCCCTTTCTCTTCCCATTCGGCATCTACTTTTTTTTCGTCAGGGTTTCTTTCTTCTCCGGTCTCTCCTTGTTCACGTTTAACGACTTCTCTCGCTGGTAAGCTTTCTTTTAATCCCATATTTTTCTCGCAATTCTTCTATCCATAAAGAGGTGCGGTTTTGAGGTTTCTAATCACTTAGATTTCCATTGATTGTAGTCGAACTTGGAAGAAGCAGGAAAGTAGTTTTCGGCCTTTGTTTTCTTGCGGGTTTCTATTCCTTTCAAGCAAGACTTATGGAATCCAAACGAACGTTTATCTTGCATGAACTACTTTGAAAATCCCCCTAGTTACTAGGCTTAATTTTTGATTGAATTAATTGTTGAAATGTTTCAAATTTTTGCTGCCATTTTCCTTGTTGTCCTGTATTATTCTAGTTATGAAATGGAGACGGTTTGGAGTGTGTTCATGACAGATGAAATTAATGAGTTGCTGCTGATTTTTTTTTTTTGGGTATGGAAAATGGTTTGCAGAACGTATATAACACTATAATTTTGGGTTGCTTATTAGTTTCAAAAGTGTGAATTTTTGGAAGGGATTGCATGATGTGTTGTTGCTGGGTTGGTTTTGAAGTTGTATGGACCGTGCTGGTTTGTTGCTTTATTTGTTGGAATTATTTGTAAGATTTTAATTTTTAGTTGTGTTGAGTTATAAGTACCTTGGAAGGGGATGAATGATGTTCCTATGGTTGGGTTAGCTTTATCAGAGTGATGCTTGAGATGATTCGGTAGTGGGCTAGAATGATTATTTTTGTTGGAGGCGTATTTAACACTGTTAAATATTTTTGGGTGTTTGATTACTTGAAGTTTTATCCGCTAGGAATCATGAATTTGATGCAAGCAATGTAGTTTAGTTTCTTCACTTTCAGTTCAAGGTTGTTTGGGGTGATCACTGATGTTTAGTGGAAATTTTCATGAATAGGTGACAAGACTCTTAAAGATCAGACTCAAAGATTTGATTATACACTTCAGGAATCAGGTAAGCGAGGTTCATATACTTGATTTTTAAACTAGACGTAGAATGAAGTTGACTTTTTAAAAATTTGTGCATATCTGGTTTTGAAATGAGAATTAGAGAAAAACCAACCTCAGTCAATTATTTGCATTATTCATGAAACTTATATGAAAGAAAGAAAAATGTTTCTGTCACGCATTGTGTAGACATGAGCCTACTTTTTGTCATGTTATTTCTGAAATGTGAAAAAGAGCGTTTTTGTCTATCTGAGAAAAATTATACTTTGATTACGTTGACTATGTTTTATTTATATAAGCTTTCTTCTAAAAATAATTTGGAACTATGTGTCTTTAATAATTTTGAAAACCTTTGGCACAGTATTCCGGTTGGTATTTGACTTTATCTCTACTTTGCTCTGCTCTGCTCTGTCTCTGTTCTGTTTGAATTGGTACCAATTTCCTGTCTCTGAGTGCACCCACTTTGAAAACAAAGTGGTTTATTGTGGGCTTTGCTGTGTGCACACTCGAGACTCCGAGAACGAATAAGGAAAAGTTTCACCTTTGTCTCTGCCTAATTTGGCCACCAGGATTAGCACAACCATACCACAGGGGTTAAACATAGTGTTTGCTTTGTGAGATGCTCTATTTGATATAGTGATAATGTTCAGATTTGTTATGCCAAAGTACTTTATGATTTAATTGTTTTGAAAATCATTTGCTCCTTTATGCATAAATATGTTTTGTTCCGTACTTTATTAATTGGTAAATGCTCATGTTTACACACTTGTATAAGTTTTTCACTTACTGAGTTGTGGATAAACTCACCTCTTATCTAATATACTTTTCAGATGATTTGGATGTTCTAACAGAAGACCAAGAATAGAGTTTTTGATCAAGTTTAAGCAGTTAGAGCCACTCAATAGATGAGGAAACAATTAATGAGAGAATGTGAATCCTCTCGTTTATGATTATTCATATTCTTTTAATTATGACTTGGTGAACATTTTTTATATGAATTGGAATGTAGAAAATATTTTATTTGAACATTGTCGGAGACATATTATTTATAGTCGAGGACAGAGTATATCAAACAGGTTGTACTCCTCGACCCCTACGAGTACGGGGTGTTACGTAGAAGCAATTTTGAGCTTTATGTTTTTATTTTGGTTTTTTTACTTGGTGCCTTTTTCACTCCATTGCATCTTCTATAAACAATATCCTTCATGCTCTGGCATTTGCAACGACTTGGATTTTTGGGTTAGTTTTAATATCAGGATCATTTATGCATGTGGTGGTTGGAGGAGTAATGTTAATGACTCTAATCCAATGACGCGAGCTCAATTTGCCATGGACGAAAGGAAGAAATTGAAACCTGAGAGCAGAACTCTTTAGGTTGCGCGAGCTCAATATGCATGTGGTGGTTGGCGGAGTAATGTTAGTTTTACTCGGTTTTTGCGTTTCTCATTTTGCTTAGCAATGTCGTCGTTCATGTTGATGGGGAAGGGGAAGGGGAAGGGGAAGGGGTAGGAGAAGAGGAATTAAGGGATTTCGATGGTGAGGATTGGGTTTGGTTTGGATTGTTGATCTGGATTGTTGATCAAGTATATGTTAGTGTATATTAAATACTATAAATTTTATATGTCACCCTATCATTACGCCTGACCGATTATCAGATATTCTCTATTTCCAAATTCAAGATGGCATATTCATTATTATCTTGAGTTTGAGTGAAAATGTTAAAATATTACTATATTTATGATAAAATATATTCATTATATTCTACCATATATATGATAATATGATTTATTCACTATCATATTTAGTTTATTATGTAAATGATCAATTAGTATCGTTACTTTATTGTATTTCTATTTTTTCTTTGGCCTCATTCACATGTAAAAAGGGATAGATGCATGTTATGTATTCTATAATAATTGAGAATAACCAAGATATTGTAGCACTCAAAGTTTTTGTCTTTCTATATATTATATTATATTATATTTTCTCCGTCTTGAAATTTTATAATATTTTATATTTTCTACGTAAGTAAAGATAACCAAAAACTCTGTCCGATAAAAAAGAAGTACGATATACTGAGCTTGGCACCAACTCCGGGCCTATCTTTATTCATAGAGTTTTGATGCTTAATGACAAAGTTTCACATTTATTCGATATATCAGCAAATAATACTCTTGCAAATGATACATATATTTCTTACTCGTAGAGATTTGAAGGCAAGCGAGGTTTGATGAGAACATCAAGTGGAGTAGATTTGATGTTTGTTAGTCCAGCGCTTCCAGTCATATCTACGGGCAAGTTCGATGGGTTTGAAATTTCAAATGCATGTATGAGATTAGCAAGACACAAGGACAACATTTTCAGGGCTAAAGATATGCCAGGGCACCCTCTTCTACCGCTACCGAAGGGAAGGAGCTCAAAGTTCTGACCCCTGACATCAACCTCCTTGTGGGTTTTGAGAAATCTCTCTGGCTTGAACTCTAATGGATCAGACCATACTCTAGGGTCTGTCTGGATCTTCCACATATTCACTAATATAAGGCTGCCTTTCTGAACGTGATAGCCACCTATGGTGCAGTCTTCTATGGCTTCTCTTGCTGTTGTAGGACCAGGTGGGTATAGCCGTAATACCTCTTTAATAATGGCTTGGAGATATGGCAACTTACTGATATCTTCTTCTGTGACTAGTCTTCTCTTTCCCACATGGACTTCCATTTCCTCTTGGGCTTTTCTTAAGGCATGGTGATTGTTCAACAGTAGGGCGAGTGCCCATGTCAGAAAAACCATGGTTGTGTCTGCTCCTCCTACTATCATCGCCTACGTGAGCATAGTTTGTGTTAAACATATATATAAAATAAATAATTAAATCTAAATTTTCTGATGAGTTTAAACTTTTGACATAAATTGTAATTCCATTTGATATCAAAAGTTTTGAATTTGAATCTGATTTTATAAAATAGAATAATTATAGGTACATGATAACAAATCATAATGCCATCATTATAAGAAAATTATTTATTTGTAACCAATTATTCTTTATTAAAATAATTATTTTTTACGAAAATGTGTCTATTTTCATAATAAATAGTTATCTTTATAGCAAAGAATTTATCAAAAATATATATATATTTTTTTTGTAGTGCATGCTAATTAAACACAAGTTCACAATCAGGAGAGATTCATAAATATTCCTTTCAAGGTTTAGTTTTGACTTGTTAAAACCAAATCATTGAGATAAATACTCGGAATCAGTGCTTCTTGCACAATTCTCATGTGTAGATAACTCATGGTCATACACTTGTAGAAGTTATGGGGTAGTGCTTGGAATATCTTTCATGATTGAGAAAACATACCAAACATGTGGCTTTGGTGACAGTGTCGGCATCAAAGCCAACAAGGTGATCTGAGGTAGTACTAGCAAGGAGTGAAAGCATCACATCCATGAAATCTTGCTGCCGATCATCTTTAGCCTCACCTGAAGCTCTATTCTCCTGGTGCTCCTCCAACCACTTCGTTACAATAAAGTCCATATCTTTTGCTGTTCTCTTCATGGCCTTCTCGTGCCCACCCAAATCCAGCCACCCAAGAAAAGGAATCGCATCCCCCACCACGAAAAGCCCCAGAAGGTGAAAGAATTCCCTAAACACCTTTTGACAAAGTCGTGCCTGCTCGTCACTTGCAAAAGTGGTACTAGAGCAGCGCTTTCCAACAACCTTTCTAAGAATCATGTTGAGAGAAAAGTCCCCAAACCATTTCTTCATGTCCACTAAAACATCATCGAACCCATCTTTCCTCTTGGTCCAGAGCTTGTACAACTCTTTCAAGGAAGTCTCCATCTCTGAGGCTCGAACAACCTTAAGCAGCTCAAGTCGGCGGTTTGAGAGAATCTCCATGGACGTTAACCTCCGGATTTCACGCCAATAAGACCCGTAGGGGCTGAGGCCGACAAGCGCATAGTCATAACTCAAGTGTTTTGCAGCAGCATTTCTGGGCCGAGAAGATAAGCTGGCATCGTTGGTGGTGAAACATTCCTTCGCCATCTCCCAACTGCTGATTACCAAAGCCGAACGTAGCCCAATGCGTATGGAGAAGGCCGGTCCATATTTTTCTGCTAAGGATCCCAAAGTGATGTACGACAGCTGGGGCTGAGATCCGCTTAGGAGGTGCAAGTGACCAAATACAGGCCATGCACCAGCAGCTTCGGGTGCTCTTTTGATCTTAGTAGAACAAGACAACCTTTTGATTATGGAGGAAACAAGAAGTATAGAAAATAGTCCAGTTACGAGGATAATTATACTTAGATTTTGGACCTGGAAATCCATTGCAGATACCTCGAGACTAGAAGTATGATCTTTAGTTTGATTTCAAGAAAATCTGCCTCAGTTTTACAGATTTTATTCTTGTATCGATCACTCTATATATTTATGTTAGGACCGGCCGGTATCAACCCTAAATGTATTAGGTTTTAGCGAGCTGTGTGCTGCCTTGGAGCTTAGGTAATATAATTGACCCATTCAGCATTAATCTCTCCCACCCAGTAATTAATACATGGAAATTTCACATACTTATCCCAATCGGTGCCCGCCATCATCATTCACCTCACACTAGCTAGTCATGTACCTCAAGACTCACTCTTGCGTGTTTGGTTTGAAAAAAACCATAAACCAAAAAAAAAAAAAAAAAAGAAAGAAAGAAAGAAAAAGCACATTCTTAAGAGAGAGAAAACAAAACAAGTGGACGAATATGAAAGAGAGAGAGAGAGAGAGTAGGAACTATGATAATGTATGCATGCATTTCAAGCTGATCAATAAATAATCCATGATATTTTGATCGTAAATACATATTATACCATGTCTTTGTATTGTAACATCCTTATAAGCATCTTCTTGAAGTTTTATGCTACTTAATGTATCCATGCAATAATATCACTACAACATATAGTGGCGTTTGCCACGAAGGAGAGTGGTTCAAAAAAGGCTGGATTTGGTGAGATTTTTTTTTCCACCAAATATTTTGGTGGGATATTTGTGGAATATGATAAGTGACGAATATTATTTTTGCCACAATTTTTTTTTTTTTTGGTGGAAAAGCTATCTTTTTCCCACGATTCTAGTTTTCTGCAAAACTAGTTTGGAAGGACTTCTTTATTCACGAAAGCCATTGTCAAAAAATAAGTATTGTTACGAAACCAATCGGTCAAAATACATCATTATGTATGAATTATAACATGGTTGATTCAGTAGCATATACATAATTCCCACTACTTATATTGTGGCAAAAGATTTTTTGTGTTATTTTTTTTTTTTTGTTGTGAAAATTACTCATCTTAGTCCTACACTTATTGGAAAAAGATTTTTGCCCACAAAGATATTTACTTGCAAATAGGTATTAGCTACCAAGTGTATATTGGTAAAAAGTATTGGCCACGAGTTACATTGAGTAGAATGCTTGGAGATTTTAGAAAAAAAAATGACAAAATAAAAAAATGAGACTTGAGCAAAAGTTGATGACAACAAATAGTCTAATATAGGCTAAAATAAACATATGCCAATATTAGAGATCGAACTTCACACTTATCATAATTTAAAAAGAAAATATTAGAAAAATTTACATTTTTATTTACAAACTTAATCCATATCCAATATATTTAAGTTTCTAAAACCAACGCCAACGTCACGCTTTACAAACTCACTAGTACTCTATCACTTAATCCCAACACTTCAAAATAATTTATCTTTATCTAACTCCATTAATCATGAGACTGAGAAAGCACCAAACAACTAATCAACCAAACAAAAAGAAATAGCATTAAAAATAATTTTGTTGACTAAGATGTAGCAACAGAGAACATATCTTGCACGAAACCCTCAATGGATAACAATAATTGACATAAGAAAACCAAGTAAATAATACTAGAAAGAAAATATAATACCTTCACATGGCAACCAACTCTTAGAACACTATTTGAACATAGGCCACCAAAAGTTGCAAAAAGATGGACCCACATTCTTGTAACCAACGATCAAGATTTGCTTTGTAAGATTCTTCAAAGGTACAAAATTACGTTGAGATCCCTATTGCAAAACAAATTACTGATATTTTTAAGGTTTAGCATTCCATTAATCCACTTGGCTCAGAACGACAAGAGAAATTAATATTCGAACTGCAAATCAAGTAATTCAAACTCGTTAATCAGTCCAGTTTTAAATCAAAAATCACAAACCTACCTCTTTTCAAAATTCAAAGCAGAATCCAAGGAAATCCTAACGAGTGCATCATGATGAGTTTATATATGAAATAGATTTATCATTCACCAAAAAGATAGAAAGAAATTAAGGGTTGTATCAAGAAGGTATCCAATAGTAGTTTTTTCCCATGCATTAACACTACAAAAAAAAGTAGTTTTTGAGACAGATTTTTTTTTTTCTGTGAATATAATTTGGTAGCAAATAATGATATTTTGTTACAAAAATTTATCTGTCAGAAATAATTATAATATATCATTTTATTTCTGACGGTGTAAAAACTGTGAATATTATTCACTTTTTCTAACAGATATAAAATTATAAGAAAAACTTGACAAACAATACTTTTTTCTTACGAATTATAGAATTATTACTGACGATACTAATTAGTCATAAAAGAAATACATTTTTCAATTCTAATTTTGGTAAGAAATAATTATCTTTTCCTATTAAATTTACATCATCATAAAATTTATTGTCTCAAATAATTATGTTGTACAAATTTATTTGTCAAGAATTATAATATGTGAAAATTAAAAGCTTTTTTCCACCAATTAAGATCATTAGAAAAAACTTATACATCATATTTTTATATTTTATTTTTTCTCACCAAATTACTTGATGAAAAAAAATTTAAATCATATAAACCACTTTAACCCCTCGTTCCCCCTTTTTCTGTCTCTCTCACAGCCGAGAGGCGACAGCCCCTCCCCTCTTCCCTGTCTCTCCTTCGGCCATAGCAGCGCCACTGCAGTACAGCCATGCAATCATCGGCGTCAACCTCCCCTCGCCGGCGCCAACCTTCCCCATCACCCACGTCGCTGACCTTTCTCCCTCCATCCCGAACTTCGTAGGCGTAGGACGCAATTTCCAAATAACGACATATGAACGCAGCCCAGTGCCTCCGCAGCCTCCCGCCATCTTAGACCACCACCACAACCTCTCCGGACCATCCCCACCTCCGATCTGCTTTCCTGCACGCCTCCCTCCCTCTCCTCCTCACCGAATCGAGCCATCTCCCTACACGGGTTCTTTCCCACATAATTTTAGTAAGTTTTCTCCAACTCTTTGAGACATTTGCCTAGGTTTTTTATTTGAGTGAAGAGTTGATTTTTATGTGGTTTCAATCTGTTTCTCTCAATAACAAATATTACTTGATCTGCATATTTAAGCTTTTCCAAATATTACTTGTAAGTTTTTCTAATTTTATTCTTGTGGCTCATAATGTTCATATATGATTTAATCTTCTATATACACATTTAAGCTTTTCTAGTTCATAACTCATGATCTGCACATTGATTTTAGTTTGAGTAGAGCTACCTACTTTTAAGTCCTAGTTGGTAGAAGAAAATAGGGTGAAATTTAGAAAATCTGAGCCAACGAGCTTTTGCTACAATGATATTTCATTCCTTATGATTAAAGGATGGAGAGTAAGGTTATGGGTTCAAAATACATGTAGCGTACCAGGAAGAAAGAAATAAGTTTTCACGATTGGACTAACTTCTGACTGGTGTTAGTGAATGACTAGGATACCTCATTATGAGATCTATGGAATCCAGGGTTTCTGTTTTTGAATAGGTATGGTTTTGTTAATCATAGAGACAATGATACCATTGCTAGTTTGAGATATAAATATCTGTTTTGCATGCATATAAGTTGGCAGATTGTGGACAAAAGTGTGACAATTGATCTCGATGATCTTTTAAATGAGACCCAGGAATTTGAGTTTCGTTCCGAGGTTTATGTTATAACTTGGTAAAAGATGTGTTGCATTTGCACCGTCTTTGTCATTGTCTTAGAAAAGTTGAAACTATTGAATGCTAATGTAGTTTGTTTTCTTGAGTAGCTCTATCATATGATATATTTGTGTCTATGAAATAGGAAACTAGGATTTAGTATGAGGTGCAATTGCAAAGAAAATTGCATCTTTTTAAAAGAAAGTCCTGAGTAGTTCTATCATATGAGGTGCAAAGAAAATTGCATTTTTTTAAAAGGAAGAAAACTTCCATGCGTACAGTTTTAGGTTTTTGTTTAGAAGGAAGATGTTTGGGCCCATGTAGTTATATTTGTAATCATTAAATGTTTGCCTCTATAGTTGATAATTTATAAAATCAAATTTCCTATGAATGCCCCAATATGTTAAAATTGCCTGTTAAAATTATTACAAGTAATATGCATATTTTTAAAAAATTTAACTACACGCTTGCAGTTTTTTGTCAATATTTTAGAGCCTTCTTTATTTTCATTGATTATTACAATTTAGATACTATTGTAGCTCAATAATTGTTTCTAGGGGGAATGGTACAGTGCTTGCCTAGGTGCGTTTACTGATGTTGGGAGGTTGTACCAATGGAAAAATACTGCAGATATTATTCAGAGCAAAGTTTTACAGGTATATGGTCCTTTTTTTATTGATAAGTAAAAGATAAATTATTAAGTGATCAAGAAGATATTATTCAAAGCAAAGTTTTACAGGTATATGGTCCTCTGTGTGTGTGTGTGTGAGTGTGTGTGGATGTTATGTGTATACCAATGAAGTGCTCAAGAAGAAAGTTTTTTAAAGGTTAATTGTTTTCTTAATCATTTTCAATTTCTATTTATTTCATGTTATTGAAAGGGAAGAATGAAGACATGAAGCTCCTTTTTGAAAAGGAATTAAAATCCAGGAATTTTGGTGATTTTCATGTCGAATGTCTCAGAGATACATGGATTGGAAAAAACAGGTTCATTCTCTCTTCCTCTCTCTCTCTCTCCTCCATTCTCTCCCACAAGCTAATAAAGGCAGAAATATTACTGCATTTAAGTGGCCATTTATTGATTTAAGTGCAAGCCCTTTCTCATGGGGACCTGCTGTTGGTGGAAAATATGTGTGCACAGAATTAAGTTTACCCAATGTGGAAAAAACAATTGGTGCAGTTTCAGGTATTACTGTAATTCTCATTAGTGCTATGTCATTTGTATGTGTTGAAGTGTGCACGATTCTTCCCTTTTTTTGGTCAGCATTTTCCATTTTTTGATTAATATGCTGCCTATTTGTAGAGATGATATTGTTCTTTTGATGATATAATATTCTAAGAAAAATGGAAAAATGCCCTTGATTGTCTAACTTAGACATTGTAATGTATGTTGGCATATTTGGTTTGTTTGGCTGTAATCGTTATGGGTTGTTTTTTTTTTTGTATATGTATTCTTCATAAAACAAATTCTTTTTGTTTTTGTGTGTGGAAACCTTATGGAGCCTTGTTATGTAAATGAGGTGCTTTAATGCTACTCTGTTGAGGACGTTGATATCCTGTCAGAGTGGTGGTTAAGTACCTAAAGAATAAGGTGCAATAGATGTTGTTGTGGATAATGCATGTTTGAGCTCTTTAGACAAGTTTCTTAGTTTTCCTTTATAATTAATTTTGACTTTTTCTATGGCATGTAGAACTTTTTGAAGATGAGGCTGAAGATAGGTTGCAAGATGCTATTCAGGAGAAGTTTGCTGTGTTTGGTGATGTATGTTCTTTGTGGTGAATATAAGAATTGAATACTATGTGAGATTTTTCAATTCTTATATTTCATGTTAGTAATTTACCTGATTGTGAGGCTCCCATGTATCTTGTTTTTAATTGTTGTGCATTCCATTGTTGCAGAAAATACATCAGGCCATTGATATTCTTCTGGCAGAGATTGATATATATATATATAAGCTTTTTGCTTTTAAACATTGTAAGGGAAGGAAGGCCTTAAGCTTGCTCTTTGTGAAGGTGATCTTCTTTGTGATGGCAAAGGACGGCACGTTTCTTCTTTTTCTCTTTTAAAATATTTGGTTTGGGGTGGGGGTAGATGAGATACGGGTTTGGTGAGAGAATACTTTATTAACTTGCTTATGATGAACTGTTTTGCTGTTTGGTAAGTCAAAATTGTTCCCGTTCATTTTGCATGCAATTTTGGTTATTCTAATAAATAGAGATAAAATCATAATCATGCTAAGTTTTCATCTCTCTGGTATGATAGAAGTCACAAGGAAAAGGCCATAGAGACATTAAAGAGAATGGAGAGTTAGAATTTGTTCAGCGATACTTGTGAGGTTTGCCTATTGGCCTGTCACTGACAGCATTTGTTATTTTCCTTGTGTTGGAATAGTGTTGTATCTTATTCATGAATTATTTGGTTATGATACCTTAACTCTCCTGCAGCCCTACCAAAGCAATCGAGGGGCGAGTGCAAGACATTGTCACAAAGAATTATTTACAACACCTATTGCATCTTCTTGAAGGGAAGGGTGGAGAGTTGGAATGGCAAAATATGATGGATAGGTCTACTCCTAACTTTGCATACCAAGCTTAGTACCATGAGCTCGAGGTAGATTCTTACTTTGATTATCATCACATCTCTTTTCTCTATTCTTCATTTGTTGAAATGATTTGTATTAGTGTCACCTAACTGTATTGCATCTGAGAAGCATATTGGCACTCATGCCATTATTAATTAATACGATCAGATTGTTCATATGCTTATCTTTATATATCTTCTTACAATCTTTAATTGATTGTTATATCTTTGGCATCATAACTTGGATTTGCTGAAATGTCTTTATATCCTAAGACACCTCACTCTGAAATTTATGTAATCCAGGGTCTCTATTTCTCATTGTAATTATTGGGACTTTGTATTCTTGGTTAGATGCTAGACCACATATTTTCTTCTTTTCAAACTACCTAGAAATTATTATTTGTATTCCAATATATATATTTTTTTGTAATATATTGTTCACATTCTTTATATATTATAGGAATAAGGCTATGAGCCAGTGAGATTGTTTTACTATTTTTTTTTTTTTGTTTTATAAAAGACTATTTCCAGCGATCACAAAGTCGCCGGAAATATTTTTTTGGTCACAATTACCTATTTCCCATGATTTTCATCGTGACATATAAGTATTTCTGACTCCTGTTAATTATAGTTAGCACATTTTTTGCAACGAAATCTTACACTTTTTGCGAGGAAAAGAATCGTCAGAAATAAGAGTATTTCTCACGATTTTTACGGTGGTAGCTTTAAGCATTTAAAGTTACCATTCTATTCCTGCGAGTCTGCTACGATCTAATTTGGTGACAAAAATTTTATTCTGACAGAAATATATGGTATTAGTCACGAAAAGACACGCAGGAAAAGATAATTTTTGTTGTAGTGATTGCCTAAGACATATATAGTAGAAATATTAGATAGAATACTATATACTATATATGTCAATATTGCTTCAACAGATTACTTATTAGGCTTTATCAATGACAGTTTCTTTGCTATAATTGACTGATAAAGATGACTAGATGGTCTGGAAGAAGTCCCACTTGATATTCCTAAATCACCAACATCAAACTACCAAAACGACCCTTTTTTTAAAGTACCAAAATGACCCAATTTAACCCCATCCATTGATTCAAAAAGATGAGCACAAGAGTTTGTCCAAGAAACAAATAGAGTTAACATCTCCAACACCCTGCTTAAATAGAATATTTCACAGTGAATATTTTTCCACAAAGAAAAAAAAAACAGAGAAGTATTTATTCTTTTTTCCTTCAAATACAAATAGAGTTTCCTTGCTATAATAAGACTTGCATCTATTAAAAAATTAAAAATCACTTAAGTATCATAAAAGCAACATTAAAAACAAACTATCTGGATTCAATGTGTGTACAGCACTAGAAAGAGATTAACCAAATAAAGCCGAACTTTATGAAAGCAAAGGTAAAAACTTTACCTACTGGTGGACTTGAGCTGCTCTTTGAACTCCTTGAGCTTGAGGTTTCTCATGTTCTCGAAAGAGAACACATAAACACCTTTGAAACCATTCTCTGCTGTCATATTACCAAATCTGAGAATTGATTTTGTTCCTACACAACATAGTAAATGGTTTAAATGAGAATCTATAAGCCGAATACATAGAATAGCAAAGAATCACTGTGAGATCCCAAATTTACGCGCACTTTTACACGCTATTTTTGTCATTCCCCTTAAAATAACTTGGGAATCGAGGTGTCAGGATGATGACAACACGGGTCACACATCCCAATAACAAGTGTCAAACGTGTGTGCACACGTGATATACATCCAATATAGGTCGCAACGGATAATAAAATCAATAACTAGATACTAGAATTTTTAGAAATATTTTACAAACCAATTTAATAAAAACTCTCTAACAGGAGATTTAATACAGTCATCCGAAATACAAATTAAACAAATACATATTTATAAAAGGGGGAAAATAAATTTCTTGAGATGACAATTAATATTAATATCACCTTAACGGCGGAGCCGTCTCTTTAGGCTCAGCTTCTTCATAATCTGCATCCAAAAACTACGACACCAAAATGGCATCGCAGGTAAGTATAACCCAAACAAACCCAAGACAATAAATACATTAATGCCACAACAACAACCATGAACAAATTACCATATGCATGAGACTTAAAATCATATTCCTCAAAATTAATAAAATAACCACATACGCCAAAATCGCATTTGGCCCAAAATAAAACTCCAGTAAAATCACCCATCATTTTCCTAGAAAATGATGACCATAAGTCCATTAAAACCACAACCATTTTTTCAGAAAATGGTTCACGTAAAACCAATAAACACAACCCCCCACTTTTCCAGAAAATGGCCTAAACATCTATTTTATTAACCGTATACACCATGATCTCCCCTCGGGACCATCCACATACTCTGACTTTCATCATCACACTTAAGGTAACGACCCTGCATGTGACTTCAGAATGGGCGATGCTTAGCTAACCCCGCCCAGCTCGTACCATGACCAGGCATCTCCTAGCTCCCACCAGCAGAGGAGCCACAGAATCGGCACGAAAGCGTTACCATTCTGTCCGATCTCGTCGTCGCTTGGCGACGACCCAGGAGATATCACTCAGTATATTCCGCTCTCGAGTGACCATAGGAGCTCCACCGGGATAATGCCCCATCTTGGCTTGGGGTCGTGATACACGCACCCGAAACCATAAACACAATGAAAATCCAGTTTTCATTTCCAACAAATGAATATGTGCGTAAATATACAATGCAGACGACCATGCACCAAATAGCTAACAATTAATAAATTTAAACAATAATCAAACACAATATCTGTTGATACCATAAATATATTTAAAATTTAAAATTTATTTGGAAAATACTTACAGCGATTGAAAATCTATATCCTTGAGCAGACGCCATTCCGCAGCGTTCACAGCGGTCATTTGTACGTTAGGCTAAAGTGCTCGGTTTGACACCAAAATTTACGAAAATACTCTTTGAAGGGTGGGGAATCTCATGGAGGTGGTGGTGTGGCGGCACAACCACCGGAAGGTGGCGGATCAAGGTCAAAATGGGTGAAAACCCATTTTCAGGTTTGAGGTTGTACCGGGAAGGTGAGGCAACAGTTGGGGAAACTAAGTTAGGGGGATGACCGGCTAGGCGAGGGGAGTCTTTTGGTGGCAGTGGTGAGGCCTACGGTGGCCAGACGGTGACGCGGTGAAGAACAACCCGTTTTAGGACCCGTTTCGGGTGGAGGGGTAATCGGTGGCAATGGGTGGCTACCAACGGTGGGTTATGCTCGCCGGAGAGTGGAGAGTCTAGTGGTAGGTCGCCAGTGCTAAGGGGTGGCCGGCGGAGGCCGAAGAATGCAAAGGAAGCTAAAATGGTAATTTCGGGTAGAGGACTCACGCGCCGGCTAGGGGTTGCCGTGAGGTGCACCGCCGGTGCAGGGGAGGTCGCCGGTATGTGAGGAGGCTGGCGGTGTGGGCGGTGTTGCTAGTGGGTGGCCGACGGTGGCACTGGGGCTGAGGAGAGAACCGGCGAGAGATGAGAGGGCGAGAGGGGTACGCGGGCTGGGAGGTTTCTGGGGCCGAATGTGTAGAAAGAAAGGAGAAAAATAAAAAGAAAAAAGAAAGAAAAAAGAGAAAAAGAAAAAAGAAGGGAAAATGAGTCTAACTAAAAGAACACAATAAATTAAATAAAAGCTGGTTTTAAATACTATAATTTCAATATCAATAAAATAAGATATTTAAATCCCACTAATTAAAATAAATTAAACCCAAGCGCAATATTAAAAATAAAATAATAATTAATATAACGAAAGTAGATCAAATAAATTCACACAATAAATAAAGGAATTTAATTCCCAATCATTAAAATAATTAACTCATTAAAATAAATAAGAAAAGAAACGTAACTCAATATTAACTAATTAATAACTCAAATAAATATCTTAAACAAATAATATATGACTAATTATATTATTTAAATAAATTAAAATAATTAATACCGAAAATAAAATAACGTGTAAAAATACACGTAAGTCCGGGATTTCACATTCTCCCCCCTTAAAAAGAATTTCGTCTTCGAAATTCGCTCGGCTGCAACTAATAAAACTCCAATAGCTCACCTACTACATCACTTAATACTCACTCTAAGCATTAGCACAATCATCTATTTTCTTTAAACACAAATGGATTTTATTCTATCATAAGCGTATAGTCTCCAAATAATATTTCATCTCTAAAACTTCTGAGGTAGCCAATTAATCTGGACTCCATATGTACATGAATCTCAGTACAATCTCCCAAAATCTTAATATTCACTAACTCCATACCACAATTTGTGTCACCCTAAAGTAACTCACAAGTTTATCTTTCTAACTTAATCGTCAATAACCATAATTTACCCAACTAAAAGATATATTCTCACTTACAAGTATCATCCCAAATTTCAAGTCACCACTAGTTTCTCAAAATCAACACAAGACTTGAACCTCCAACTACATTGCAAGGCATCATGCTTCCGCACGCACTCTAAAAACTCACTAAATGCATAAAAATTTAAGTCGTCATAATTTATCACTATAAGTAAAAATTGGCTTAATATCTATTACAAGAAATCATTTTCCACATTTACAAATCCTAATGCTTTTTCATTTCACAATTCAAATTATGTCTCCCAATATTAAAACCTAAAATTTCTAACTCCCAAACCTCTAATACACTTTCCCATCATTATAACTCATCACTCTCATCATATTTTAATTATCTAAATCCGTATTCTCTCAATCAAACCTTCATTACCTATGAGATGGAATAACCTCAAATATTTTAATTCTTATATGACCTCAAGTCACAACTAATTCTTTAAGATACCTCGACAAATATTGCTAACCATTTAATTCTCCGAAATATTATACTTAAATTATCCATTCCAAACAATTCACCCAGAAGCCTAAAATTTATATCTCTTAAATTTATTTCCATTATATCAAATAAACCCTATCACTTAACAAACAAATTCTCCCAAGTTAAACACCAACCAAAGACAAATACTCTCCAAAATTTACACGCATATTTATTATACATCAATATCTAAGTATCCACAAATAACATCAAAACTTCACCAAGAAAATAATTGATCGCCTACTATCATAAGCATTACTAAAACAATTTCCATAACAATATATCAATGGCTAAGAATTTCTCACTCACATGAAGAGTTCGCCCGGATTATAATTCTAACAATCTCTCATAAATAAATTAAAATTTAGAAACTCTAACACTCAGTGAGACTCAGGTACTACACATAATTAACATAGGAAATATCAACAAGAAACCCAATTACATAAATACCAGTAATTATCAAAACAAATCCATCTCACAAAGATATAACAACATATCTAACCACTAAATAAAACTCAAGTAATTCACATTAATATTATATAAAAACACAAAAGGGGGAAAAGATTTAATAAACAAATAAGTAAAAGCCACTCATTCAAGAAAACAAGCCCAACTCCTTTAATAAACACAAAGTCACAAAATACGATTATTAAATAAAAGAAGGAGATTAAATTAAAATAAGAACAGCAAATAAAATCGCAAATAAAACTTTGAAATTCTCTACAAAACCAATTCTTAAAAAGATTTATTGTAGAAATTTCTAAAATTTAAAACCTTTAAAAGAAACGAACCATAATAAAATAATTAAATCGATAAATTAATTAATAAATAAATACAAACAAGTCGCCAAGCAAATCCACTTGCCAAAAATGAATAAATAAACTCTCAAAATAGACAATGGAAATGTGAAAAATATAATCAATTAAATTTATCTCAAAGCATAAACATAAAAACAAAGCATGACAGCGACTCTTTTAAATTTTTGTCTAAATAAATTTCAAACTTTTAGAAATATTTAAAATACGAAAGCCATAATTAAAATAAAAAGATAATAAACAAAATCCCAAACTATTTTGTAAGAAACCTATGAATTTAAATTAAAATCAAATCCTAATAATAATTGAATAAAAGTTTAAGAAAATAGAATAACCCACAACAAAAGAAATAAACTTTAAAATAAGAAATTTCATAACACAATTATTTAAAATAAATGATTCATTAAAATAAATGATATAAAATATTAATCTAATCCAAATTATCCAAATTCTAATTTTAACAAAACAAAAACATACATATAAAATAAATAATTAAATAAATACTCGACAACTTAATCAAATAAAATCAACTAACTAAAATCTTAACTACTACCCAATTACAATATCAAACAAATATTAAAATAAAAAAAAAAACAAAAAAAAAAAACCAATCAATCAGAACTGATTTAATTATGAAAATAAATAAACAACATAAACATTTAAAATAAAAAGCACAACATAATGAAATAAATATCGATAATCTTACAATATAAATTAGTAGGAAAACTTATAGAGCAAATAAAATAATAGAATAAAATAAAATAACCAAATCATAAAACAAATAAATTTTTAAAATCACTAACTTTTCTGGTACTGTCCCTAGGGAGATACTCTTTGAAGGATAGGGAATCTCATGGAGGTGGTGGTATGGCGGCACAACCACCGGAAGGTGGCGGATCGGAGTCAAAATGGGTGAAAACCCATTTTCAGTTTTGAGGTTGTACTGGGAAGGTGAGACAACGGTTGGGGAAACTGAGTTAGGGGGATGACCGGCTGAGCGATGGGAGTCTTTTGGTGGCAGTGGTGAAGCCTACGGTGGCCGGATGGCGGCACGATGAGGAACAACTTGTTTTAGGACCCATTTCGGGTGGAGGGGTAACTGGCAGCGATGGGTGGCTACCAACAGTGGGTTATACTCGCCGAAGGGTGGAGAGTCTAGTGGTAGGTCGCCGGTGCCAAAGGGTAGCCGGCGGTGGCCAGAAAATACAAGGGAAGCTAAAATGGTAATTTCCAGTAGGGGACTCACGCGCCGACTAGGGGTTGCCGTGAGGTGCACCGTCATTGCAGGGGAGGTTGCCGGCATGTGGAGAGGCTGGCGGTGTGGGCGGTGTCGCCGGTGGGTGGTCGACAGCAGCCTTGGGGCTTCGGAGAGAACCGGCGAGAGATGAGAGGGCGAGAGGGGTATGCGGGTTGGGGGTTTCTGGGGCCGAATGCGCAGGAAGAAAGGAGAAAAAGAAAAAGAAAAAAGAAAGAAAAAAGAGAAAAAGAAAAAAGAAGGGAAAATGGATCCAACTAAAAAAACATAATAAATTAAATAAAAGTTGGCTTTAAATACTATAATTTCAATATCAATAAAATAAGATATTTAAATCCCACCAATAAAAATAAATTAAACCCAAGTGCAATATTAAAAATAAAACAATAATTAATATAATGAAAGTAGATCAAATAAACTCACATAATAAAATAAAAGAATTTAATTCCCAATCACTAAAATAAATAAGAAAAGCAACGTAACTCAATATTAACTAATTAATAACTCAAATAAATATTTTAAACAAATAAAATATGACTAATAATATTATTTAAATAAATTAAAATAATTAACACCGATAATAAAATAACGTGTAAAAATACACGTAAGTCCGGGATCTCACAATTTTATTCTCAGTATTAATTATTTTAATTTATTTTAATAATATTATTGGTTGTGTTTTATTTGTTTAAAATATTTATTTGAACTATTCGTTAGTTAATATTAGTTTTATGTTCTTATAATTAAATATTGAGTTACGTTGTTTCTTTATTAATTTAAATGTGAGGTAACTATATTGAGTCCGGGATCTCACAATTTTAGCTATTCGTTAGTACTTTCCAAACGAGTTTTAAGATTTAAATATATTTTTGCATTAAGATCTATGTGTTGGTTGATGTTGGTATTTGTTGGTTCATTGGATTGTTCAAATGTTGGATATTTGGTGCATGGTTGTCTGCATCGTGTATTTACGCGCATGCTCATGAAAATATTTGAAAATTGAATTTTTGCATGATTTTGGATATTCATGTGTTGGAAATGGAAACTGGGTTTTAAATTGAGTTTATGGATTTTAATGGTTTTTAGCTGAGTCATAACGGGATCGGCGATACGTAACGCCTATTGTGATCAGTGTATGTGTGTGTGGATGACATAATGGGGACGGCGATACGTAACGCCCATTATGGTCATTGTGTGTGTAAGTCATAATGGAGACGGCAATACGTAACGCCCGTTATGGTCATTGGGTGTGTATTTCATATCAGGGACGGCGATACGTAACGCTCATTATGATTTCGGGTGTGTGTATATCATATCGGGGACGGAGATACGTAACGGCTGGTATGATTGGTTTTGAGGATATTATTTTCTGAAAAATGATGAATGATTTTACTGGAATTTTATCGTGGACCAAATGGAATTTTGGCGTGTATTTATCTTATTTATTTTGAGAAAGATGTTCTTTTGAGATTCATGTATTTGGCGTCATGTTCATGAGTTGTGTTGTTGCATGAGTATATTTTTGTCTTTTGGTTTGGTTGAGTTGTACTTACTAGCGATGCCATCATGACATTGTAGTTTTTATATGTAGATTATGAAGAGGCTGAGCTTGAGGAGACGACTCCGTCGGTGATGTATTATTGTTATAAAATTGTTATCTCGGAAAATTATTTTCCCCTTTTAAAAATATTATTTGTTTAATTTATCTTTCGGATGACTGTATTAAATTTCCTATTGGAGAATATATGTTAAATTGAATTGTAAAATATTTCTAAAATTCTAGTATTTAATTATTGACCTATATATATATCTGCTGCTTTTATTTATGTATGTCATGTGTGCACATACGTTTGGCACTTGTCGTTAGGATGTGTGACTCGTGTTGTCATTATCCTAATGCCTCGATTCTCGTATTTATTTTAAGGAAAATTTGGGGGCATCACAATCGCACCAACAAAATATTATCTTTAACTTGACTTCCACTAAAGTGGCCATTAAATATTTTACATTTTTTTGTAACAAACTTATCAAATTCAACACCCTCATCTACCGTCTACGTTTAATAAATTTAAATTCTTAATATCCTAAATTTATGTCGAAGTATTCCTCATATAGGAAAGCCAACAATGTGACAGAGTAAATCCACTGGAATAAAAAATATCCATCGAGGACCTTGGGTTTGCTATTCCATATGCAACAAAGGAAAGTAAAAAACTTAAATAAAAAAAAAAAAGCTATTTTCTTTATCCAGTATACAATAGTATAGCCAATTCAAAAAAAAAAAAAGTTAGCAAATTCACAACTTTTAAAATCGTAATAAGACTACGAAAAGAAAACTATAAAGAACCAAAGACAACACAGAGAGAGAGGAAGGTGATTTACTGCCGCATCAAATTAAATGTTGATATACAAAAAAGGGTGCCTCTAATGCACATATGACAGATAAAAAAGAATGAACTTTATGATAGGCATTAGAAAAAATAATCACAACCCTACAACCCCATGGTTCCCATTAGAAAAATGAAAAAAAACTCTGAAAAATATGAGGAGTTTACAACCAAAATCAATAGCATTATATCATCAGTATTATAATATAATTACCCCATTAAATGGAAAAAATAGAAAAGCCCATTAGTCGATACAAAGAAAAAAAGAGTAGAGACAGATCCATCCTCAGAAGGATCAAAATAGTACCTGAAATGATGACTATTGAGATCCACAAGTGTAGAACTATTGCACTTCCAAGAATTCTCTATTTCTTGGGGCTATTCAAGGAGATATAAAGGGTGTTGGGGGCTGGAGTATAATGTCTTTGATTGAAATGCAAGCATGGCTATTCATGATAGCTTAAACCCTGTTACTATTGATGAAAGGGCACAGATGGCACAACCAATTGCAATCAAAACCACGAATAATTTAACGCTGTCAACTGAATATGGATTTTCTTACTCTTAACTATTATCTCTCTTTGGTATCTTAGGCAGCTAACAACAGAGTATTAAACAAATAAAATGGAAAAAAAAAATTCCCTGGTTGTTTACTTGTTTCCATGCTCATCTCCATGATCTAATCTCTAATCTATATGCAAAGTCTCCATTAGACTACTCTAGCCAAAAAGAGTAAGATCACAACTTACACGATATCTTACCAAATTTGTAATTGAAGAGGATTATTATACATGTTAAACCCAATTTAGCCATCTCACCAACATCACTTCAGTCGATATGACATTTTTTGTTAAATAAATTAAAACTTGCAAGACACATGTGCAAAAAAGTTAAAAACACAGCATTGGAGACTGGAGAACCTCAAGAAGTAAGTATTCGTTTACTTACACGACATAATGAAGTAAGTATTAATTCATTAAAAGGTTTGAATTTTTCAAAAGACATTCTTCTATCTTTCTCACTTGGATTATGTACATTCCAAATGGTAGACAACCCATAAAGTGCCAAATTGGGTCTAATACCTTTCTTAGCCTCAAAGTCTATCTTTTAGCTACCGACAACAGAACTTCCATCTTAATCCCAAGCTAGAAATAATTCACTCTTCTGTTAATACAACAAAACCCAACTCAGATTACAAGAGTAACCACATTGTAGAGAGGAATAACATACCCAGAAGTTGACATGACACAAGACAACCAAGAGAGTAGAGCATCCAGAAGTTTATACAAAACCGACCCAAAAAATGAATTACATTTGTAAAAGCCTCAAAATAATATCATAAGGTGTTGGTGTGGATAGTAATCAAACATATCAAAAAGATGTGGTGAAATAATATAACTTGTCTGCCACCTCATTGATTAACGACATTCATTCTATGGCATAATTGAACTTGTACAATATATTATAATTTTGTGTTATGATTGTCAATTATAAAAGTGCAATGGAGTTTCTGTTATCTATTTATTTTTAATAGAGTAGTCTACCAAATTGGATTGAAAGAAAAACTAAAATTCTCTTGAGTATAAAATAGAACTTATAGACAAGATGTATTAAAAAACTCTTACCTGAATTTCAGTGGCCCCAATCAACAACTCTTGGCAACCCAATCATGCACACTTTCTAAACTAGTGCACTTAAGTAACAATATCTCTACGCATATGAATGACAATAATCAATTGTATGCAGTTTACTAACTTAGAAAAGGACTAATAAATTGCAACAATGTGCACAAAGATTAATGGTGTTTCTCAAGAACTATTACTAACTCAGAAAAATGAATCTCTTTTTTTATTGAAAACAAAATTGGTACAATCTCAAGAAAAAGCTAATAAAAATTCATGAAAATCTAAAGAAGTGATGATGTTGTGCTATAACATACAAAAATCAAACTACAATACGCCAAAAAGAAACAAAAATTATGCTTGATCCTCATGGTTGAGAGCTACACACAAAAAAATCAAACGCAAACAAAAAATTGTTAGCAATTAAGATCAATAGCAGTAAAGCTAAAACCCTAGCCCCTATTGGTGGTGGCCAGCGATGGTGTGCTCGTGGTGGTGAGGCTAGGGCTAATGAGAGAGAAAAAGAACAATATAGAGAAACCAAGAGGGGAAGGGAGATAAACTCATTGGCGAGGGCAACAAATCCAGAAATAGAGAGAGGGAGAGGGGGGGGGGGGGGAGAGGAGAGGCACGAGGGTGGTGGGTGGGAAAGAAAATGAGGAAACGGGAAAATACAAAAAAGTTGAGGGAAAAATGAATGGATTTAATTTTAAAACTATGATTTTCTTTTGCAGCAAGTTAATGTCGTGGCAACTAATAAATGAGTCGTCATAGAAAAAGGTATGCCACGATGAGAAATTTGTCATTCATATCTCCTTTTGTGGCAACTTCATTCCGTGACAAAAGACAGTTAAACTTGACACAAAAACTTTTTTTCCAAGAGAGACATATGTTCTATCCATTTTTTTTCTCTCCCATAATAAATTTAGTGGCACAAATAGTTACATCATAGTTAAAAATCTTTTGCCACTAAATATTTTTGACCATGACAATATCGTAAGAAAAAGTCTATGTTTTTCCCTTTAGTAATTCTCATGACAAAATGTGACTTTTTGCCATGACAGTATGCCACGAAAAAAGAATCCATGGCAAAAGCTGCTAAACATTGTAGTGAATTATCTTTACTATTATTCGTCTTGGTTGTGACCATAAGTTGAATATTTACAAATCTCTCTCTTCTCTGTTACATGATGTTCACAAAAACAAAGTGAAATGGTGAATAAAGCATACTTTAAACTATCTATATATTTATTTAATATATTATTATTTTAACACGGTGCCCCATCAATGACATCATGAAACGTTTATTGCTCTGGAGTCGAAGTAAGCTCTTGAGGTTCTTTTTAGCTTTCAAGAAACGAGGCTCTCAATGAAGGAAATGGATTGTTGTAAATATTCTCTTGGATTTTCTAATTGTTTTGAAATGGATTGTGGGGGAGGGGTGGAGATATTTTTGTGTTATGGTTGAATTCTGTCAATTTAATTATACAAAGTTATTCTTGTAATCATGTGAATGCTATGGTTAAGGATGTTGGGAGTGATAATTCTTATTTTTATATGACGGGTGTTTACAATAATCCTGAGGTTGTGAGAAGAGTTGAGACTTCGAATTTATTGAGGAGATTACATAATGGTCGTTCTGGTCCCTGATTGCTTGTTAGGGATTTTAATAAAATTATGTGTCAAGAGGAGAAAATAAGGGGTCGTGATCACCTTGAAGGGCAGAGTGGTGAGTTTAGAACGATGGTGGAGGAGTGTGAGTTATGAGACTTGGGATTTATAGGGCCTCGGTTCATGTGGTGTAATTTACGTGATGGTCAGGCTCGGGTTATAGAGAGGCTCAGCAGATTTCTTGCTAATTCGGAATGGTGTAATCTATTTTCTTAAGCTATTGTTACACAAATGGTCCATTTTAGTCGCTATTAGTCTGTTTTAGTTCAAATAGTCATTTTGATAGCAAATTTTTGGTCACTAATGCCAATTTTTCTTATAGTGTATGTGGGTAAGAGAGGAGGGTTTCCAAAGAATTATTAATAGAGTGTGGGAGAGGGAGGGGTAGGGAAACTCTATGGCTGTTGTTATGGGTCATATTTATGCTTGTGGGACTAACTTGCCATAGTGGAATAAAACTCAATTTGGATATGTGCAATCTAAATTGAAGAAAGCTCAAGAAGAATTACAATCTCTACAGGAATTGAGGATTGGAGAGGAGAGCCAGCTGAGGAATGCACAACAAAGAGTTTAGTTGTGGTTGAAACATTGGTTAGTGGTGGAGGAAAGGTGAAGGAGACTGTGTTATCAGCTTTGAACTCGAGGCAGTTTCCTCAACCCTTAAATCATACTTTTATCACTTTAGTGCCTAAGACATCTTCTCCAATGTTACTAAGTATAGACCTGTGATCCTATGTAATGTTGTATATAAGTTGCCCTCCAAGATTCTGGCTAATAGATTGAAGAGTATGTTTTCCAATATTATTTCTGAGTCTCAGTCGGCTTTTGTACCTAGTTGAATGATTACTAATAATGTTTTGATAGCTTATGAACTTCTCCATTATCTAGAAGTATAGGAAGGCTGGAAAGAAGGGATAGATGTCTATTAAATAAGACTTATGAATTTTTTGAGGCTCATTTCTATAGAGAGTTATGGAAAACCATTTGGAATTTGAGGATACAACACAAAGTTAAATTTTTCTCTTGTCTTGACTGTTTACCAACTCGGGATAATTTATGCAAAAAGATGATTGATACTGATGGAGTTTGTTGCTTGTATCACTCTAATGCCGTGACTATTTCACATGCTTTATTGCACTATCTAATCATGATGGAATATGGCAAACTTATCTTAACATGTTATGGCAAATGTGGATCGCAATTAGCCTCTTTTTAATGCAGCAATGTAGGTTAATAATTTGGGAGGTTTGGAGGCTCTAGAGATATTTTTCACCATTGCATCAACTCTATGGTTTAGAAGAAATAAAAAGTTGCATGAAGATGAAGTCTTAGATGCATGTACCTGTATAAAATATGCATTAGTGGATCTGAAAATGTTTGGAGAGCTGAAGACTTGTCATGGTCCTGATTAGCCCAAGTTTTACAGATGGAAGACACCACCAATTGATTTCTTGAAACTTAATGTTGATGGTGCTACTTTCCAACATTTTCACAAAGTTGGGGTTGGCTATTTTGAGGGATGCATAAGGAAAGGTTTTGATGGCTGCCAATAAAGGAGATTGGGAAGTGGATTATCCTGAGGTGATAGAAATTTTAGCAGTGCTATGTGGACTGCAACTCATCTCACATATGGAGATCACGCACTTATTTGTCGAATCAGATTGTTTACTTGTTGTGACAGCAATAACAGCATATTCTTCTAGTCATTCTCCAAGGGAATCGATTATTCATGACATTAGGCTTCTTTTAAATACTTCTACTGATGTGAGAGTGTGTCATGGGTATAAGGAATGTAAAGAGGTTGCTCATTACTTAGAAATGTTTGAGTTGTTGAAAGCGTTCAAATGTGATACTATGGATATTTAGATTTTATTTCTTAAATTAGTTGACTTAATAGTTGTCTGTAACTTGTTTTTTATGTTAATGAAATGTTTGGTTATGTATATATATATATATAAAAAAAACAGATCGGGGTTACCCATGCATTGTTGCATATATATATATATATATAAGGCAGAAACTGCCAAGGAACAGTACTGAATGACATCCAGTAAAAAGTTGCCGTACAACAACCCAAGTATTCGAGAAGTAACGTATAATTCCATTCCATGCTACTTTATAAACTAGGACATGCTTTTATTCTGCAGATTACCATATATCCGTTTATTCTATATGGAAACCATAGAATAATCATATGGCCGCTATCATCTTGATCACTAGGCATGTATAGTCGATATGGTCTTTTAATTATATGGACGCTGCTACAGCAATCGAAGAGCCCCCGATCATCGAGCTAGCAGATAAATTTTGTTTTTAAAAATTTTTTCAAATTTTTTTAAAATATTTTTTAAAATTATAAAAATAAGTTTATTAAAGAATAATTTTTTAACCATTTAAAAAAAATCAAATCGGAGAAACCGGTGAGGATTTCGGTGGCTCAAGCATTATTCATTTCATTTAATTGCTTTGTTATAGTTAGGCAGGGCCGGACCACGTTGATGGGTGGGGGTGGGGGGAAATTGCTCTCCCCTTTTTCAAATTTTTTTATTAAATGTATTTTTTTTTAAATTTCAATATATATTCATTTATATTCTAATTTTTAATTTCATTTAAATTTAAATTTTAATTTACATAATCTCATAATTATTCTAACAGTCTAACTCTAACAAAAAAAATTAATTATAAATTTATATAATTATAAAATTGATTGATTATATTTACTTATTTAATTTCACTTTAACTTGTATGATTATGAGATATAATTTATTAAAAATTTAATAACGTTACATTATTACTTATTAGAAAGTTCTCAAATTTATTTTTAATTTATAAATTTTTCTTAAATCATAAAAAAATATGAGTAAGTATTTAAGAACAATTAATTTTTTTCTTTTAAAAAAGATGTGAATAATTTGAAAAATAATATACATTTAGAAACCACAGTAATAACAAAACATAATATTCATATCATTGATTATCAACCTTTTAAAATTTATATACACAGCATATTTACCCCTCTCAAACATAAAATTTGATTATCCCTTGTACTTACAGCCGTAAAAAAGGTGGAATCATATCGATGGATGGACGGTCCGCTTGGATTGGGACCGGACCGCTTCCTTGAGTTCAACGAACTTGGGCAACAACCATTCGGCGCCGCGAGTACGCTGTTTTAAATTAATTTAATTAATTATTATTATACTTACGTACAAGGGCCAACGGCAACTATATATCTTGCTAGCCTAACTAGCTATGACGTTATGTATCATCAATTTCTTCCTATGTTTTAATCTGAAGATATTATTGTTAGTAGCTAAATAATTAGAAATATTTATTTTAAAGTTTTATTTAATATGTATATATTAATTAAAGGATCTGATAATTATAACTAGAAAATATTATATTCATGTATATTTTTTGATTATATAAAAATTTCTTAATATTAAGACCACATCAAATAACGGCAGCCCACAAGTTATTTATTTTAAAGTATTAGTTATTAGTTATTTATTAATTAAAGGATGTGATAATTATAATTAAAAAAATATTATATTCATGTATGTTTTTTAATAGAGTAGTGATAGAGGTACTACTATTTTATTATCAATTTATAACTTATTGATGTATTTGAATACTTTTTTTTTGTCATTTTTTTGAATTACTTTTTTAACAATTTTAATCATTAAGAAAAAAAATATATACAACTTTACTAATATTCACTTTCTTAGTCATTAAATAAAATTAAAAATTAAAAAAAATAAATACAAAAAAAGTTGTAACTATGTAGTAAAATAATAATCATGCTATTGTTTTTAATAATCAATGGCTATATTCTATTTTTAAACCTAAGCCTAATTGTGATAAATGGATATTTATGTTGAATTAATACTCTTTATTTATTAGATTAAATGAACTTTAAATGTTAAAGCAAGAATATTAAGTAGGTAACATTTCTTGATTAAATCTAGCGTGTTAAATGACTTTTTAATCTTTCAAGTGATACACGTGGACTTCTATTTCTCAAAATACATTTAATGTTATGAATCGTAGGAGTCGGCAGTCGTCCCTATCCCACCACTAAAATTATGTGAATGACCCTACCACTATTATTTTAAATTCTGCATAGTGACTTGCATAGTAACTTGCATAGTAATTTCAAAACCTATAAATAGGGCTTCAGTTGTAATGAAATTCATAAGAAAATATAGAGAGAGAAAGAAAGTTTCAGTTCTTAAGAGTTTCTTTTATATTTTTCTTACAATAGTAGTAGTTTTCTTTTTAGTTTTATAACACGTTATCAGCACGAGGTTCTACCGATACTGAAGCTAGTGGTCTTCTACTTCAAGTAAGTTTTTCAATATATTATTTCCAGTCCTTGAGATAAATATTAAAGGTAATATTGCTGAATATTACTTGATAAAATTTTATTTTTATTCTCATGATAATGTGAATATATTTATTAAATTCACAGATTTATTTTTGTAATATAATGTCAAATATTGAGATTTATTACTATTGACATTTCTGAAAAATGTTATTTATCCAGGATCCTTGATGAGATCTATTTGGATATGATGATGAACTTGAAAGATACAATCATAGAAGAAAATCATATGTCCCTGAAGGACCGTGCTGTGTATCTCATGATGAAAAATCATCTTACTGTGTGAAATGAATTAAGAGAGTGATATAAGCACCAGAAGATGTAATCCTCTCAAAAGATCATTATGATTTATTGTACCTGAAGTTACAAGATTTTAAGAGTGGTATTGAATATTCTGCACTCTTTAAAATCAGCTCAATATTAAAATTATGCAGTGAAAATGTCACTGATGATGATATATAAAAGAAGACATTATTTTTCATATCTCGAATGTGCTCCTGCAGTAGTAATATCGAGGGTAAAAGTTCAACAAATATTCTAAACTTTTATTTTGTCTTCCAGTGATTGAGCTAAATAATGAGTTTTTGTTACACCAGTTACGTCCTATTAATAATATCGAATTTACACAATTCCTAGAAGTGAACGGTGCATCCTTTCAAATGAATTAAGGGCGTAGATGTGGTAGAAAAATTATAGAAGTGTTGGTCCCAAAAGCGACAACACTAAAGATGATAAAAATATATCTTATCACCAGAAGTGATCCAACTCAGAGAAGGGTAAAAGCCCTCAGAATAATTCTTCATAAAAAGATGAAGATGTTTGTCATAGATGTAATATGACTAAACAGTAGTCACGTACCTGTTGTACGGCCAAGCACTTGATTTACTTATACTAAGCTTTTATATATAAGCTTATTAATATTTCATCATGTTTTGAAATAATGAAATATTGGTGCCCGAAGCACGACAAGAATTTACTTGAGATAATAAAGCCCTGTTTAAATTTGATCCTCTTACAAATAAATGTGAACTAGAAATTCAGAGGATTACCTATCTGCAAAGTGTTGAAAATCAATTACATGATGTATTTACTGACACTAAAGGTGTTGTAAAATCATATATTACTGCTATTAATGCTTAAGCAAGAATTGAAGTCCCTGAAGGACGAGTTGTTAAAACAGCAATAAATGAGTCTAAAATACATCTGAAGCGTTGAAAACCTATTGCTACACAAGAAAAATAAAAATTGGTGCTCATGAAGAGACCGTATTTTCTGTATAAAATATAATCCTCCTGAAGAGGAAACCTCCTGAAAATGTAACTCCTAAAGAGTATAACTCCTGAAGAGAAAACTCCTGAAGAGTATAAACCTCCTGAAGAGGAACCTCCTGTAGAGGTGTTTCATGAAATGTTTTCCCCTGGAGAGGAACAATGAGATCTCAATACATTTCATGAATACTGGAAAATTTATGGATAGAAATAAAACTATTGTCGACAACATATATGATAACACTTGATATTACCAGAAGTAATGAAGAAAGTGAGCCAAAAATCATCGAAGAATGTCGACGTAGAAATGATTGGCCAAAATGGAAAGCAGTTATTAAAATTGAATTAAACTCGCTAGTGAAGCGAGATGCATTTGGACCTGTTGTCCAAACACCAAAGGGTGTAATATCTGTCAAATATAAGTGAGTATTTATACGAAAGCGTAATGCGAAATGAAATTGTACGGTATAATTTGTCGCACAAGGTTTCCTGTAGAAACCTGAGAGTAATTATGAGGAAACATATTTTCTTGTTATGAATGCAATCACATTCATATTTTTAATCGATTGGTTATTACAAAAGGATTAGATATGCAGTTAATGAATGTGGTCCCTGCATATTTATAAGGATTATTAGATCATTACATATATAAAGATTTACGATACTTGAAGCATCTAATCTAAGTATATTTAGGAGTATGTACTTTATAAAATTTCAAAGATCTTTATATGGGTTAAAGCAATCCGAACGTATGTGGTATAATTAAATCAACGCGTATCTATTGAAAGAAGGATTTAAGAATAATCTTATATGCTCATGTGTTTTATCAGAATCTGGATTCGTCATTATTGCAATTTACGTTGATGATTTACCTTGTTAGAACTCTTGAAAACATTACAAGGGTTGCTATAAATTCAAGGAATGCATTTGAAAAGGAAAGATTTTATTATTCAATTCATAGATGAGTTACAAGAATTTGAGACTTCTAGCCTCATCTTTCAAATGCATTTGCTCTTCATAAAGCAACATACCATCTTTATCTAAAGGATTAGGCAGTCGAAATGAATAGGCAAGTAACGATTTTAAATCCTTATTCTCTTGCTTTAAGTTTGTAATTTTTCTGTCAGACTCTTGAACGAGTCGTTGAAGTACAGAAACCTTCTCGTTAAGCTCCTTAATCTCACGATTTTTGGATTGTAATCGGTTGGAAAATCCAACAATAGAGGAGGAGTATCGGGTGCCGAGAGTCACCAGCTAAATGGCTTCACGATCTGACTTATTAGCCAGATCATTTGCTTGCTGCAACATGGCACCTACGGAAGATGCAGGAACAACTTGTAATTGAGGTGAAGGACACCTCATATATTGATCGTGAGAAATAGTAAAAGGAAATTGATGAGCCATTGAAAATATGTAGAATAAGAATACAAATACAGATGAATTATAGATATGAGAAGAAGATTTGATGCGTACTAAATGACGCTAAAGACGGTTCTTATAGAAATGGAAATAAGAACAAGACAAACCATCATCTCTTCAAATCTCACTTTACAAGATATGCTGGATGCATAATTTCAAAAGCCAGCGAGATTAATTACAGCTATCCTTATTTTCTTGTAAATGCTGAACCTCTGCCGTTAGCTGCTGTTGTTGACTTTGTATCTGAGCTCTTTCTCGTTCCAGCTCTTATACTCGTGTTTTCAAGTCACGAGAATACCAGTCTATAAGTTTCTTCAGCTCCTTGTTTTCTTGTCTTAAATCTTTATTTTTACTATCTTTAGTTGCAAGCGTTTGATGCAACTCAGATATTTGAGTTTTAAGATGATCAACCTCACTCGTTCTCTCCAGTAGCCTCTAAGACATGGTTGTAAGAGAAGCAGCATATTGAGCACTGAGGGTTCTTGATGCTGCAACAATTTCAAGATCAGATTTACTAGATAGATATATGTCTGCTCCTATCATGGTGTTTACAGTCTCAGGAGAAAATATAAATGGTTGAGGTATAAAAGGTTCATGGTTTAAATCTGGGACATTAAAATTTTTATCAGACATAATATTGTTCAGAATGAACAACAATTGAATCTATGAGGAATGTGAGATCTTTTTGCTGGAGTAAACCAATGGTAAAATTGGTTATAATTAAATAACAAATCAAAGCCTTCAAATCTCTTCAAGATCTCGTTTGTCCACAATGTCAAGCGGATTTGATTTTCCGCCGAACCAATAATATTAAACCTCAAAGCTTTTACAGCTTTTATCATACATAGATGGTTTCCAATGTTATTTCCGCCGTATATAAACAAGTTCTCCCTAATAACGCCGAATGAGGGGGAGAAAATTTTAGATAAAAATATTATCATGTTCTCTCTAATGCATTATTTAGATGGAAATAATGTTTGAATTCGTAATCTGTTATATATGCTGAAATAATGTTTGCCTATTACTTGAAACACTAATGCATATTATCAAGGGGAGTTTAAGTATTACTGCAGGTATCAGATTTCTATTAAGTTTGTCAATCAGATATTATTTTTCATCTTAAAATCACTCAGAGATTATTGCAATTCATGAAACAAGTCGAGAGTATATTTGGCTGAAATCAATGACTCAACATATCCAAGAAAAGTGTGATTTATTCACGAAGACATCACCAACTGCGACATTCAAGAAAATTGTGCAGAATATTAAAATGTGAAGACTTAAAAGTCTATCGTCATGCACTTTCCAGGGGGAGTAAAAGTCCTGAAGACTTGTGTTGATTGTACTCTTTTTCCTTCGCTAAGGTTTTGTCCTACTGGGTTTTCCTTTGCAAGGTTTTAATGAGGCAATCTTAAAGCACTCGTGGATACATAAGAAGACTGTACTTTTTTTCCTTCGCCATTGGTTTTTCTTCTCACTGGGTTTTTCCTTGGCAAGGTTTTAACGAGGCAGATTTTTTATGGGTGGTCATTTAAGGGGGAGTGTTATGAATCGTAGGAGTCGGCAGCCGCCCCTGTCCCACCACTAAAATTATGTGAATGACCCTACCACTATTATTTTAAATTCTGTATAGTGACTTGCATAATAACTTGCATAGTAATTTCAAAGCCTATAAATAGGGGCTTTAGTTATAATGAAATTCATAAGAAAATATAGAGAGAGAAAGAAAGTTTCAGTTCTTAAGAGTTTCTTTTATATTTCTCTTGCAATAGTAGTAGTTTTCATTTTAGTTTTATAACATTTACTATTTTTTTGGATGTTTATTTTAGGACCTGATTTTCTTGGGCCCACAACCGCAAAATTTGATTTGTGAAGGAATACAATCATTGCGTTCATCTTAAGAGACCCAGACTGTGAGTGCAGCTCAAGCCCAAGTGATTCCCATATGTGGAGAAAGGAAGAAATAAATTGAAGGACCCAACTTGCCAAGAGAATAACCCAAGAGACGTGGAACACGTCTGACTTCACTACGATTGCCGTGACCTGCCGTTAGGAATTATGACAGTATGCCTTACCGTGATTCTTAGTTCAAGCCCGAATGTGATTGAAGCCCAATTATGATAGCAGCCCACATCCACAAACAACCTAAATTACTGATGAATGAAACGCAAGACTTAGAGAAATATGGGTGAGCTATGCGATGAAGGAAGATTCGGGAAACTAGCAACCAAAGGATGCGAGAAAGGACAGAGGAGAAAGGGGGTGATATGCGTTGATGGTTTCAACGGCTTGGACAGAAAAAAAAAATGGGAGGAATCTGGGTATAAAAAGAAGAGAAGATTTCGAATTAGGGTCAGCTAGTTTTACTTTTATTTCTTTGGTTATTTTCGTTATTCCCAAACGTTTTATTCGCATTCTAGGGTTTATCTATTTTTGGGTATTTTCTCAAATTCTATTATGATTTTACTCAAATTTATTTTCCTTGTTATGAATAGGATGTATAGCTAAATCTGAAGTTTGGGTTGTGGAATGGGACTTAACTCATCTCAAATTCTAGTATTTTGTAATATTTTGTTATTGAATGTTAGGTTTATTTTTTTGCTAGCTGGATGTGGTTTGATGCTAGATTGTAGCTTTTGTTCTTGATTTGTTGTTGACATTAGACACAATAAATGCTTGAAAATATCAAGGTTATTTTCTCTTGATTGTTAATGTGTTTTAACTAGTAAGGTAGTAAATTATTTAAGTAAATATTGTAAAACCTGAGTGTTATTTTTCTATCTTCCGATTAGCAATGCCTTGATTGGAATTCTAATTGAGAAATTAACTAGAAGATGAGACATGGGAGTCCCGAACCCAACCCAAGCACTTAGTGATTTACTCCTTTAATAGTTGCATTAATTCCATCTCTGATTTAGAATTACTCATATTAATTTCATACTTTTCTTATTTCTTTTTTTTTTTCAGTTTGAAGTTTAGTTTTGGATAGAATTAATCTTGGAAGCAAACTTCAAAAATCTTGTCATTTCATTTAACAATTCTTACTCAATTTTTATACAAACATAAAAAGCACAAAAATATTTGTCACATTTCTTTTTATTTTATTTTTTTCTCTTTAATAGTTAATACAAACTTTTCTTGATAGATTTTTACAAATGCTTTGATAACCCTTTGTCCATGTGGAATTCAATCCTGGACTTATCATTGCATTATTTTGATAGCTTCTATACTTGGAAGAAAAATTTAGTAGCTCATCAACCAGCATATATAACTCATAGTGGCCTAGCCAAAAAACTTCATAGTCAAATCGGATGAAGCTTTCAAACTTCTTAATTCCAGCGCTAGTGAGGTGTGTGCCTAGTATAAAAATATAAAAACAAAAAACATAGATGAAATCTTTAGTTTTAATTTTCTTTATTTTAAATATATATTTTTTAGTAAGCACACATATAGCGAGTTGGTACATTCTGTTTTTCAACCTAAGCCCACCAACATATACAAGTCATAGTGGTCCAGCCAAAAAAATTCATTATTCCTATGGACAAATCCGGCTCAACCTATGTAAAATTCCACATCAAATAACGGCAACCTAGCTCACCGAGTAAATCGGCACCATTTTGTAGCCTAGGGTTTATCTACTCGATTTCCTCTTTCCCACTCTTTTCTCATTTCTCTCCCTCGCACCGTCGCCTCTTGTGTTCTCTCCCTTCACTTATCTCCTTTCCTAGGGTTAACCTCCCTCTCTTGGTCTATCATTTCTCTCCATCTTCATACGATTAACCTCATTACCTTCTCTCATTTCTCTCCATCACATCGCTCACCCTTGTCTCCCGTGACCCTCCCCTTGCTCGTCGTTCCCTTAACGTCCTGTTGCTGAACCCCACTACCTCCGCCACTAATGCCTTTTGTCGCTAAACATGTTATGTGTTAGCGTTTCTTACATAAAAACCCGATGCTATGTTTTAATTTTGTTAAGTGTCGTCGTTTTGGTCCTGTGCAGTTAGTTATTTGGTCTTGTGTTAGTGGGTCGAGATCATGGGCCTATAGGCTTGTAATGGTCAGTTATTTCCATTTCAGTTATTTGGGTTTATTGTTGTTGCGTCTATATTAGTGGGCCACGAGTCTCATATCCTGTGTTGCGCAATTATAAGCTCACCTATATGTATGTAAGTAGTTAATATCAATGGCATCAGAATTTCAATCCCATAAATACAAATCTAAGGAGGCCTGGCAACCTCGAATTTCCATAAAAATTATCAACATTTCTTTACATAATTTTACAGTTATAAAAATGGTATTAGAGCCTTGGTTGACCAAAAGTTTCTCCATATGGAAGAGAAGGCCCTCTCATGGTATGGTTGGTTAAAAGAGTTTAGCCCAAACCAATTTTAGGATGATTTTATTGCAGCCTTAGAAGTGAGATTTGGACCCTCATCCTATGAGGATCCTATACGGGAATTTACTAAATTAAGGCAAATTGGGACTATAAAAGCATATCAGGCACAATTTGAAATGCTATCTAATAAAATAACTATATTATCTGAAGAGTTCGAATTAGTACTTTTCTTAGTGGCTTTAGGGATGATTTAAGGATCACTGTCACCATGTTTAAGCCATCTACACTTTCAGCAGCTTTTGGTTTGGCTAGGTTACGAGAGGAAGAAGTGATGATGAGTGCACAAAAATGCACTCTAAATACTCTATTTAAATACTAAAAGAAATGAGAAAATAATGGATATAACTCATGTTATTAAAATTAATGGTCATTTATCTTGAAATAGATATAAGCATGATTTAATATATTGATGAGAATATAAAATGCCATATTTTCCTCTCTTAATGTTTAATACTTTATTCTTATTTGATACCTAAATATACTCATTATTCTTATATTTTGATTTAGGACACAAATGGAGACATTAGGAGCAAATGAAGATAATTGCGGAATTTTAGACAGTTCTGACATCTTTTCGTAATATGGGCATAACTCTCTCATCCAATCTCCGATTGAACTGATTCAAGATGATCTAGAACCGCAAGAGAAATATATATAACTTTTATGTTTTATGTTTGAAGAGATATCCACTCAATCTAAGACAAAATCGACCATCAAGTGGACGCACCTGCACTTGACGTTCCTGGATATTTTTCAGCCACTTGCATCAAATCCAAATGTTATCATAATATTTTCCAGCAAGCACTCCTACACCAACTTGGAAATTCAATGATCAATTCATATGCAAGATGAAGTGCACTCAAGTTTCTTGTAGACAAATTATTTGACCACAAGATATTAAGTCATACAAGACAACTAATAGATAGAGAAGCAAAATTGAAACACTCAACCTACAAGCAAAATCCAGCTCATGCATGGTGGGAAAACAAATGATCAAAATGACAACTCACAAATCACTTGGATTCAAGAATGGCACATGGTAAAACAAGTTGAAATTGTGATGATTTTGTCATGACAACTTGCATGAAGGATGCTTATAAATAGAAGGAAGGGGTGTGTGTTCTAAGACAATGCTTAGTGTGGGAGGATGCTTTGGAAGAGCCATTGTTTTGAGAGCTTGAGAAAAGAAAAGAAAAACCAAAGAAGAGAGAAGAAAATAATGGTTGGCTCTTCCATATTATCCATTGGAGAATTTTTGTTGCATATTTTCAATATGTGTAACTAAATTCTCAAGGAGGGCTAGGGATGAACTTGTGTGTGTGATGGTATTTGTAATTTATTTTTGATTCATGTATTTGGTCTTTAAATATTAAAACTCTTTTGTTCTATTATTCTCAATTTATTTGTGATGTTTTTTCGTCTTGAAATAATTATAGAATCTATTTCGTTTATAGATTCAGTCATGCTTTTTCTATTGAGTGAATTAGTTCTATAATTATGTTTGGAGCAATTGATTGTCTATATTGATTTAATTCTCTGCTGAAATATCGCCTCTTAGGTATATTGTCGTCGTTGGATTTTCTCAATATCGATAACAATTTATGAGAGTTAAGCACGAAAAATGATTTTTCAAAGAGTTACATGTGATTTAAATTTTGGTTATTAATGTTATATCTTCTGATTAAGAATTTGGACATAGAATTCTTAATTGAGTTATCAATGAATTAAGAATAAATTTGAATACCACAAATACACAAGGAATTTCCTACGCTCTACTTTTCGTCTCATTTTTATATTTTTCAAATTACTCATTTAGTTTTAATTTACATCACACTCTATAATTTACTTATCACACTCATTTAATCTTTTTGTTAATTTCATTACTGTTCTTCAATTTCTCAATCCATCTCCCTGTGGAATCGACACCCCAAAGCTATACTGCAAACGACCGCGTTATTCTTTGGGCGTAATCAAATTTTGGCGCCGTTGCCGAGGAGACGGTAAAAGAATTTGTAGTTTTTTTTTTAGTAATTTGTTAAAAAAAAAAAAGGAGCGGTAGCTTCGTTCATTTTCTTTTTAGCTTTGTGCATCTTTCTTTTATTTTACTTTTCTTTTCGTAATTATTTTTTTTCAGTATTACGCTTTTCTTTACTTTGCATGCGCAGGTATAGAGACGCTTTTGGACGGTTTGCTAGTAGACCCGTGCTAGAATCAGATTCAGAATCTAATTTTTCTAATCGCTTGTTTGATAATTCTTCCAATTCTGACGCGATGAGTGAACACGTGGACCAACCTGTTAGAACCCTCCAAGATTATCTTCATCCCTCACGAACAGCCACACCATCCTGTATTATGTTCTCACCTAATGTTCGTCACGTAGATTTCAAAATAGGAATGATACAATTACTTCCGACTTTTCATGGTCTAGAAAATGAAAACCCCTATATTCATATTAGGGAATTTGAGGAAGTAGTTGCAACATTTCACAGTCAAAATACCATTGACGACACGGTAAGACTAAAGTTCTTTCCTTTTTCTTTGAAAGATAAAGCTAAGAGTTGGTTGTACTCACTAAGACCACGGTCTATTGGAACATGGAGTGAGATGACTCAAGTGTTTTTCAATAAATACTTTCCCCAATATAAGACCAATGCTTTAAAAAGACAAATCTCTACCTTTGCACAAAAGGATAGTGAGACTTTGTACCAGTCTTGGGAAAGATTTAAAGAATTGCTGAGTATGTGTTCCCACCATGGATATGAGAATTGGTGCTTAGTGAGTTATTTTTATGAAGGGCTTACGCCCAGGGAACGTCAATTCGTGGAAATGATGTGCAATGGAGAATTTTTACAGAAAAATCCCGATGAGGCCATAAAGTACCTCAATGAGCTTGCTGAAAAAGCTCATACTTGGACTGGACCTAATGCTACTGATAGCACAAATAGGTCACGACCTACAAGAAACCCGAGTGGTGGTATTTACCATCTAAGGGAAGAGGATAACCTTAAGGCTAAGGTTGAAATGCTCACCAGAGAATTAGAGTTATTGAAAACCAAAAACTCAAAACCAACACACATGGCTAATCATGCAGAATCTTTTGGACCATGTGTTGTCTGTAGTGGGATAGATCATCATTCCCAAGAGTATCCTACACATACTAACATGAATGGTATGTATGAGGAACAAAGTAATGCTCTGGGTATGTACAAAAAGCCCTTCACACCTTACTCTGAAACCTACAACCCAGAATGGCGTAATCATCCCAACTTCAGCTGGAAGTCTAAAAACCAACAGCCTGCACAGCTTGCACAACCTTCTAGATCATATTCTACACCACACCATGCACCTCAATCTTCTAGAAATTCTTTAGAAGACACTTTGCATGCATTTATGGAAGTACAGGGTAAGACTAATCAAAAATTTGAGTCTTTAATTATGCAGGTTGTTGAAGAACAAAAGGAGATAAAGAGCCAGGTGTCTAAAATAACGAGTTTCTTGAGTGTAAATGAGCAAGGTAAGCTCCATTCTCAAGCTTAGTCTGTACCTCATGGTCAACATATGGCACAAGAAACTGTGAAGAATCACGAGTGCCAGCAGATATATATGATTGACTCACTCATAGACAGAATTTTCACAACTCATGATTATGATCCCCTTGAGAATTTTATTGTTGATTTTGAGTATAATCCTATCAGTGATTCATCTGATGTAGCTAATATTTGTGCAATTTTTGACAATACTCAAGATTATAGCACACGGGCTTGGCAACCAAAGTTTGAGGAGTTTCTTAAGAAAAATGAAAAACAGATTCCTTCAAGTGCGCAAGTAACCAAAGTTAATCTTAAATCTTGCCACCTACCTATGAAGTTCGAGCACCGAGCTTATTGGAAAAATAAGCGTTTCATTTTTGACCTAGGAGGAATATTTCAAGAAGTGGAAGATAGTCCGGTTGTAAACTTGGTCTACCAACTTTGACCACAGCATGCAACAATAATAATTATTATTATTATAGTTATTATCATCATCATTATTATTATTATTATTATCATCTTATTTGTTTTGTTTTGTTTTTATTTACTACTGTTTTCTTTATTTTTGTTTGCAGGATAGTATCATTTTGTCATTTCAGATCACTACTTTTGATGCCAAGCAAGCCACCCACATCCCACATCAGGTGTATTCTACCCTATTTAATTATTCAATTCTGATTCTTAAACATTGAGGACAATGTTTCATTTAAGTTGGGGGGTGGGAATACAAATCTGTTATTTAAACTCTGTGGCATATTTCAATCAATATATAAAAAATTGCCAAATTTTTTCACACAGGCATCTTTTCACACATGATACTCATGCTCATTCATAACCATCTTGGTGAATTCAACAAACCCAACTTAAATCATTTTGCTAAAGTATCCACAGAAAAATTTTTATGCACTTATCCAAACTTTGTGGTAATATGGTGATTTGACACATATAACTAAAGAATTATTTTGCTCAAGTATTCATGTGAATTTTGTGAGAATTGAGAGCTTACAAATATAGAAATTGTGATAAGTATCCATTGATCTGTTGAATTTGACACTTCTTTTGAGAATATCATTACATGGTTTGTGGTAAGATGGTGGATATACTTGGGATATGATGAAAGTCAACTTAGGATTAACGTCTGAGCCTTTCAAGCTGAGCCTTTTTATCATAGATCCCTAGCAGCCAATTTTGAGCCAATATACACATATGGCCTTTTCTTTTCATATCTACATCATCCATACCTCTCCACATTGGAGTATAGCTTATACACTATATTTTCCTACCATTTTACTTCCAAGTGTGTACTAGGTGTGAAATTATCATAAAAAAAAAAAGAAAAAGAAAAAAAAAAGAAAACCATGACAAAAATGGCATGGTGCTAGATGTGTCCATCAAATTATTTATGAAAGAGTTCATCAAATTGCGAAGACACCAGTGGCAAAAGAAGATGGAAAAGTGTACTTAGTCAAAAATCTAAAAAATTGAAAAGTACATCAAAAGGAAAGTATAGTCTACTGAAAAATTTAACAAATTCCCTTTTGTGTATACTTGGAAGTTTTTGAAATCTCTTCACCTTTTCTTCTTATGAACCCCAACCCTAAGCCACATTACAACCCTTTGTGTTGATTTTTCCGATCCTAAGTATGCTTGTGGAAAGAATGGTGGAAATCTCATTTGTTAGTATTCCTATCATAAGATCAATGTTTACTTGTTACTTATATATAATTGGCTAAATTTTCATGAGAGTAAATGTACACTTTTGTCAACTCCATAGAGAGAACCCATACATGAAACACTTATATACCCGTGAGTTATGGAGTTGAACCTTTTTGCTTAAGATATTCTAATGTTGCATGTGTCGAAACCTCTGATTTGATAAAAATAGTTTGGAACACATACACACTCTGTGGATTACTATATTTGAATTACTTGTGAAAGGGTTATTGAATTTCTAAGATTGTTTTGATATGTAAATTTGAAAAATGTGTCTTGATGGCCCCTATGTGTGATTTTATTTGGTTTTTCTCATCATTTTGTATGAAAATTGCTAGGGACTAGCAATGAGTAAGTTGGGGGGTGTGATGAGTGCACAAAAATGCACTCTAAATACTCTATTTAAATACTAAAAGAAATGAGAAAATAATGGATATAACTCATATTATTAAAATTAATGGTCATTTATCTTGAAATAGATATAAGCATGATTTAATATATTGATGAGAATATAAAATGCCATATTTTCCTCTCTTAATGTTTAATACTTTATTCTTATTTGATACCTAAATATACTCATTATTCTTATATTTTGATTTAGGACACAAATGGAGACATTAGGAGCAAATGAAGATAATTGCGGAATTTTAGACAGTTCTGACATCTTTTCGTAATATGGGCATAACTCTCTCATCCAATCTTCGATTGAACTGATTCAAGATGATCTAGAACCGCAAGAGAAATATATATAACTTTTATGTTTTATGTTTGAAGAGATATCCACTCAATCTAAGACAAAATCGACCATCAAGTGGACGCACCTGCACTTGACGTTCCTGGATATTTTTCAGCCACTTGCATCAAATCCAAATGTTATCATAATATTTTCCAGCAAGCACTCCTACACCAACTTGGAAATTCAATGATCAATTCATATGCAAGATGAAGTGCACTCAAGTTTCTTGTAGACAAATTATTTGACCACAAGATATTAAGTCATACAAGACAACTAATAGATAGAGAAGCAAAATTGAAACACTCAACCTACAAGCAAAATCCAGCTCATGCATGGTGGGAAAACAAATGATCAAAATGACAACTCACAAATCACTTGGATTCAAGAATGGCACATGGCAAAACAAGTTGAAATTGTGATGATTTTGTCATGACAACTTGCATGAAGGATGCTTATAAATAGAAGGAAGGGGTGTGTGTTCTAAGACAATGCTTAGTGTGGGAGGATGCTTTGGAAGAGCCATTGTTTTGAGAGCTTGAGAAAAGAAAAGAAAAACCAAAGAAGAGAGAAGAAAATAATAGTTGGCTCTTCCATATTATCCATTGGAGAATTTTTGTTGCATATTTTCAATATGTGTAACTAAATTCTCAAGGAGGGCTAGGGATGAACTTGTGTGTGTGATGGTATTTGTAATTTATTTTTGATTCATGTATTTGGTCTTTAAATATTAAAACTCTTTTGTTCTATTATTCTCAATTTATTTGTGATGTTTTTTCGTCTTCAAATAATTATAGAATCTATTTCGTTTATAGATTCAGTCATGCTTTTTCTATTGAGTGAATTAGTTCTATAATTATATTTGGAGCAATTGATTGTCTATATTGATTTAATTCTCTGCTGCAATATCGCCTCTTAGGTATATTGTCGTCGTTGGATTTTCTCAATATCGATAACAATTTATGAGAGTTAAGCACGAAAAATGATTTTTCAAAGAGTTACATGTGATTTAAATTTTGGTTATTAATGTTATATCTTCCGATTAAGAATTTGGACATAGAATTCTTAATTGAGTTATCAATGAATTAAGAATAAATTTGAATACCACAAATACACAAGGAATTTCCTACGCTCTACTTTTCGTCTCATTTTTATATTTTTCAAATTACTCATTTAGTTTTAATTTACATCACACTCTATAATTTACTTATCACACTCATTTAATCTTTTTGTTAATTTCATTACTGTTCTTCAATTTCTCAATCCATCTCCCTGTGGAATCGACACCCCAAAGCTATACTGCAAACGACCGCGTTATTCTTTGGGCGTAATCAAGTGATTAGGCATGTAAGGTTAAATCCAAGCAAGTTCCAAAACTACCAAAATACCAACCTAAACAGCTAGCTTAGATTGCCTTCACCAACCTCTATTTTGAGACTTCCAACACCTCCAAATAGAGCCAACCCGTGACCTCAAACCCTAAATAATCCCAGAAAAACCACATTTCCCATCAAAAGATTCTCTCCTACCCTAATGCAAGAAAGGAAGGAAAAATGTCTATGTTGGTTTTGTGATGAGAAGTACCATCCAGGACATAAATGTACCAAACCCAAAATTTACCTCTTAGAATGAATGGAAGGAGAGGAAGAGGAGAATGAGGAAATAGGGGATGAAGCAGGGGCCTTAGCAGTGATAGAAACAAATGAAAGAGAAATTAGAGAGTTATTATGGATAACCCTACATGCTATAGCTGGATCATTAGCCCCTAAAACTATGAGATTATTTTCTGAAATTAATCACCAAAAAGTTTTGGTTTTAATTGATACACAAAGCATTCATACTTTTATAGATCCAAATATAGCAAGGAAAGCAAATTTGTCAAAGGAAGAAAGCCACTTAACAGTTCAAGTGGCTAATGGTGCCACTCTTCCTTGCCTTGGTTACTGTAAGTCAAATCCTTTAAAGTTACAAGATTATATATGCGTGGTTAATTTCTATGTGTTGACATTTGCTGGTTGTGACATAGTTTTGGGTGTTGACTGGTTAAAGGACTTGGGATCTGTTTTATGGAATTTTTCAGACCTAACTATGAGATTTCAGTGTGAAGATCAAGCAGTCGAATTACAAGGAATTGAAAGACTGGTTCATAATGTAATAGAGGAAGGCACTATTGAAGATTTGAAAAAGGGGACAGCTAAAGGAATCTGGCTACAAATTATGGAAGGAAACAAGGGGAGTCCCAGCCCTAGTATCCCCTAGGATGTACAACAGGTTTTGGACAACTTTAAATGGGTATTTGCTGAACCAAAAGGGTTATCACCTCCCAGAATTGTTGATCATAAGATTAAGTTGCAAGATGGCTATAAGCCTACCTGTGTAAGACCCTACAGGTACCCCTATTACAAGAAGGAGGAAATAGAGAAGTTAGTAGCTGACTTGATCAAGAATGGCAGTATAAGGAATAGCCAAAGTCCATACTCCTCACTCATGTTATTAGTAAGGAAAGCTGATAGGAGTTGGAGAATGTGTATGGACTATTGTACCCTCAATAAGGACACCATAAAAAGATAATTACCATATTTCTAACATTGATGAGTTACTTGATGAACTAGGGGGAGCTGAAATTTTTTCCAAGTTGGATTTGAGGTCAGAATATCATCAGATAAGGATGAATCCTGATTACATTCCTAAAACTGCCTTTCGCACACATAAGGATCATTATGAATTTTTAGTAATGCCCTTTAAGCTTACAAATGCTCCTTCACCATTTCAATGAGTAATGAATGACATGTTTAGGCCTTATTTGAGGAAGTTTGTACTGGTATTTTCTTATGATATCTTAATATACAGAAAGACCATCCAGGATCATGTGGAACATGTCACATGAGTTTTGGAGATTTTAAAGGCTAAAATGTTTATTGCAAAGTTGTCTAAATGTGTTTTTGGCAGCAAAAAAATTTAATATTTGGGGCACCTTATCTTCAAAGGAGTCAAAGTTGATCCACAAAAGTTGATTGCTATGCAAGAATGGCCAACTCCTAAAAATCTTAAAGCCTTGAAAGGTTTTTTAGGACTCACTGGATATTAAAGGAAATTTGTTAAAGGCTATGGAGCTATAGCAACCCCACTTACTTGTCTTCTAATGAAAAACATTTTTTCTTGGAATGATAAGGCACAAGTAGCATTTGAGGCATTAAAAAAGGCTATGGTAAGTCTACCAGTGCTTAGATTACCTAATTTCACTAAAACATTTGTGGTGGAATGTGATGCCTCAGGAGAAGCATTGGGAGTAGTCCTTATGCAAGAAGGGCATCTCCTAGCCTATTTCAGTCAAGCTTTAAAGAGGAAGATGGCAGTGAAGAAATGGAGGCACTACCTATTGGGATAGTCCTTCAAAGTACGTAGTGACTAACAACCACTCGAATACTTGTTGGAACAAAGGGCAGGAACTCCCTCTCAACAAATATGGGTCACTAACTTGCTTGGATATGACTTCTGATTTGAGTACAAAAGTGGGAAGAACAATGCAGTAGCTGATGCTCTATCCCAAGTCCATTATCAAGAAAAAATAACCCAAATAGCAACCAAACAACACCAACCAATCACCATCCGAATATCATAGAACCTAAAAAAAATAACTCATTCTCCACACAAATAGCCAACCCACTACCTAGACAGAACCTAATATAGAACCAAGCAATTAGTATCGTTCAAGCACAGTGGAATGAGGAGTTCAAGAAAGCTTACCACCAAGATCCCATGTTGCAGCAGTGTTCATGTAAAATAATCAGCAAGCATACAGAATCATAACAAGTAGTAAAGTGTTTTATAGAAAACAAATGTCGAACCTACAGGGATTAACTATGTTACTGAATACCAAAATTCACTAAATTAATTACTATTTGGAGAATCGAAATTAAATTTAACATTTCTACTACTAAATTAAATTAAACTACTTAACAAAACAAATCTATGTATCAAAAATAACAAAACTTAAAATCTAAGAGTGTAAAAATGTGATAAGAATGGATTTAGAGTGGTTGATTTCACCTAGCAAATCCCATACAATTTATTCTTCCTAATTATTAAATTCCAATAATCTTCCGTTGATGATTAAAAATTCTTTAACTATTCAATATATTCTCTCAAATAATATGAAAAATATCTCCAACTAACAACTCCATATCTCTAACTGAATTTAATTAATTGGAGACTCATTAGGTTATTTGAATGTTCTAAAAAATACACTAGTCGCGGTAAAGCATCTCCACTTTCACTCAACTAATGGTGTTTAATTCTAGAACTAAAATCACAAATCACCTCTCGGTCTCATTGTAATTCAATTGATCAAACAATAATTCATAAAAATTTGTAGGCATTAAGAATAAAAATTAAACACTCAATCATGGAAATATTAAGAATAAAATAACTTGAAAAATAAAATGTGTGTTCACTACTAAACTACATCAATACTTTAGAAAATAAAATTTAGTTCATGATAAAATTGAAAAGAAAACAAATAAAACTTATATTTTTTATCGGAATCGGTTGATGAACATGTAGTTTTCGCCTCTGTCCTTCAGATCCCCCTTCTTAGAAAAACTCCAAAAAAAATCTCCTAGTAAAATTACTCAAATGCCTCTCACATGCTCTCTCCCCGTCTGATCTCCCCGTGAAACAATTATATATATGCATGTATGTCGTGTCGAAACTCAATTCCGTGACCTATTAGAACTTTCATGTGTGATGTTGTGAGCAGGGTGCCCTTGTATTACCGAGTTCCATAGTGTAAACCCCATATGAGATTTGTGTGGATCCAATTGACGTGAAGCAATGGCCTGCTTTTAATTCCTAAATGCAACGCATACATGCATATGCATATGTGGTCCTTGACATTAATGGTCTTCTCCCCTTTTTTTTTTTCTTTTTTTTTTTCCTATAGAGAAAATCAAACAAAATAAATATGAAAATATTATCATTTGTTTAAACAAAAATAAAATAAAATAAAATAAAATAAATTAAAACAAAATCTAAAAATTAAAAATAAAACTAACAATTTTAATAAGTAAAAAGGAAATAAAATTTATATAAAATTATACTTATCAAATTCCCCCAAACTTAAATTTTGCTAGTCCTCGAGCGAAGAAAAAGAAAAAATAACTAAAACAATTTCTTGCCTCAAAGATTACATAAGGTTTATAATTTAAAGGAATCATTTCACATCAATCAAGTCCAAAAGGTAATTCAAAACTCAACTCCACTGCATTATCATTCTCAATTCGTCGTTAGCTCCCCTAATGATTTTATGCAAACAAGTAAATAAAAACAGATCTCTAAAAATTTATAGGCTTTCTTTTCAAATCACTATCTGATAATATAGAACAAAATATTATAAAGGATCAATAGGTCTTTATTAGGCTTGTGGTGTGTGGCTAGGGTGAAGGTTTCAAATAAAATAGGATTTAAGCAAATAAAGCACTCTTATTTATATAACATACACTATTTTCAGTCCTTTGAATATCTCTAAATACCTCTATTTATCATTCTTTCAAAGTTCTAAATTTTTTTCTTACTTTAAGTTATCACTTATCCTTTGACGTGAATGCAAACATTTGTGATGAATGCATTCAGTTACTCAACAAATCACAAACTTGAAGTGTTTTTTTGTTTTGTTTTTGAAATCCAACGTGTCACTCGTCTTTTGACGTGAATGTAGGCATTTGTGATGGATGCATTCAGTTACTCAACAAGTTAGATACTTAAAGTGTTTTTGCCTACTTATATTTTAAGTTATGGTTTGACGTAAGAGTAAACATTGGTAATGAATACCCCTAGTTACTAAGCAACTCAAAATATTGGGGTAGATAGAACTTTGTACAATGTTTTTTTCTTCACTTATATATCACTCTTTTTTTTTTCAACCCTGTTTAGGAATAGATCAAAAGGGTGCCTAGGGATAACTATAATAAAGAGGTAGGCTTGAAATGCTCAATCGATTCAAAGAATGCCTAAATCACTTCCCAAGTAATATTTTGTATAAGATTTCACCTCAAGAGTAATCAAACAAATTCTAGGATAAGTAAAGACCATCCAATTTCACAAAATTCACATAAAACTTCTTTAGGCATGCACAATGATTAATGATCAAATCAAATTACACAAGATCAAATAAAGAATTAACAGCTGGACTTAAGTAATGAGAATAATTCCTAAAAATTATAAGGAATTTCAACCATATTCTTATCATAGGCACTTTTTTTTTGTTATGAATAAATTGAATAAATTCCCTTCTCCCAAACTTAAATATCATATTGTCTTCAATGGAAAAAAAGGAAGAAAACTACTGAAAACAATGAGAGAGGATAAAAGATGCGCTCCTGATTTCCAACTTAATATTTTTCCTTGAGGTATAGCCGTGTATCCATTGGAGATTTCTTCAGTCTCTTTATTCCAAAAAAAAAAAAACAAAAGAAAAACAATAAGATAAAGAAAAAAAGCATAAATAGAAATATAAAAAACTTGGGTTGCCTCCCAAAAGTGTTTTATTTAATGTCTGTAACTACATGTTATGATTTCATCCTTTATCATTGGTGAGATCGATGGAACACTTTTCTAGATTAAATAATAAAACTTTGTGCCCGATTTCAAATTCTCCTCTTAGAATATGCTTATCATGCCATCTTTTAGTTTTGTCTTTGTAAATCCAAGCATTTTCATAAGTATCATTGTGAAACTCATCCATCTCATTGAGTTGCAATATTCTCTTTTTCCTAGCCACTTGTAAATCTAAGTTCAACATCCTCATGTGTTCCTACGAAGTTCTCAGCAACTTCTCCTCCTTTATATCATTCAAGAAATTGTTAGTGATAACTAAAAATGTAGAATCTTGGCCTAAGTGAGCGTACCTTAAAATTGATGGAAGCGGATCGAGCTCAAGTTTGGGTGGTTCCTTACTTGGAGATGTAGACTAAGGTGAATTTAATTCTTCCACTTTCTCAAGTGGTAGCTTTAGAAATTTCGCTCCATAAGTCTTGCTGGCCACGTTTCAATCACTTATTTGAAAACAAGAATGTACTTCAGAAAGGACCTCTATAGGCTTAAATATATTAAAAGTGATTTGCTCATCGCCAACCCTCATGACAAGTTTCTCTTGCTGGACATCAATTAAGATTCTCCCCGTCGCAAGGAAAGGTCGACCTAGTATCAAAGGGATCTCCTCGTCCTCCCCCAGATCAAGCACAAAGAAGTCGGTTGGGAAGATGAACTCATCAACTTTCACAAGTACGTCCTCTATGACTCCTCTCTAGTATTTAATAGATCTATCCTCCAATTGTAGAGAAATGGTGGTCAGTTTTACTTCTCCAAGGCCCAATTTACTGAAAACGAAGAGAGACATTAGATTAATATTTGCCCCTAAATCATGTAAGGCTCTATCAAAATAAGATTTTCCTATAGTGCACGGGATATTGAAACTCCCTGAATCTTTCAACTTAGGCAGAAGCTTTTTTTGTAAAATTGCACTACTCTTCTCTGTCAGTATTACCATCTCATGCTCCTCCAACTTCTGCTTCTTTGATATAATATCTTTCAAAAATTTAATATAATTAGGCATTTGCTCTAAGGTTTTAATAAAAGTAATATTTATATGCAATTGCTTAATATGCTAAAAAATTTAGAGAACTAATCATCTATCTTATTTTTTCTTAATCTTTGTGGAAAAAGAATTAGTGGATCATAAATGGAAGGAGAGTAAGTTTCAAAAGTAACTTCCCTGAATTCTTTCGATTTTGACGTTCTTTTATTCTCCTTAGTCTTCTCAACTTGCGCCATTTCTTTCATCTCTGACTCGGCTTTCTTTATCTTGGACTTTTCATTATCCATAGCTTCATTTTCTACTTTAGGCTCCTCATATGTCCGTCCACTTCTCACTGATATTGCCTTGACATATTCTTTCGGATTGGTGACAGTATTGCTCGGCAAAGTCCCTGCTGTCCTCTCTATAAGTATGTTTGAGAGCTGACCGATCTGCACCTCAAGATTGCTGATTGAAACCATGTTGTTTTGGATTGATATATCAATTTTCTACATGTACTGCATGAACATGTCCTTAAGTGTTGGCTTTTTCTCTTGCTGTGGAAGTTGTTGACGTAGTCTAGCCGGCTCTTGATTATTGCTACATGAAAAGTTGGGGTGATTCCTCAATCTAGGATTGTATGTATTCGAGTATGAATTATTTTGACGTTGAAAATTTGACACGTAATTTGCTTGTACATAACTCGATTGGGCAAAAGGATTCCCCACTTGGCAATCGACACTTGAATGATATCCTGCACAATGATCACAAACAACATTAGCTTGAATAGAATTAACGTTCATCTTACCTAATTGTTGAAACAAGGTTGCCATTTGTGCTGCCAATATGGTAATAGAATCAAGTTCTAAAACTCCAACCGCTTTTCTTGGCATTGCTCTCTCCGAAGGCCATTGATAGTTGTTGGATGCCAGTTCTTCCAGAAGTTCATAGGCTGCCTTATGAGTTTTACTCATCAAAACTCCACCAGCTGTTGCATCAACCATAGACTTGTTTGTAGTTTCCAGACCATTGTAGAATGTTTGCACTTGAAGCCATGCTGGAAGGTCATGATGAGGACATCTTCACAATAAATCTTTGTACTCTCCCATGCTTCATATAATGATTCATCCTCAAACTGGATGAATGTGGTAATGTCAATCCTCAACTTTGCTATTTTCGCAAGAGGAAAATATTTTGTTAGAAACTTTTGTACCAACTCCTCCCAAATGGTGATGATGCCGGACGGCAAAGAAATCAACCAACTTTTTCTTTATCCCTAAGTGAGAAGGGAAAAAGTCTTAGTCGAATCGCATCATCTCTCACTCCATTATGTTTAAAAGTATCACAAATTTCTAGAAAATTTACAATATGGACATTAGGATCCTCTTGTGACAGCCCCCCGAACTGGATAGTCTGTTGTATCATTTGAATGATGGCCAGCTTGATCTCAAAATTATTGGCTTGTTTGGCCGGCCTCCTTATGCTTGATGTAGCCTCATTGACTGAGGGCATAACATAGTCTCTTAGTGCCTTATACTCCTTATTGGCCATATTAAATAAAGATGTGTTGGCCTCTTTCTTCTTTTCCTTTTTGATCTAACGTAAGGTTCTTTCAGTCTTGGGATCAAAGAGTGTATACTCTAATTGTTTAGATCGGGTCATGCACTTCTAATTCCTGAAAAGAAAGAAAACAAATTCAGATGCACCTAATCTTTTTTTTTTTAAATATAAAATAAAATCCAAAGTAGTAAAAATTTAGTTAGTATCAATATCAATAACAATAATTAATCCCCGACAACGACGCTAAAAATTTGTTCACGAAAAATAATCTGCAAGCATACAAAATCGTAGCAAGTAGTAAATTGTTTTATAGAAAACGGATGTCGAACCTATAGGGATTAACTATGTTACTGAATACTGAAATTCACTAAATTAATTACTATTTGGAGAATTGAAATTAAATTTAATGTTTCTACTACTAAATTAAATTAAACTACTTAACAAAAATAAATCTATGTATCAAAAATAACAAAACTTAAAATCTAAGAGTATAAAAATATGATAAGAATGGATCTAGAATAGTTGATTTCACATAACAAATCTCATATAATTTATTTTTAATTATTAAATTCCAATAATCTCCCGTTGTTGATGAAAAATTCCTTAACTATTCAATATCTTCTCTCGAATAATATCAAAAATATCTCCAACTAATAACTTTATATCTTTATGTGAATTTAATTAATTGGAGACTCATTACATTTTTTGAATTTTCTGAAAAATAACACTAGTCGCGATAAAGCATCTCTGCTTTCGCTTAACTAATGGTGTTTAATTTTAGAATTAAAACCACAAATCACCTCTCGGTCTCATTGTAATTCAATTGATCAAACAATAATTTGTAAAAAATTGTAGGCATTAAGATTAAAAATTAAACACTCAATCATAGAAATATTAAAAATAAAATAACTCGAAATATAAACTGTGTGTTCACCGCTAGACTACATCCACGCTTTAGAAATAAAATTTAGTTCATGATAAAATTGAAAAGAAAATAAATAAAACTTATGTTTTTCATTGGAATTGGTTGATGAACATGCAACTCTTGCCTCTATCCTTCAGATCTCCTCCTCAGAAAAATTCCAAAGAAAATATTCTAGTAAAATTGCTGAAATGCCTTTCGAGTGCTCTCTCCCGGTCTGATCTCCGCATGAAACAATTATATATATGCGTCTGTGTCGTGTCGAAACTTAATTTCGTGACCTATTAGAACTCTCATGCGTGATGTTGCAAGCAGAGCCCTTGTATTTTCGAGTTCCATAGTGTGAAGCCTATATGAGATTTGTGTGGGTCCAATTGAAGTAAAGCAATGGCTTGCTTTTAATTCCTAAATGCAATGCATACATGCATATGCATATGTGGTCCTTGGCGTTAATGGTCTTCTCTTTTTTTTTTTCCTTTTTTTTTCCTATAGATAAAATCAAACAAAATAAATAAGAAAATATTATCATTCGTTTAAACAAGAATAAATTAAAAGAATTAAAATAAAATAAAATCTAAAAATTAAAACAAAACTAATAATTTTAATAAGTAAAAGGGTAATAAAATTTATATAAAATTACACTTATCAAGCAGCTTACCAACCACTACCATCATGGAGACTAGGACCAATCTCATTACCAATTCCGAAATGAGCTACTCTTCTACAGGAGTAGGCTACATCTCGAGTTATTGGTACCCTTTCAGCAAAAATCTTGCGTCAATTTCACAGTAGTCCATTACGGCGCCATATAAAAGTACAAAAAACACAAGCAAGAATAAAAAAGAAGTTCTATTGGCCTGGCCTAAGGAATGATGTCGGACACACATCAGGGAGTGTGATGTATGCTAGAAGAGAAAGGTTGAAGCCTTCATCCCATCGAGGTTGCTTCAGCTTTTACCAATCCCTGCCAAGAATTAGGAAGACATTAGCATGGATTTTATTGAAGGATTACCTCCTTCAGGAGGCGAGACAGTAATCCTCATTGTGGTGGACATGTTAAGTAAGTATTCCCATTTTATGCCTCTTACTCACCTCTATACAGCAGAAGCAGTGGCCAGGTGTTCATGGACAATGTATTTAAATTATGTGGGTTACCACTGACCATAGTAAGTGATCAAGATCCTGTATTCACTAGCAATTTCTAGAAGGAAATGTTTAGGTTATGTGGAACAGACTTACTACTCAGTATTGTTTACCATCCTCAAACAAATGGACAGACAAAAACTATGAACAAAGTGTTCGAGTGCTACCTCAAGTGTTTCTCAAGTGATAGGACAAAAGATTGGATTAAATGGTTACCTTTAGCTGAGTATTCATACAATACCTTAGTACGTACATCAACAAAGGTATCCTCTTTCGAAGTTGTCTATGGTCAACCCTCTCCTCGAATGTTACCATACGAGCCAGGGGCTACCAAGGTTCAAGCTATGGATGAGAAATTGCGAAGCCATGAGTTCATAGCCTAACTCATCAGGGAAAACTTGCAAGAAGCACAAGCAAAGATGAAACATTTTGCTGATAAGAAAAGAAGATCTCAAGAACTCAAGATTGGAGACCTTGTACACCTTAGATTACGCCCTTATAGGCAAATGACTCTAGCAATGTGAAGAAATTTGAAGATCGCACCAAGGTACTTTGGACCCTTTAGGATTACATCTCAAGGTGGGACAAGTAGCTCACGAACTAGATCTTCCTCCCGAAGCTAAGATCTACCTCGTATTTCACATCTCATGTCTTAAGAAAAAGCTAGGAGAAGGAGTTCAAGCTTACACTAACCTACTGAATCTCACACCTAAAGGATCTTTTGAGCAAGAAACCAAGAAGGTATTTCAATAAAGGTTGAAGAAGAAAGGAAACACTGCTGGAGTTGAGGTTTTAGTGCAGTGGAGTGGAACCGGTGAGGGAGATGCCACTTGGGAGGATCTAGAAACCCTAAGGGGCTATTTCCTTAACCTTGAGGACAAGGTTCTCTAAACACAAGGGTCTTTGTTATGTGTTAGGGTTTCTCACCTAAAAACCCGATGCTATGTTTTAATTTTGTTAAGTGTCATCGCTTTGGTCCTATCTAGTTAGTTATTTGGTCTTGTGCTAGTGGGTCGAGATCATGGGCTTGTGGGCTTATTATGGTTAATTATTTCTATTTCAGTTATTTGGGTTAATTTTTGTTGTGTCTATATTAGTGGGTGTGACGCCCCCAATTTACGTCTGGGATTTAACGTAAATTAAGGTGTCTGGATAAGTAACACTTGACTACTCACCTTCGTACTTAACAATAATAAAATGCATATATCATGTAATTTGTAGTGGATCTGGTTTTAGATATAAGACTTTCTAAAGATTACATGGAAAATATACTCACAACATTTACGTCATTCATTAATAGCTTAACATTGTACCTTTTTACATATACAAGCTAAAAAAATATATTACATTTTTCCAAAAGACTTTCTTTCACCTCACTCATTTTCTTTCTTGACCTCGGGGAATTCTCTCCCATAGCGAAACCTATCCATACTAACACTAAAGTCTCGCTGGAGCTGTTGTCCCTGTGGAGTCATGTAAAGCCTATACATGGACAACGAGCCATCTAGTTCTAATGTTAAACAGCATCCTGTGTGTCGCCTCTCCTCAGCAAAAGTGGATGCGTGAAGGCTCCAAACTCCTGTACATTGATTACTGATAGGAGGTCCGAAGGGAACAAAAAAAATGTTCATATAAGGACTATAGTTGGAGAGTCCCACAGGACTCCCCGAAGTATCCTGCTTCATCGAGGCTTTCCTCTTGCTAGTCATGGAATCCTGTATATAGTTTATATGCACAAAAAAATATAGAACCACAAAAGAGTGAGATTTCTTTTGAAATCTCAGTAAGTACATAAGCAGCTTAAAAGAAACAAGGAAAAAGTAACCATGATATTATCACCACTGAATGACTAGGGAAATTTACCGTAAGATATACATCATAAGACCACTATTTAACTGGTACCTTTCTTGGCTCAACCGAATATGTAATCTTATATGGAATTACACCGTTTCCTTAAAAGTTCTTATTCTTTCTTATCACTGATAGGCTTTATGTCTTGCAGTCCCCATCACATATACTCATCAATTATACGGGCATTACGTCTCGCCGTCCCCGTTGTGATGAGTCTCGTGTCAACCTTTCGTGCATTACGTCTCGTCGTCCCCGTCTTGACACGAAACATATACATATGTCACTGCAGGCATTGTGTATCGCCATCCCCGCTATTCAGATCAGTCTCACGGGCGTTACGTATCGCCTTCCCCATGAAGACCACACACTCTTATAACACGATAGGCGTTACGTATCGCCGTCTCTATCAGCACGTCAGTCATCTGGGTGTTACGTCTCACTATCCCCATCATGACATGACAACTTATTCTTATACATTGTTTTCTTTTTAGTTGTTCTTTTCTTATTCATACGAGTTTTTCACTTATAACTCTTTCCATTTAGAACACTGATTTTATTCCAGGAACTCACTCGAGCAGAGTATCAAGCAATACTCTAGCGAGGGGTCATATTTTGCCTTCACTCGACCCACAAGTCGAGTGATGGTCGAGCGAGATTACGGCTCTAGGAGTTTTTCTACTCAAAGCATGCCAATCTTTTTACTATACTTTATTTGGCTTCTTAAAAACTTAAATCTAAGTTCTTAAAATTTTATTGAACATTTTTACAAGACAATTTAAATCCAACCTTACTCATATGCCACTTTGTCACTTAATCATATTCTTACGAGTTCAGTACTAGTAAACATAGTTCAATCACTTCAATAAACCATTTACATGCTTAAGTTAAGCTAGAATATGGACTTACAAATTCTTCAAAGTTCAAGAGAATGGATGCAACCAACTTCTTACAAACTTTTCCCTAAACTCAATCACTTAGCTCACAAAGAAAATCTTTAAGGGTTTTGGGAGGGTTTTTCTGGAGTTATCTTCCAAAGGGAATGTGCTCTCTCCTTCTACAGGAGTTTAGAAAGCTCTCAAGGGTCTATTTATAAGATGGTGACCAACATGCGGGGGAGAAGAGGGAAAAATCCTAAGGTGCACTAGTTGTCTGGTTGCATGGGTGATGAGGTGTCCAACTAAGCATATCTTATGATGAGGCTTAAGCCTCCCAAATCCTAGGCTTTGCAGCTGGATTAGTCATCCAAGGGTTCACATTTGAGATATTTTTGTTGCCAATATTGATCCATGGTTGAGGAGTGAGCTAAAGGGATAAGAGGTGAGATGGAATTTCACCTAACTATACATGCACCTCCGATCTCCAGCCCTTTCCTTGTGTCACACGCCCCTCTCCAAATTGTTCCACTCGTTTGGTTACTTCCTAACTCCCATAAGTCTCCATTTAACAAGTTCTAGAAGGCCACTTCTTAGTTTAGTTAGGGTAGAGCTAAATCTGACCCATTCATTCACCTATCAACTAGATTTTGGCTCTCCTTGTGTTTCCGTCACACTAACTAACCAATTAGCTTCCAAATCAACTTTCCATCCATTTCCAACTATTCCTACACATGTCCTAATCCCAGAAAATTTCAAAACCAATTGCCTAATTAGTTACGTGCCTCAAATTAGTTCACTTCATCCAACTCGAGTTCCATTTTATTCCAGAGCTGCCCACTTGCTTCCCCAATAAGTTATTGATTCCTTCTGAATCTCGGAAAACTTAAAACATATAAGTTTTAGATCTATCTCTAAAGGTTATATACCAATTGGATTTACCTCATTTGGACCTCATATGAATAACTTATTCCCATTTCACTAAAACTTGATAGATTAATCCGAGAATGCATAATTTCCAATACCAAGTGTTATCTCATGTTCCTCAATTAAATCCCCCACTCTATTTTCCTATAAAATAAATACATCAAATAAATTTTCTTAAAGTAATTTCCATAAAATAATTTACCTTAGAAAATTTAGGCTATTACATCCTCCCCCCTTAAAAAGGATTTCGTTCCCGAAATCGCTAAGATATAAATAATTAAGGGTTTAAGGAATCTATACTTCGGTTGCTAGCAGCAGTAGATTCTTCTGAAGAGGTAGGTACTCTTTTCTCATTAAGCAGGGAATCTAGAGAGTAGTAAAATATCATGTCTACATCTAGATCATAATACATATTCACACTCGTTTCTTGCAATGCACGTAATCTCTTTGCCTCTGTCTCTTCTATTATGGGTCCTTCTTCACATTGACGTTTCCGATCTTCACATCTATCAGATGACTCTACTATGACAGATTTTCCTTTATCCTCTCTTCTCAAAAATCTTTTCTCTGCTTTTAAATATTTTCGAGCGGGTTGTCTTTTCTCACCTGATGAGTGCACAAAAATGCACTCTAAATACTCTATTTAAATACTAAAAGAAATGAGAAAACAATAGATATAACTCATGTTATTAAAATTAATGGTCATTTATCTTGAGATAGATATAAGCATGATTTAATATATTGATGAGAATATAAAATGCCATATTTTCCTCTCTTAATGTTTAATACTTTATTCTTATTTGATGCCTAAATATACTCATTATTCTTATATTTTGATTGAGGACACAAATAGAGGCATTAGGAGCAAATGAAGATAATTGCAGAATTTTAGACAGTTCTGACATCTTTTTGTAATATGGGCATAACTCTCTCATCCAATCTCCGATTGAACTGATTCAAGATGATCTAGAACCGCAAGAGAAATATATATAACTTTTATGTTTTATGTTTGAAGAGATATCCACTCAATCTAAGACAAAATCGACCATCAAGTGGACGCACCTGCACTTGACGTTCCTGGATATTTTTCAGCCACTTGCATCAAATCCAAATGTCATCATAATATTTTCTAGCAAGCACTCCTACACCAACTTTGAAATTCAATGATCAATTCATACGCAAGATGAAGTGCACTCAAGTTTCTTCAAGACAAATTATTTGACCACAAGATATTAAGTCATACAAGACAACTAAAGGATAGAGAAGCAAAATTGAAACACTCAACCTACAAGCAAAATCTAGCTCATGCATAGTGGGAAAACAAATGATCAAAATGACAACTCACAACTCACTTGGATTCAAGAATGGCACATGGCAAAACAAGTTGAAATTGTGATGATTTTGTTATGAAAACTTGCATGAAGGATGCTTATAAATAGTAGGGATGGGTGTGTGTTCTAAAAGAATGCTTAGTGTGCTTGGATGCCTTGGAAAAGACATTGTTTTTGAGAGCTTGAGAAAAGAAAAGAAAAACCAAAGAAGAGAGAAGAAAATAATGGTTGGCTCTTCCATATTATCCCTTGAAGAATTTTTGTTACATATTTTTAATATGTGTAACTAATTTTCTAGTAGAACTAGGGATGAATGTTGTATATATGATGGTATTTGTAATTGTTTTTGATTCATATATGTGTTCTTCAAATATTAAACTCTTTTGTTTAATCATTCAAAATTTATTATAAATGTTTTCGTCACCAAATAATTTTAGAATTTATTTCATTTATAAATTCAGTCATGCTTTTTCTATTGAATGTAATAATCCTTTGATTATATTTGGTTGAATTGGTTATCTATTTTAATTTAATTCTCTGCTGCAATATTGCTCTACGAGTATATTATCGACGTTGAATTTCCTTATTATCGATAACAAGTCCTGTTCTTATATTGCGATGAATGATTTTTCGAAAGATTAGATTTGATTTAAATCTGGTTATTAATGTTTTATTTTTCGATTGAAAATTTGGACATAGAATTTTCAATTGAGTTATTAATGAATTGAAAATAATTAAAATACCAATTATATACAAAGGATTCCCGATGCTCTACTTTTTGTCTCATTTTTATACTGTTCAAATTACTCATTTAGTTTTAATTTACGTCACACTCTAAAATTTACTTTTCGCACTGATCTAAATCTTTTTGTTAATTTCGTTACTATTCTTCAATTTCTCAATCCATCTCCCTGTGGAATCGACACCCCAAAGTTATACGGCAAACGTCCGCGTTATTCTTTGGGCGTAATTAAATTTTGGCGCCGTTGCCGGGGAGACGGTAGAAGAATTTGTAGGTTTTTTTTAGTAGTTTGTAAAAAAAAAAAAAAAAAGAGCGGTAACTTCGTTCATTTTCTTTTTTGCTTTCTGCATCTTTATTTTATTTTACTTTTCTTTTTATAATTATTTTTTTTTTAGTATTATGCTTTTCTTTACTTTGCATGCGTAGGTACAGAGACGCTTTTGGACGGTTTGCTAGTAGACTCGTGTTAGAATCAGATTCAGAATCTAATTTTTCTAATCGCTTGTTTGATAATTCTTCCAATTCTGATGCGATGAGTGAACACGTGGACCAACCTGTTAGAACCCTCCAAGATTATCTTCATCCCGCACGAACAGCCACACCATCCTGTATTATGTTCTCACCTAATGTTCGTCATGTAGATTTCAAAACAGGAATGATACAATTACTTCCGACTTTCCATGGTCTAGAAAATGAAAACCCCTATATTCATATTAGGGAATTTGAGGAAGTAGTTGCAACATTCCATAGTCAAAATACCACTGACGACACGATAAGACTAAAGTTCTTTCCTTTTTCTTTGAAAGATAAAGCTAAGAGTTGGTTGTACTCACTAAGACCACGGTCTATTGGAACATGGAGTGAGATGACTCAAGTGTTTTTCAATAAATACTTTCCCCAACATAAGACCAATGTTTTAAAAAAACAAATCTCTACCTTTGCACAAAAGGATAGTGAGACTTTGTACCAGTCTTGGAAAAGATTTAAAGAATTACTGAGTATGTGTCCCCACCATGGATATGAGAATTGGCGCTTAGTGAGTTATTTCTATGAAGGGCCTACGCCCAGGGAACGTTAATTCGTGGAAATGATGTACAATGGAGAATTTTTATATAAAAATCTCGATGAGGCCATAGAGTACCTCAATGAGCTTGCTGAAAAAGCTCATACTTGGACTGGACCTAGTGCTACTGATAGCACAAATAGGTCACGACCTACAGGAAACTTGAGTGATGGTATTTACCATCTAAGGGAGGAGAATAACCTTAAGGCTAAGGTTGAAATGCTCACCAGAGAATTAGAGTTATTGAAAACCAAAAACTCAAAACCAACACACATGGCTAATCATGCAGAATCTTTTGGGTCATGTGTTGTTTGTGGTGGGATAGATCATCATTCCCAAGAGTGTCCTACATATACTAACATGAATGGTATGTATGAGGAACAAAGTAATGCTCTGGGTATGTACAAAAAGTCCTTCACACCTTACTTTGAAACCTACAACCCAGGATGGCGTAATCATCCCAACTTCAGCTGGAAGTCTGAAAACCAGTAGCCTGCACAACCCTCTAAATCATATCCTGCACCATACTATGCACCTCAATCTTCTAGAAATTCTTTAGAAGACACTTCGCATACTTTTATTGAAATATAGGGTAAGACTAATCAGAAATTTGAATCTTTGATTATGTAGGTTGTCAAAGAAATAAGGAAATCAAGAGCCAGGTGTCTAAAATAATGAGTTCATTGACTATGAATGAGAAAGGTAAGTTTCCTTCCCAAACTCAGTCTGTACCTCATGGTCAACATATGGCACAAGGAGACCTGAAGGATGTAAATGCCATTGTGACACGAAGTGGTAAGTCTCTACGTAATCCAATAATAGACAAAAAAAAAAAGATGTAGAGAAAGATCAAGATAGCAGCAGTCTTGAGCTTCCCAAAAAACTTGAGGTAAAAAAACCTAAAGAACCTGCGGTAACAAAAAATCCAGGTAAGGTACCTTTTCCTCAAGCATTAAAGTCAAGCAAACAAACTCTGGATCATAACAATGATATTTTGGAAAATCTTAGACAGGTAAAAATTAATATTCCTCTTTTGCATGTAATTAAACAAGTTCCTACTTATGCAAAAATTCTCAAAGATTTGTGTACAGTTAAAAGGAAGCATTATGTGAAGAAGACAGCATTCTTGACAGAGCAAGTTAGTGCTCTAATTGAACAGCGGATTCTCCCTAAGTACAAGGATCCTGGATGTCCAACCATCACATGCAATGATGAGTGCACAAAAATGCACTCTAAATACTCTATTTAAATACTAAAAGAAATGAGAAAACAATAGATATAACTCATGTTATTAAAATTAATGGTCATTTATCTTGAGATAGATATAAGCATGATTTAATATATTGATGAGAATATAAAATGCCATATTTTCCTCTCTTAATGTTTAATACTTTATTCTTATTTGATGCCTAAATATACTCATTATTCTTATATTTTGATTGAGGACACAAATAGAGGCATTAGGAGCAAATGAAGATAATTGCAGAATTTTAGACAGTTCTGACATCTTTTTGTAATATGGGCATAACTCTCTCATCCAATCTCCGATTGAACTGATTCAAGATGCTGTAGAACCGCAAGAGAAATATCTATAACTTTTATGTTTTGTGTTTGAAGAGATATCCACTCAATCTAAGACAAAATCGACCATCAAGTGGACGCACCTGCACTTGACGTTCCTGGATATTTTTCAGCCACTTGCATAAAATTCAAATGTCATCATAATATTTTCTAGCAAGCACTCCTACACCAACTTGGAAATTCAATGATCAATTCAGATACAAGATGAAGTGCACTCAAGTTTCTTCAAGACAAATTATTTGACCACAAGATATTAAGTCATACAAGACAACTAATAGATAGAGAAGCAAAATTGAAACACTCAACCTACAAGCAAAATCCAGCTCATGCATGGTGGGAAAACAAATGATCAAAATGACAACTCACAAATCACTTGGATTCAAAAATGGCACATGGCAAAACAAGTTGAAATTGTGATGATTTTATCATGACAACTTGCATGAAGGATGCTTATAAATAGAAGGGAGGGGTGTGTGTTCTAAGACCATGCTTAGTGTGCTCGGATGCCTTGGAAGATACATTGTTTTTGAGAGCTTGAGAAAAGAAAAGAAAAACCAAAGAAGAGAGAAGAAAATAATGGTTGGCTCTTCCATATTATCCCTTAGAGAATTTTTGTTGCATGCAACATTGCCAATCATGAGCTTGGACAGGCCTTGCTAGATTTAGGGGCTAGTGTAAATTTGATGCCATATTCTATTTATTTGCAATTAGGATTGGGAGAAATCAAACCAACTTCTGTGGTATTGCAATTGGCTGATCGTTCAGTCAGAGTACCACGGGGTGTGGTAGAGGATGTTTTAATTCAAGTTGACAAATTTTACTATCCTGTTAATTTCTTAATTTTAGACACTAGTTCTACTGTAGAAACCACCTCTAAAATTTCATTAATTTTAGGTAGACCTTTTCTTGCTACTTCTAATGCTCTTATCAATTGCAGAAATGGATTGATGAAACTCTCTTTTGGCAATATGACTCTTGAGGTAAATATTTTTCATATTACAAAACAGCTAGAAGAGGATGTCCAGTGTCATCAGACATACATGATTGACTCACTTATAGAAAGGGACGTTCTTACAACTCATGACTCAGATCCCCTTGAATATTTTATTGTTAATTTTGAATTTAATCCTATAAGTGATTCATCTGATGTAGTTGACATTTGTGCTATTTTTGATAGAACTCATGATTATAGTACACAGACATGGCAGCCAAAGTTTGAGAAGCTGCTTGAAAAAAGAGAAAGACAGATTCCTTCAAGTAGGGAAGCCCCTAAAGTTGAATTAAAATCCCTACCTAAGGGTTTAAAGCATGTTTTCCTTGGTTTAGGTGATACTTTTCCTGTTAATATTTCATCTGAATTATCTGATTCCCAGGTGAGAAATTAATTCGGATTTTATGCAAGTATAAATCAGCCCTAGGATGGAGTATTGCTGATATAAAAGGCATTAGTCCCCTGATTTGTACTCATAAAATAAATTTAGAGGAAGGAACTAATCCTCGAAGAGACCCTAAGCGTAGACTTAATCTCACAATGAAAGAAGTTGTGAAAAATGAAGTATTGAAACTATTAGATGCAGGAATGATATATCCTATTGCTGATAGTAAATGGGTAAGTCCTACGCAGGTTGTTCCTAAAAAGTCAGGGGTAACTGTGATAAAAAATAACTTCGGAGAGTTAGTCCTTACAAAATTGGTGACTAGTTGGCAGATGTGTATTGATTACAGAAAATTAAATGCCGCCACACGAAAAGACCATTTTCTGCTTCCTTTTATTGATCAAATTCTCGAGCGGGTGGCTGGTCATCCTTTTTATTGCTTTCTGGATAGTTATTCTGGTTATTATCAAATTGAAATTTCATTAGAAGACCAGGATAAAACTACTTTTACTTGTCCTTTTGGTACTTATGCTTTCTGCAGAATGTCATTTGGACTATGTAATGCTCCAGCTACTTTTCAACGTTGCATGATGAGTATTTTTAGTGATATGGTTGAAAAGTGCATGGAAGTTTTTATGGATGACTTGACTGTTTTTGGATCTTCTTTTGATGCATGTTTAATGAGTTTAGAAAGAGTACTGACTCGTTGTGAAGAAAAAGAATTGGTTTTAAATTGGGAAAATGTCACTTTATGGTACCTTCTGGTATTGTTTTAGGGCATATTATTTCTTCCAAATGAATGGAGGTTGATCAATCAAAAGTTGAATTAATCTCTAAGTTGCCTACACCTAAAATAGTCAAGGATATAAGATCATTTCTTGGTCATGCGGATTTTTATAGGAGATTCATACGGAATTTTTCTGCCATATCTAGACCACTATGTAATCTCCTAACTAAGGATGCCCCATTTGAATGGACACAAGCCTGTCAAGAGGCTTTCAAAACATTAATTGGCAAGCTTACTTCAGCACCCATAATGCAACCACCTGATTGGAATTTACCTTTTGAAATTATGTGTGATGCTAGTGATCTTGCTGTAGGTGCTGTTCTTGGACAACGAAGAGAAGGGAAACCTTTTGTCATTTACTATGCTAGTCGAACTCTAAATAGTGCACAAATGAATTACTCCACCACTGAAAAAGAGTTGTTAGTTGTAGTATTTGCTTTGGATAAATTCCGCGCTTATTTGATTGATTCTTCTATTATTATCTTTACAGATCATGCAGCCCTTAAGTACCTTCTTACAAAGAAGGATGCTAAGGCACGATTAATACGATGGATTTTACTTTTGCAGGAATTTAACATCACCATCAAAGACAAGAAAGGAGTGGAGAACGTAGTGGCAGACCATCCTTCTAGACTCACATTCGAGGACACTTCTGACCACATACCAATCAAAGATGATTTTCCCAATGAGCATTTACTTTCTATTACTTCTCTACCATGGTTTGCTCATATTGTGAACTATTTAGCTGCAGATGAAATACCAAAGGATTTTAGCACCCAAGACAAAAGAAAATTCATGATTGAGGTACGAAAATTCTACTGGGATGACCCTTACCTTTTCAAATATTGCCCTGATCAAATTTTAAGGCGTTGCATCCTTGCTGAAGAGATTGGAAGTGTTTTGGAATTTTGTCATTCCCAAGCTTGTGGTGGCCACTTTTCAATGAAGAAAACCGCTGCAAAAATCCTGCAGCATGGATTTTATTGGCCTACCTTGTTTAAAGATACAAATATCTATTGTCGCCCATGCGAAAGATGTTAAAAGTTAGGAGTTATGACCCATCGTAATATGATGCCCTTAAACCCAATTTTGGTAATTGAAATTTTTGACTGTTGGGGCATTAATTTTATGGGACCATTTCCTCCTTCTTTTAGATATTTATATATTATTGTGGCAGTAGATTATGTGTTAAAATGGGTAGAGGCAGCACCTTGCAAGACCAATGATAACAGGACGGTAATTAAGTTTCTCAAAGAAAATGTATTATCTCGATTTGGTACCCCACGAGCTATCATTAGTGACTGAGGTACGCATTTTTGCAACCGTTCTTTTGAAGCTTTAATGAAAAGATATGGGGTGATACATAAGCTTTCTACTGCATATCACCCTCAGACAAGTGCACAGGTTGAACTTGCGAATAGGGAAATTAAACAAATTTTAGAAAAAAGGGTCAACCTGGATCGGAAAGATTGGTCTTTGAGACTAATTGATGCGCTTTGGGCTTATCATACAGCTTTCAAAACTCCCTTAAGCATGTCACCTTATAGACTTGTTTTTGGAAAATCTTGTCACTTGCCCGTGGAGCTCGAGCATCGAGCATATTGGTCCATTAAACATTTTAATTTTGACTTGGAAAAAGTAGGAAAACTTAGAAATTCCAATTGACGGAATTAGAAGAATTGAGAAATGATGCTTATGAAAACTCCAAGATCTATAAGGCTAAAATGAAAGTATTTCATGATAAAAATATTTTGAGAAAAACATTTAAGCCTAATGATCGAGTATTTTTATATGATTCAAGACTATAAGCATCCAGGAAAACTTCGATCTTGATGGACCGGCCCTTTTATAATAAAAAACGTTTTCACAAATGGGGTGGTAGAAATAGAAAATCCAAAAAATAGATGTATCTTTAAAGTAAATGGTCAGCGCCTCAAAATCTTAATTGAAAGAAAAATTCTGAAAGTGGAAGACATTCCACTTATGGACCTAGTATATCAATCTTGACCATCTCCAGGTATGTTTTAATTTTATTTTATTTTCGTTCATTTTATTTTTGTTTATTGTTTACTTTATTTTGTTACAGATTAATTTTATTTTGACAAATACCATCTTTGATGCCAAGCAAGCCACCCACATCCCACATTAGGTGTATTCTACCTCGTTTAGTTATTCAATTCTGATTCTTAAACATTGAGTACAATGTTTCATTTAAGTTGGGGGGTGAGAATACAAATCTGTTATTTGTTATTTAAACTCTGTGGCATATTTCAATCAATATATAAAAAATTACCAAATTTTTTTCACACAGGCATCTTTTTACACATGATACTCATGCTCATTCATAACGATCTTGGTGAATTCAACAAACCCATCTTAAATCATTTTGCTAAAGCATCCACAGAACCATTTATGCACTTCTCCAAACTTTGTGGTAATATGGTGATTTGACACATGTAACTAAAGAATTATTTTGCTCAAGTATTCATGTGAATTTTGTGAGAATTGAGAGCTTACAAATACAGAAATTGTGATAAGTATCCATTGATCTATTGAATTTGACACTTCTTTTGAGAATATCATTACATGGTTTGTGGTAAGATGGTGGATATACTTGGGATATGACGAAAGTCAACTTAGGATTAACGCTTGAGCTAAGCCTTTTTATTATAGATCCTTAGCAGCCAATTTTGAGCCAATATACACATATGGCCTTTTCTTTTCATATCTATATCATCCATACCTCTCCACATTGGAGTATAGCTTATACACTATATTTTCTTACCATTTTACTTCCAAGTGTGTACTAGGTGTGAAATTATCATTTAAAAAAAAAATAAAAAATAAAACCATGACAAAAATGGCATGGCGCTAGATGTGTCCATCAAATTATTCATGAAAGAGTTCATCAAATTGCGAAGACACCAATGACAAAAGAAGATGGAAAAGTATACTTAGTCAAAAATCTAAAAAATTGAAAAGTACATCAAAAGGAAAATATAGTCTACTGAAAAATTTAACAGATTCCCTTTTGTGTATACTTGGAAGTTTTTGAAACCTCTTCACCATTTCTTCTTATGAACCCCAAACCTAAGCGACATTACAACCCTTTGTGTTGATTTTTTCGATCCTGAGTATGCTTGTGGAAAGAATGGTAGAAATCTCATTTGTTAGTATTCCTATCATAAGATCAATGTTTACTTGTTACTTATATATAATTGGCTAAATTTTCATGAGAGTAAATGTACACCTTTGTCAACTCCATAGAGAGAACCCTTACATGAAACACTTCTATACCCGTGAGTTATGGAGTTGAACCTTTTTGCTTAAGATATTCTAATGTTGCATGTGTCGAAACCTCTGATTTGATAAAAATAGTTTGGAGCACATACACACTCTATGGATTGCTATATTTGAATTACTTGTGAAAGGGTTATTGAATTTCTAAGATTGTTTTGATATGTAAATTTGAAAAATATGTCTTGATGGCCCCTATGTGTGATTTTCTTTGGTGTTTCTCATCATTTTGCATGAAAATTGCTAGGGACTAGCAATGAGTAAGTTTGGGGTGTGATGAGTGTACAAAAATTTACTCTAAATACTCTATTTAAATACTAAAAGAAATGAGAAAATAATGGATATAACTCATGTTATTAAAATTAATGGTCATTTATCTTGAAATAAATATAAGCATGATTTAATATATTGATGAGAATATAAAATGCCATATTTTCCTCTCTTAATTTTTAATAATTTTTTCTTATTTGATGTCTAAATATACTCATTATTCTTATATTTTGATTTAGGACACAAATAGAGGCATTAGGAGCAAATGAAGATAATTGCAGAATTTTAGATAGTTCTAACATCTTTTTGTAATATGGGCATAACTCTCTCATCCAATCTCCAATTGAGCTAATTCAAGATGATATAGAACCGCAAGAGAAATATCTATAACTTTTATGTTTTATGTTTGAAGAGATATCCACTTAATCTAAGACAAAATTGACCATCAAATGGACGTACCTGCACTTGACGTTCCTGGATATTTTTCAGCCACTTGCATCAAATCCAAATGTCATCATAATATTTTCCAGCAAGCACTCCTACACCAACTTGGAAATTCAATGATCAATTCATATGCAAGATGAAGTGCACTCAAGTTTCTTTAAAACAAATTATTTGACCACAAGATATTAAGTCATACAAGACAACTAATGGATAGAGAAGCAAAATTGAAATACTCAACCTACAAGCAAAATCTAGCTCATGCATAGTGGGAAAACAAATGATCAAAATGACAACTCACAACTCACTTGGATTCAGGAATGGCACATGGCAAAACAAGTTGAAATTGTGATGATTTTGTCATGACAACTTGCATGAAGGATGCTTATAAATAGAAAGGAGGGGTGTGTGTTCTAAAAGAATGCTTAGTGTGCTTGGATGCCTTGGAAGAGACATTGTTTTTGAGAGTTTGAGAAAAGAAAAAAAAACCAAAGAAGAGAGAAGATAATAATGGTTGGCTCTTCCATATTATCCCTTGAAAATTTTTTGTTGCATATTTTCAATATGTGTAACTGTTGAACTCAAGGTTTCAAGTTTCATGTAAATCTATACATGGATTTTGATGATAACAAATGAATTCAAAGAATAAAGAAGTCTCAAGCTCAAGTTGTCTACATAATACAATCAAGCACATCAAAGAACCAAGCATGAGCAAGAAGGGAACAAGTTCACATTAAAATCATAGAGTAATGTTGTAAATCTCTTAAAAATTCAAAATTAGGATTAACGTTCAAAATTAATATTTTATCATAAAGCATTAAAATACATTTTCCACATGTGCATGAATATTTTGAAAATTATATTAGAAAATTTTGAAAGATGTGCATGACATGATTAAAGGTTTGAATTTTGAAAATATTAAGATGATTGATTGTCATCTTTCACATGTGCATGTTTTATTTGAATATTTTCAAAAGTGATGGATGCTTTTCTTGACTTATTCAAAAGGTAGATGTTTTTGTTTGAAATTTTCGAAAAGTAAAGTGTGCTCCTTTTGTCACATGTAAAAAGTAAAAAGATTAAATTTGAAATTTTTGAACAGTGAATAATGATGTCTTTGACATGTGAATCTTTTTAAATTTGAATATGAAGTCTCATATGCCTATAAATAGATCATTTGAGAGCTTCACATTTACAACACCAAGAGCATACAACATTCATTCAAAGTTTTCATTCTCTCTTCTCTATGCATTGAGCCTTAACCCTTGTTTATTTTGAGAGATATAGTTTGTGCTGTATTGTTTTTATTTCACTCATTGAGGAATGTTTTCTGATAGCCTACCCACTATCAATTCTTGTATCAGTAAAAGGGTGTGTATAATCCTTGTGTGTGTAGAAGGTGTTCTACACGGGGAATAGTTAAATCACCAAGTGTGAGGTGATTGGAAGTGTAGAAGGTGTTCTACACGGGGAATAGTTAAATCACCAAATGTGAGGTGATTGGAAGTGTAAAAGGTGTTCTACACGGGGAATAGTTAAATCACCAAATGTGAGGTGATTGGAAGTGTAGAGGGTGTTCTACACGGATTCTTTGAAGCGGTGCTACTCAAAAGTGTAATAGGTTTCTATCTCCACCTAAAGGAGATTGAATAGTGGATTTAGGGATCCTCAAGGGGTAGCTTGAGGCGAGGACGTAGGCAGTGGGGCTGAACCTCGTTAACATACTGAGTTTGCTTCTCTCTTACCTTTACTTTTATATTTATTACTGCTTCATATTTTGTTTATATTTTATATTATATACTTGATTTATAATTGTTAATTTTTTTAATACAACTCAATTCACCCCCCCTCTTGTGTTAGTCATCTGGACAACAATTGGTATCAGAGCTAGAGTTCTGTTCAAATATTAACTATCTTTTGAGTTAAAATCTTATGGCTAACATTATAGCTTCATTTGGTGAAGGTCAATCTAGCAGTCGGCCTCCACTCTTTTACGGAGACAATTACTCATTCTGGAAAGTTAGAATGAGAATATTCCTTCAGGCTCAAGGTCGAGAAATCTGGAAATGCATTGTAAATGGACCTTATATTCCAACAAAAGTAGTTGATGGAGTAAAGGTCAAAAAGGAAGAAGAAGAGTTTGATCGTAAAGACGATATATTTTATACTTTGAATTTAAATGTTATGAATTTATTATATAATGCTCTCAATGGTAATGAATTTAATAGAGTAATGACTTGTGCTACAGCAAAGGAAATTTGGGATAACTTGGAAGTTACTTATAAAGGAACTTCTCAAGTCAAGGAATCAAAAATTTATATTCTTACTTATGAATATGAAATGTTTAAGATGAATGATAATGAATCTATTTCTAGTATGTAAACTCGTTTTACTAACATCATAAACAGCTTGACAGCTCTTGGCAAAGTTTATTCCAAAGTGGAGATAGTAAGAAAAATTCTCAACTCTCTACCAAAACGTTGGGAATCAAAAGTGACAGCGATTCTTGAAGTTAGAGACCTCAAGAAACTCGAAGTGAATGAACTCATTGGGTCATTTATCACCCATGAGTACACATTGAAAAGAGGAGAAGAAGAAGGAAAGTCAAAAAAGAGCTTGGCACTTAAAGCTGTTCCACATGAAAGTGAAAGTGATGAAGATGAGGAAAATGACGACAAAGATGAAGAAGTTGCGGTGATAGCAAGAAGAATTCAGAGGTTCTTAAAGAAAAATAAAACTCCTCCAAGGAAATCCTTCAAAAAGTTTTCCAAGAAAGATTCAGGTAAAAATGACACTTTAATTTATTATAAATGCAATAAACCTAGTCATATCAAGTCAGATTGTCCTCTGCTAAAGAAAGATCGAAACAAAGACAAAAAAACAATAAAAACTACATGGGATGATGATTCAAGTAGCTCAGATAGTGAAACAAGCAATGGAGAATCAGCAAATCTTTGTCTTATGGCTAAAGATGACATTGAGGTAACAAATCTTGATAATATTGAAGATCCTTCATATGAAGAATTGCAAAATGTTTGAGAAGAGGTATATGAGGAATTTAAAAATTGGGTATCAAGTATACTATTTTGAAAAAGAAAAATTCTTCTTTAACAAACGAAATTGATATTTTAAGAAAAGAAAGTATTGTTTTGAAAGATGAGAATTTTGAGTTGAAGAAAAAGAAAACTGATTTAGAAAATATTATTGAAAACTTTACGAATGGAAAAAGAAATTTTGAAAAACTTCTTGGTAGTCAAAGATGTGTTTTTGACAAGGCAGGCTTGGGATATATGCCAAAACAAAAATACAAACCTTATAAAAACTTTTTTGACAATCCTTCTACATCAAAGTCCAATATTCAAAATTATTTTCATAAAAATAATTTTGTTAAAAAAGGATATTATTATAATCACTCAAGTTCTTCATAATTTTGTAATAGAAATGGTCATAATTATTTTACTTATCCTATTAGAAAACAACATACAATGACTATTAAGGCCATATGGGTACCTAAAAATCTTGTTTCTTTTAATACTAATAAATAAAGGACCCAAAGAACTTGGGTACCAAGAAAAATCATTTTAATTGTTTTTATAGGTGTGCATGAAGTCTTCCACAAACAAAAATAAATGGTTTTTAGATAGTGGATGTTCAAGACACATGACGGGAGACAAGACTAAGTTCTTTGATCTTAGATCTAAAGAAGAAGGACACGTGACATTTGGAGATAACTCGAAAGGGAAGATCGTGGGAATAGGTAAAATTGGTAATAAGTCTTCTCTCATAATTGAAGATGTTTTACTTGTTGAAGGTCTAAAACATAATCTTTTGAGCATAAGTTAATTATGTGATAAAGGATTTACAGTTATTTTCAAAATATATAAGTGCATTATTTTGAATGATTATGATTGTAATATTTGTTTTATTGCTTTTAGAAGTAATAATGTTTATACAATTGATTTCGAAGAAATTACCTCACAAGATGCAATTTGTTTTTCAGCTCAAAATGAAACTAATTGGTTATGGCATAGAAGATTAGGTCATGCCAACATGGAACTTATTTCCAAACTTTCAAAAAATGATCTTGTGAGAGGTTTACCAAAGGCAAATTTTCTTAAAGACAAAATTTGTGATGCATGCCAATTTGGTAAATAAACAAAAACTTCTTTTAAAACCAAGAAACATATTTCCACTACTAGACCACTGCAACTGATACACATGGATCTTTTTGGACCAAATAGAGTTGCAAGTTTAGGAGGAAAATATTATGCATTTGTTATTGTTGATGATTTCTCTAGATATACTTGGGTCATCTTTCTTGCTCATAAAGATGAGGCACATAATGCTTTTACCAAGTTATACAAGAGAATTCAAATTGAAAAGGGTTATACTATTTCAAGTATCCGAAGTGATAGGGGAAAAGAGTTTGTTAATAAAAATATTGAAACATTTTGTGATGAAAATGGTTTTGTGCATAATTTTTCTACTCCTCGAACTCCTCAACAAAATGGGGTAGTAGAAAGGAAAAATAGATCTCTTCAAGAGATGGCAAGAACAATGCTTAATGAGAACAACTTGCCTAGTTATTTTTGGGCCGAAGCGGTAAGTACTGCATGTTATGTTATAAATAGAGTTATGCTAAGGTCCAAATTAGATAAAACCCCCTATGAGCTTTGGAATGAGAAAAAGCCCAACATTGGTTACTTTCATGTATTTGGATGCAAATATTTTATTTTAAATGATAGGGATAATTTAGGCAAGTTTGATGCAAAATCTGATGAATGTATCTTTTTCGGGTATTCTACTAATAGTAAAGCTTATAGAGTATTCAATAAAAAGACTTTGACTGTACAAGAATCTATGCATGTAGTATTTGATGAATCTAATTCTCTACTCTCCAAGAAATCCATTGATGAAGAAACAGGAGGTATAAATAATACGGAAAGTCTCAATCTCAACAAAGAGAACACAATAGAGGAAGTCCAACATGGAGACATCAGAAAAGATCATCAAAATTTAATACAAGATGCAACTAAACAGTGGAAATTTGTGAAAGATCATCCAGTGGAACAAAGTTTGGGAGAATCTTCACGAGGTGTAAGCACTCGATCATCTCTTAGAAATATTTGCAATCATACTGCTTTTCTATCTCAGATTGAACCTAAAAATATTGATGAAGCACTTCTTGATGAATCTTGGATTCTAACTATGCAAGAAAAGCTGAATCAATTTGAAAGAAATGATGTTTGGACACTTGTTCCTAGACCTAAAAATCATACTATTATTAGAACAAAATGGGTTTTTAGAAACAAGAAAGATGAGTCCGGAGTCATTACTAGAAATAAGGCTCGACTTGTAGCCCAAGGTTTCAATCAAGAAGAATGAATCGATTATGATGAGACATATGCACCAGTCGCAAGATTAGAAGCTATTTGAATGCTACTTACATATGCTTGTTATAAAGATTTCAAACTTTTTCAAATGGATGTTAAAAGTGCTTTCTTAAACGGTTTTATAAATGAAGAGGTATATGTTGAGCAACCTCCAGGTTTTGAAAATCATATTTTTCTAAATCATGTTTTCAAACTCAAAAAAGCACTATATGGACTCAAACAAGCTCCTAGAGCGTGGTACGAGAGACTTAGTGGTTTCTTGATTGAAAAAAGCTTTTCAAGAGGAAAAATTGATACAACTCTTTTAATTATATACGAAAATGATGATATTCTTTTGATTCAGATTTATGTTGATGATATAATATTCGGTGCTACTAATGAAAATATGTGTCAAGTTTTTGTTAAGACTATGCAGGATGAATTTGAAATGAGCATGATGGGAGAGCTTACATTCTTTCTCGGATTGCAAATTAAGCAAGCAAAAAGTGGAACATTCATCAATCAATCAAAATATATTAAGGAATTGCTGAAGAAGTTTGGGATGGAAGGTGCTAAGGAAACTGGAACGCCAATGAGCCCATCCACTAAACTTGATAAAGATGAATCCGGCAAAACAGTTGACTCGAAGGTATATTGAGGTATGATTGGTAGCTTATTATATTTGACAGCCAGTAGATCAGATACTATGTTTAGTGTGTGCTTATGTGCACGCTTTCAATCATCTCCAAAAGAATCACATTTAATTGCAGTTAAGAGCATTCTTAGATATCTTAGCGGTACAATTAACTTAGGATTATGGTACCCTAAGCATACATCTTTCGATCTAATAAGCTACACAGATGCAGATTATGCTGGCTGTAAAATAGATCGAAAAAGCACTAGTGGAGCATGTCACTTCTTAGGTCGTGCACTAGTTTCCTGGTTTAGTAAAAAATAAAATTCTGTTGCACTATCTACTGCTGAGGCAGAATATGTTGCTGCAGGTAATTGTTGTGCTCAAGTTCTTTACATGAAGCAACAACTTGAGGATATTAAACTTATGTACAATCACATTCCAATCAAATGTGATAATACAAGTGCTATAAATCTTTCAAAGAATCCAATACAACATTCTCGGACCAAACATATTGAAATTAGATATCATTTTCTTAAAGATCATGTGCAGAAGGGCGATATTGTATTAGAATTCACTAGTACACATGATCAATTGGCAGACATTTTCACAAAATCCCTACCAGAAGATAGACTATGCATGATTAAAAGAGAAATAGGAATGATGTATGCCATGGATATCTGCTAGATACTTTTATTTCATTATCTTAAATGACCTACAGAAACTTGAGACGTTTAGCCTCATCATTCAAATGCATTTGTTTCTCATAAATCATCATGCCATCCTTGTCTAAAGGATTAGGCAATCGAAATGAAGAGGTAAGCAAGGATTTCAAATCCTTATTCTGTTGTTTTAACTCTACTATTTTTTTGTTTGACTCATAAACAAGTCATTGAAGTACAGAAACAGTCTCGCTAAACTTCTCAATTTTGCGAGTTTTGGACTGCAACCGAGCAAAAAACGCGACGATAGATGATGAGTATCGAGTTCCGAGACCCACAAGCTCATAAATGGCGTCATGATCTGATTTATTAGCTAAATCAGTCTCTTGTTGCTTCATGGCACCCACGACAGATGCAGAAATAGATTGAGACTGAGGTGAAGGATACCTCAAATCTTGATCAAGAGAAGCACTGAAGGGAAATCTACGAGCCATTGAAAAATTGTAGAATGAGAATGCAAGCAAATTGCAAAGATGAGAAGAAAGCTTGATGCGAAATAGATAAAACTAAGGATTGCTCTTATAGAAACGGAAATAAGAACAAGACAAGCTTACAAATCCTAATAATATCTCATTTTTCAGCAACATCAAGCGGATCAAATCTCTGCACCGAATTGCCAGAGCTACGCCTCCAGCCTTTGCAGGTTTTGTCGGGCACGGGTGGTTTCAATTATTTAGCTCTTTACAAAATCTCCTTCCGCACCGAATTATCAGAACTAGGCCTTCAGCCTTTGCAGGTTTTGTTGAACACGTGTGGCTACGCACCGAATTCTCTACAGTCTATACTAACGCAGCATTTTATTTGTCTATTGGTTATTGTAGAAATATATCTTATTGAGCTAATTATGATTCCTTTTTAATGATGCCAAAAGGGGGAGAAGTTTTAGACTAGAACATTAACATTGTTTAAATTGTTAAACTTGTTATATATGCTTGGAATTGTATTTATATTTTTGCTTGAAAAACTAACGCACATTCTCAGGGGGAGCTTAAGTATTAATACAAGTTTCAGGTTTTATCAAGTATTTGTCATCACCAAAAAGGGGGAGATTGTTGAACTCAAGATTTCAAGTTTTATGTAAATCTACACATGGATTTTGATGATAACAAATGAATTCAAAGAATAAAGGAGTCTCAAGCTCAAGTTGTCTACACAATACAATCAAGCACATCAAGGAACCAAGCATGAGCAAGAAGGGAACAAGTTCACATTAAAATCATAGAGTAATGTTGTAAATCTCTTAAAAATTCAAAATTAGGATTAAGGTTCAAAATTAATATTTTATCATAAAGCATTAAAATACATTTTCCACATGTGCATGAATATTTTGAAAATTATATTAGAAAATTTTGAAAGATGATTGATTGTCATCTTTCACATGTGCATGACATGATTAAAGATTTGAATTTTGAAAATATTAAGATGATTGATTGTCATCTTTCACATGTGCATGACATGATTAAAGGTTTGAATTTTGAAAATATTAAGATGATTGATTGTCATCTTTCACATGTGCATATTTTATTTGAATATTTTCAAAAGTGATGGATGCTTTTCTTGACTTATACAAAAGGTAGATGTTTTTGTTTGAAATTTTTGAAAAGTAAAGTGTGCTCCTTTTATCACATGCAAAAAGTAAAAAGATTAGGCTTGAAATTTTTGAAAAGTGAATAATAATGTCTTTGATATGTGAATCTTTTTAAATTTGAATATGAAGTCTCATATGCCTATAAATAGATCATTTGAGAGCTTCACATTTACAACACCAAGAGCATACAACATTCATTCAAAGTTTTCATTCTCTCTTCTCTAAGCATTGAGCCTTAACCCTTGTTTATTTTGAGAGATATAGTTTGTGCTGTATTGTTTTTATTTCACTCATTGAGGAGTGTTTTCTGATAGCCTACCCATTATCAATTCTTGTATCAGTAAAAGGGTGTGTATAACCCTTGTGTGTGTAGAAGGTGTTCTACACGGGGAATAGTTAAATCACTAAGTGTGGGGTGATTGGAAGTGTAGAAGGTGTTCTACACGGGGAATAGTTAAATCACCAAGTGTGAGGTGATTGGAAGTGTAGAGGGTGTTCTACACAGATTCTTTGGAGCGGTGCTGCTCAAAGGTGTAACAGGTTTCTATCTCCACCTAAAGGAGATTGAATAGTGGATTTGGGGATCCTCAAGGGGTAGCTTGAGGCGAGGACGTAGGCAGTGGGGCTGAACCTCGTTAACATACTGAGTTTGCTTCTCTCTTACCTTTACTCTTTATATTTATTATTGCTTCATATTTTGTTTATATTTTATATTGTATACTTGATTTATAATTGTTAATTTTTTTAATACAACTCAATTCACCCCCCCTTTTGTGTTAGTCATCTGGGCAACAGTAACTAATTTTCTAGTAGACCTAGGGATGAATTTGTATATATGATGCTATTTGTAATTGTTTTTGATTCATATATGTGTTTTTCAAATATTAAACTCTTTTGTTTAGTCATTCGAAATTTATTATAAATGTTTTCGTTACCAAATAATTTTAGAATTTATTTCATTTATAGATTCAGTCATGCTTTTTCTATTGAATGCAATAATCCTTTGATTATGTTTGGTTCAATTGGTTATCTATTTTAATTTAATTCTCTACTACAATATTGCTCTACGAGTATATTGTCGACGTTGAATTTCCTTATTATCGATAACAATTTCTGTTCTTATATTGCGATGAATGATTTTTCGAAAGATTACATTTGATTTAAATCTAGTTATTAATGTTTTATTTTCCGATTGAAAATTTGGACATAGAATTTTCAATTGAGTTATTAATGAATCAAAAATAATTAAAATACCAAGTATATACAAAGGATTCCCGATACTCTACTTTTTGTCTCATTTTTATACTGTTCAAATTACTTATTTAGTTTTAATTTACTCATTTAGTTTTAATTTACGTCACACTCTAAAATTTACTTTTCGCACTGATCTAAATATTTTTGTTAATTTCGTTACTGTTCTTCAATTTCTCAATCCATCTCACTGTGGAATCGACAACCCAAAGCTATACTGCAAACGACCGCGTTATTCTTTGGGTGTAATCATCACCTGGTAACACTCTTCTACTTACAGGGTTATCCTTTTCGTCTATGTCCATAATATGGGTTGTAATAACCCTAAAAATCTTCATCTTAATTTAATTATTTAATTAAGTGCTAATACACAAGATTAGTGGTAATTTGTAAAAGAATAAAATAGACTTTAAAGAGATGGGTTTAGGAATGAGACTTTTGAGGAATGGATCAAGTAAATGGGCCAAGAGAGCAATGGTGAGGCCAAAAGCCCATAGAATGAGCCCATGACCCATCAAGCCCATAGTAGAGACACATGTCACTTGGAGAAAAATCCTAGAAAATTATCCAAATACTTGTAGGAAAAATCCTAGTTGGTGGAGTTTGACTAGTAGGTGGATACATGCCATGTAGGATTGAGTGTAGGATCTAATGGAATGATTTTCCTACCATGAAATCTTAGAGGTACAAGACACCATTCCTTGACTTGCCAATTGAGATCATGGTGTGTAGGGAAGTGACAAATGGCATGAAGAGAAGCATGGAGGAAAGGAGCAAGGTGGTTTCGGTGAAGGCAACCCGTGGGGTACCTTTGGAGGATATCATGGGGTATGGCTACCAACAAGTTGATAGGACAAGGGGAAGAGTGTGTAAGTGAATGAAGTACATGTGTAAGAGAGTATGGTGATGTGAAGAGAGGTATGGTGTGGGTGTAGGTGATGGAATTGACAAAAACTAGGAAAATGGACAAAGTGGGTTTCGGTAGAGGCCTTGGCTTGGCCGGATCATGCTTTACTCAAATTCCAAAAAGCATGGCTTTGAGATCACTTGGATGGACACATGAGAGAATAGGGGAATGATGATGGAGTGAAAAGCAAGAAAATGGGTGCTAAACACTCCAAGAAGCCGCCGGCCATAGCAAGTGAGAAGGAGAAAGGAGAATCCACCAAGGCATGGCCAAGATTTGATCTTGGAATGGCCTAGAGTTGTCAATCACTCAATCTATCATTGGCCATACCTAAGCATGGTAAAAAGTGTACCAAAGACCCTAGGAAAGAGAGTTGGCCGTGTGACCCCATATGCAATTCCCTTAGCTCATTTCACTTGGACACATGCAAACACTCTCCTATCTCATTCTCTCTTCACCTCTCGGCCAAAACTACTCAAGCCACTTCTACTTTTGTTTCTTCTCCTTTCACCACATAATTTGAAGGATCCTATAGTAGTGAAGCCAAAAATCAAGAGTGTTGAGGTGATCAATTCATTGGAAAAGGTTAGTGACTAAATTTATGCAAGTTTAGGAAGAACATATACACACATGTGACACTTTGTTTTGGTTAGAAGGAAATAGGGTTTCCTTTAGAATTTTGTGTTTATAGCTAACCTAATAAGAGATTTAATATGTGTATTTTCAGATTTTAACCAAAAATCTAATAGGAATATTGTAAGTATACTTTCACCTTTTCCTTAACAATTCTTGTATATAGTGAGGTGATCATGTTTGTTGGATTAATAATTGTATTGCCATGTTTGGATTGAATTGATATGAATATTCTTCTGTAAACCTCTATGATGAAATAAAACTTAGAATGTGAGTAGAGATGATGGATCAAGTAATAGTTGCAAAAAGAAGTGAAAAGCATGATTATTATATGAAATGATGAAGTTGATGCATGATGGACTTTAGTGTTAAGTATTAAATTTGGGGTTGCCAAGATAAAGTTTATTTGAGGAATTTAGTAATGAAACCGATTTATTCAAGGAAAATATTATATTATCTTGAGGAAATGAAAATGGACATGGGAATAAAATACATGATTGGTATGAATTGAATTGGTGTATACTTGCATACGAAAAGAAGTAACCACTTGTGCATGATGACTATTAATGTTTACTTGAAATTTTATGATGTTAAAGGTTGAGATTAGGAGATTTAATTATATTGCTTTGTGGTGGAATTATTTAGTTGAACTTGTAGAAGAAACTTATAGAAAAGGAAAGTTTGAATAGATTAATGGAAGAAAATTCCCAAATTGGAAAGGTGAAGAAAGGAAGTTAGAAATAATTAAGTTGGAAATGAAATTGTCTACTTGGGGAATAGTTAAGGTTTCGGCTACCCCTTGCTAAGGAGGGCATATGTTTTAATTTAATACTTTTAAATTATTGGAGGATAATTGGAGTCAAATGATGAAGGAAAGCCTAGGAATTTCCCTAGGAAGGTTCGGCCATGGTGGGTTGGAGATGGGCCAAGTAGAGATGGGCCAAGTACCCTACTTCAATCTTAGGCCCAATTTTGGGTATAGAACATGATGACTAAGTAGGAAGTTGTGAAGTTATCCCCATGAGGGAGAAAAGAAAATGAAATGTGAATGCACTCGAGCTTGTCTCGGGTTTTGCATGAAAATAAGTAAGCATGCATGTCCCATGCATAAGTCATGAAAAGAATGTTTTTAAAGTCAAGCATGTTTTTAAGAAAAATAAAAGAAAGAAAAGATTGAGTTTTTTTGAAAGAAAAGTAAAGAAGTAAAGTTTTTATAAGAACCCCAAAGGCTGGGATGGGGAAGTGCCCCAGTGGAACTCCCTGTCCACTCTGGAGTGTCTAAAGTCGAGTGGAAGCCCCTGGGTCGACGAAGAACAGTCGACGGACCGTGTATGGCTCCAAAAGGTGTTCGGAGCGCGGTAGCACCTAACACTGGTGGGTGCCAAGGACGGATAAGGTGTAAGGACCTGCCGTTTTAAAGTTATAAGACGCACTCACATTAAAGTGATGCGGTAACCAGCAGGGAAGACACGGTGCTTAGGGGAGCCGTGTTGTGTCTCATACATGTTAAGTGAAAAGTCATGACAACATGGGCTTTCGAGCCATAAGAAAGATCTGTTTAAGATAAGTGGCACCTAAGAAAGAATAAAAGATACGAAATGTTTTAAAGGAATAATCTGAAAGCAATGATATAAAAGAGAAGTTTGAAAGAAGAAAATCCGTATGAAAGTTTTATGAAAAGAAGTCTGAAAGAAGCAAGTCTGTTTAAAAGTTTTCATGAGCATGTGCATGAGTCAGTCATTCATTGCATATGCATTCGTTACTATTGTTTCATTCACTTATCTGTATATTGGAAATGTTTTTGTTTAAGTGCTAGTATACTTGCTGAGATTTCTCTCGAAATCTTACCCCATTTTTATTATCTCTACTATCGCTCCCTTGGGAACGATAGAAGTTATTGCAGGACATGATGGATCCCCGGATTACGACTCTTGAGAAGATGGGTCGGACCCTCATGGGCCCGACTAAGACTGAGACTACTGGGCCAGTGACCCTAGACCTGTTGGGTCAGTGGGCAGCAGAGTCGCTTCCTATGGCGACGTATTTTTTTGACGACTTACACCCTACGGGGTGCTGTTTGGTGTTAGGAGTTGACGGGCTCCTCCACATGGGACGCCTGTTTACGTCATCCTCTGGGATGATGTGTGACGTAGGCCTAGGACTGAGTCTGGACAACCTTCGTTATGGCCCAGACTTTAAGAAGATAAAAGAAGAGCCTGCCTATTAGTAGGGTTGGTAGAAGAAGGAGTGGATTGGCATTATCTTTATTTTGTATTCGCCGATGTATTTTGAGGAAAAATCTTCCCGTTGTTTTGGGAAGTACTTTTGTATAAAATTGTTTACATTAGTGACTTTAGCCTTGATATATGTATATGTATGTGATGTTTAATCTGGGTTTTATTTTCGTTTACCATGTGATGTGCGACAAGCGTAATGTTTTGTCGATTATTTATGGCTTGACCTTTTTCCGCTGCAAGAAGAAAAAAAAATATAATAACAATAATAATAATAATAATAATAATAATAATATAAAATAAGGCTCTCACACGTAAAGATGAGGGATGACTTCCTTGTGACGTTCGTCCCCGGTGTCGCAATTTGCGTACAAACCCAAGCGCAGGCTGGGGCGCCAACAGCGGTGGTATCAGAGCAGTTGAGTCTCTGGGTAAGAAACCACAAGTCCTAGGAGAAAGAATCACATGGTATAGGTTATGATTCTTTAGACTTAGGTCTGAATCTTTAGATAACGAATTGAAGATAGTAATGGTATACAAGTATGATGTGATGAGTTACAAGAGTCGAAGCACAGGAGTTAAGGTAACTCATATGAGGATTATGTGCTTTTCAGGGAAGAACGGCAGGAGGACGACGACGTGCCCCTACTCCAAAACCTGAAACATTACCGAGAGTTAATGTTTCGAGTCCAGTGCCGACCGTAGAAAATGCGCCACTAATTTCGCCACCTCAGACTGGAGGAAGGGAGACCCCGAATACCCCGTTGGATGGTGGACAAGCGATAGCGGAAGCTATTCGCCAGATGACGGAATTAGTAAAGCATCAAATGGAGCAGAGCCAATGTCACCCAAATGTCAGTGGAGGGACGGCAGGGTGCTCATATGAAAAATTTCTGGTGTATTGGTACCCGAATTTTGTGGGGACCGAAGGAGCTATGAAAGCCGATCGATGGATCATGGACTTAGAACGCACCTTAGAGATCAGTGGGTGCACTGAGGCACGAAAAGTGCAATATGCTGGTCACCTATTACAAGGGGACGCCGGACTATGGTCGGACACAAAGAGAAGGTTACTGAGACAAGAACTGGGAGAGAATGTAGTTCTCACCTGGGATAGGTTTCACTCCGCATTTGGTGATGACTGAAAAGATGCGAGCGAAGAAATTTTAGGATGGATTGCAGCCAAGGATTCGCAATCAAGTGGCTTGTTTATGAATCGAAAATTTGCAAGAGTTGGTGAATGTGACGGCCATTGCTGAAGCCGAGCAGAGAAGTCTGATCAATCAAGCTCAGACTTTTAAGAAAAGAAATTTTCCGTATTCTTCAGGAAAAGATATGGGTAAAAGGAGAAATACTCGTCCCATGGATAAAGGAAAGGGTAAAGTAGGCGGATCGAAAGGAGCGATCTCATTTCCACCATGTAGGACGTGTGGACACCCGCATAAGGGAGAATGCCGTGCTGCAACAGGAGCTTGTTTTAGGTGTGGTCAGGTGGGCCACCTAATCCGTGATTGCTCACAGACAGCCCCTGGTGGAATGACAACACCTGGAGGAAAGGCAAAGGCCCCTGTGAAGTCCAAGGTGTACGCTATTACCCCAGGAGAAGTAGATGTGGATGACGAGGAGGCTATTAACGCCGGCATTATTACTGCTAACGATCTTAATTTTTATCTAAAATTGAAGCATAGATAACTTTCTTAAAATAACCATGAGAAAGTTTTATATATAGGTGAAATTATATTGATGCGTAATGTGGTGTATGCTTTGTTTGATTCCGGCGCGACGAGATCTTTTATTTCTTATGATTACGTGTGGAGGTGTAAGTTAGAAGTAGAGCCTTTAACTCGAAAAGTGTTGGTGACGCTCCCTGGTAGGAAGACATTCGGATGTCAGCGAATAGTGAGGAACTGCCCGTTAGAGATAGCTGGCGTACGGTTTGACGCTGATCTGATAGTTTTCCATTTGTTGGGATTTGACGTAATATTGGGCATGGACTGGCTATCCAAATATTACGCCAAAATTAACTGTCTCAAAAAGGAGATTACATTCGAACTGCCCGAAGAAGAGAAGTTGCGCTACGAAGGGGAAATAGTTCACTATGTTTCTTCTATAGTGATAGCGAAAAGAATGACGAAAAGTTTAAGAGGAGGAGCTGAAGGATTTTTGATAATGTCCTTGAAAGTAGGCGGAAACACCAAGAATATTGAAGAAATTCTAGTAGTAAAGGACTTCCCCCAAGTGTTCTCAGATGATCTGCCAGGATTACCCCCGGAACGTTAGACTGAGTTTACAATTGAACTTGAACCTGCTACGACTCCAGTTCAAAAGGCGCCCTATCGGATGGCTCCAACGGAATTGAAAGAATTGAAGACTCAAATCGAGGAATTGTTGGAAAAGGGATTTATACGGCCTAGTTCATCGCCGTGGGGAGCCCCAGTCCTGTTTGTGAAGAAGAAAGATAGAACAATGCGGATGTGCATCGATTACCGAGGACTCAATAAGGTCACTATTAAGAATAAGTATCTGCTACCCTGGATAGACGATTTGCTGGACCAACTGCAAGGAGCCACAATATTCTCTAAGATAGACCTCAGATCAGGGTACCATCATCTTAGGATTAAGGAGCAGGACGTACCCAAGACTGCTTTCCGAACTTGCTATGGACATTTCGAGTTCTTAGTCAAGCCTTTTGGACTGACAAATGCCCCAGCAGCCTTTATGGATCTGATGAATAGAAATTTTTGATCGTACCTAGACAGTTTCGTCGTGGTATTCATCGATGATATTTTGGTATACTCTCGAAATGATGAGGAACACAAGGAGCATTTAGAGACTGTGCTAAAAATTTTACGAGAACATCAGTTGTATGCCAAACTTAGTAAGTGTGAGTTTTGGCTCCACGAAGTTAAATTTTTGGGCCATGTAATTTCAAGCGACGGAATTTCCGTAGACCCAGCAAAAATTGAGGCGGTAACCGAATGGCCTCAACCGACGTCCGTTCATGAGATACGTAGTTTTCTTGGCCTAGCAGGATACTATAGAAGATTCGTTGAAGGGTTTTCTAAGTTATCTGGTCCTCTAACGGCTTTGACAAAGAAGAATGCCAAATATATCTGGAATGATCAGTGTGAGCAGAGTTTCCAAGAGCTTAAGAGGAGGTTGACTTCTGCACCAGTGTTGGCATTACCAGAGCCCCACAAACCATATGTAGTATATACTGATGCCTCAAAGTTGGATTTGGGATGTGTACTAATGCAGGAAGAACGAGTAGTCGCCTACGCGTCCCGACAGCTTAAAGATCATGAGCGAAATTACCCCACCCACGACCTGGAATTGGCCGCAATAGTGTTTGCGTTGAAAATTTGGAGGCACTACTTGTATGGGGAAGAATGTGAGATATACACTGACCATAAGAGTTTAAAGTATCTGTTTAGTCAGAAGAATCTAAATATGAGGTAGAGAAGGTGGATCGAGACTATAAACGATTTCCGGTGTGAGATCAAGTACCACTCGGGAAAAGCTAACGTGGTGGCAGATGCTCTAAGCCGAAAATCTCAATTGGAGGAACCACTAGTGCTGGCAGCCATGCGAAGTATGCTAGCTAAGAATCAGCCTAGAGAAACAATGTTAGCAACAGTTCAAGAGATTATTTCTCTAACTGAAGATGAAATCCGGGAAGGACAACGGCAAGATACCAAATTGGAAAAGATCCGAACGAATTTACTCGAGGGAAAAGGATCGCCCCATTTTACCGTATCTGATGATGGAACGTTATATTTTGGGAAGAGAACAATAATACCAGATAATTCAGAATTAAAGGAAAAGCTTATGAGGGAGGCGCGCTGCACCCCTTATACAGCCCACCCCGAAAGTACCAAAATGTATCGAGATCTAAAGGAAAGATTTTGGTGGGAAGGTATAAAGAAAGATGTAGCTGCTTTTGTGGCAAAATGTTCTGTGTGTCAAATGGTTAAAGCAGAACATCAACGTCCCGCAGGAATGTTGCAACCTCTTCCAATTCCGGAATGGAAATGGGAAGATATTTCCATGGACTTTGTGATAGGGTTTCCAAGAACCTCGGCGGGAAAAAATACAATTTGGGTGATAGTGAATAGATTAACAAAGAGTGCCCACTTCCTACCAATTGGAAATACTGATTCGATGGAGAAATTGTCTCGAATTTATGTGAAAGAAATAGTTCGTCTGCATGGAGTGCCAAAAATGATTGTCTTAGATAGGGATCCGAGATTTACCTCTCACTTTTGGCAAAGTCTACAGAAGAGAATGGGATCCAACTTGAAGTTTAGCAGCGCCTATCATCCACAAACTGATGGTCAGACAGAACGGACTGTTCAAACCTTAGAAGACATGTTACGAGCGTGTGTGCTAGACTCTAGTGGCGATTGGGAGAGTCTTTTGCCTTTAACTGAATTCGCCTATAACAATAGCTTTCAAGCTACTATCCAGATGACACCGTACGAAGCCTTATATGGAAGAAAGTGCAGATCTCCTCTATATTGGGATGAAGTCGGTGAAAGCAAAGTGTTAGGGCCTGAGTATTTGCAAGAGGTTAAGGCTCAAGTAGAGTTGATACGGGAAAGGATGAAAACTGCCCAAAGCAGGCAAAAGAGCTATGTAGATCAAAGGAGAAGATCCTTAGAATTTGTAGTTGGCGACTGGGTGTATATTAAGATTTTGCCAATGAAGCGAGTGGCCCGATTTGGCAAGAAAGGAAAATTAAGTCCTCGTTACATCGAACAGTATGAAATTTTGGAAAAAGTCGGACAGGTAGCTTATTGTTTGAATCTGCCAGTGAACCTACAAGGAGTCCATAATGTATTTCATGTGTCGTCCTTAAAGAGAAGTTTCGGTGACAAACCAGCGACGGTAATGGATCCGAGTACCATCGAACTACGCCCTAATCTAACTTATGAAGAGTGGCTGACACAAGTTACCGATCGCAAGGAACAAGAACTGAGGAATCGAAAAATCTCCCTAGTAAAAGTGTTATGGAATAACCTGGCGTTTCAAGAAGCAACTTGGGAACGCAAAGATGCTATGAGGGCTAACTACCCTAATTTGTTTGAAAATTTCTAGTGTATTTGATTTTCGTTTGACTGAAATTTTGTTGTGAATGAATGAATGCTTTGTTTGAATGTATGAACAATTGATTGATGTTTTGAGTGTTATATTCCTTGGATTACATCACCAAACTATAAGTAATTTCTTAATAAAATTTAACCAGGTTATGGCCCGAACTAGAAGAACCCTACGCATGTCAGTAGCCAGTGTAGCCCAATTAAGAGAGAGGAGAGAAATCAGACAAAGAATCTTGCGTAGAAGGCGTGATAGAAAGAGAGTACAGAGGCTTAGGCACCTGGAGCGATGTGAGAGACACCATACTCATCGGATGGACATAGGGCCTGGAGGAAACCTTGTATTCCGTAGAGCTACGCCAAACGAAGAGCGACAACCCCCTAACCCTTGGATGAAGGGAGGGAGAGAACATTTGTGTAGAATAGTACGGGGAGAAGCAAGTGAACCAAATGCAGTAACCAGTAGGGAACACGCGGTGCTTAGGGGAGCCGTGTTGTGTCTCATACATGTTAAGTGAAAAGTCATGACAAGATGGGCTTTCGAGCCATAAGAAAGATCTGTTTAAGATAAGTGGTGCCTAAGAAAGAATAAAAGATACGAAATGTTTTAAAGGAATGATCTGAAAGCAATGATATAAAAGAGAAGTTTGAAAGAAGAAAATCCGTATGAAAGTTTTATGAAAAGAAGTCTGAAAGAAGCAAGTCTGTTTAAAAGTTTTCATGAGCATGTGCATGAGTCAGTCATTCATTGCATATGCATTGGTTACTATTGTTTCATTCACTTATCTGTATATTGGAAATGTTCTGGTTTAAGTGCTAGTATACTTGCTGAGATTTCTCCCGAAATCTCACCCCCTTTTTATTATCTCTACTATCGCTCCTTTGGGAACAATAGAAGTTATTGCAGGACATGATGGATCCCCGGATTACGACTCTCGAGAAGATGGGTCGGACCCTCATGGGCCCGACTAAGATTGAGACTGCTGGGCCAGTGACCCTAGACCTGTTGGGTCAGTGGGCAGCAGAGTCGCTTCCTATGGCGACATATTTTTTTGACGACTTACACCCTACGGGCAGCAGAGTCCGTTCACTTGGATGGACACATTAGAGGATAGGAGAATGATGATTGAGTGAAAAACAAGAAAATGGATGCTAGAAGCACCAAGGAGCCGCCGGCCATAGGAAGGAAAAGGAGAAAGGGAAATCACCAAGGTATGGCCAAGATTTGATCTTGGAGTGGCCTAGAGTTGTCAATCACTCCATCTATCATTAGCCATACCTAAATATGACGAGAAGAGTACCAAAGACCCTAGGGAAGAGAGCTGGCCGTGTGACCCCTTAGGCAAACCCCTTAAGCTCCTTTCACTTGGACACATGCAAACACCCTCATTTCCTCTCCACCTCTTGGCCAAACTCACTCTAGTCACTCCTACTTTTGCTTCTTCTCTTTTCACCACATAATTTAATTTGAAACTTTAAGGTTTCGGTTACCCCTTGCTAAGGAGGGTAAATGATTTAATTTGAAACTTTAAATTTGATTGGAGGATAATTGGAGTCAAATGATGAAGGAAAGCTCTAGAAACTCCCTAGGAAGATTCGGCCATGATAGGTTGGAGATGGGCCCAATACCCCACTTCAATCCTAGGCCCATTTTGGGTATAGAACATGATGACTAAGTAGGAAAATTATGAAATTATCCCGAAAGAGGGAGAAAAGAAAATGAAATGTGAATGCACTCGAACTTGTCTCGGATTTTACATGAAATTAAGTGAGCATTGCATATCCCATGCATAAGTCCTGAAAAGAAGTTTTTAAAGTCAAGCATGTTTTTAAGAAAAAGGAAAAGAAAAGAAAAGATTGAATTTTTGAAAGAAAAGAAAAGAAGTAAAGTTTTATAAGAACCCCAAAGGCTGGGACGGGGTAGTGCCCCAGTGGAACTCCCTGTCCACTCATAAGTGATCAAAGTCGAGTGGAAGCCCCTGGGTCGACGAAGAACAGTCAGCAGACCGTGTATGGCACCAAAAGGTATCCGGAGCGCGGTAGCACCTAATGCTGGTGGGTGCCCAAGGACGGATATGGTGGAAGGACCTGCCGTCTTAAAGTTATATGACGCTCACTTTAAAGTGATGCAGTAACCAGCAGGGAACACGCGGTGCTAGGGGAACCGTATTGTGTCCCATACATGTTAAGTGAAAAGTCATGACAAGAAGGGCTTTCGAGCCATATGAAAGATCTGTTCAAGATAAGTGGCGCCTAAGAAAGAATGAAAGATATGAAATGTTTTAAAGAAATGCTTTGAAAAGTAATGATGATATGAAAAGAAGTTTTTGAAAGAAGAAGTCTGCATGAAGGTTTTATGAAAAGAAGTCTGAAAGAAACGAGTCTGTTTAAAAGTTTTCATGAGCATGTGCATGAGTCAGTCATTCATTGCATGTGCATTAGTTAAGAATGTTTTGTTCACTTATCTGTATATTTGAAATGTTCTGGTTTAAGTGCTAGTGTACTTGCTGAGATTTCTCCCGAAATCTCACCCCCTTTTATTATCTCTACTATAACTATCGCTCCCTTGGGAATGATAGAAGTTATTGCAGGACATGATGGATCCTCGGATTACGACTCTCGAGAAGATGGGTCGGACCCTCATGGGCCCGACTAAGACTGAGACTGCCGGGCCAGTGACCCTAGACCTATTGGGTCAGTGGCCGGCAGAGTCGCTTCCTATGGCGACGTATTTTTTTGACGACCTACGCCCTACGGGGTGCTGTTTGGTGCTAGGAGTTGAAGGGCTCCTCCAAATGGGACGCCTGTTTACATCATCCTCTGGGATGATGTGCAACGTAGGTCCAGGACTGAGTCTGGACAGCCTTCGTTATGGCCCGGACTTTAAGAAGATAAAAGAAGAACCCGCCTATTAGTATGGTTGGCGGAGGGAGGAGTGGATCAGCAGCACCTTTATTTTGTATTCACTGATGTATTTTGTGGTAACATCTTCCCGCCTTTTTGGGAAGTACTTTTGTATAAAACTGTTTACATTGGTGATATATGTATATGAATGTGATGTTTAATTTGGGTTTATTTCGTTAACCATGTGATGTGCGACAAGCGTAAAGTTTTGTCGTTTATTTATGGCTTAACCTTTTTCCGCTGCGATATGAAAAAAAAAAAACACCTGTATATGTAATAACATAAGGCTCTCACACGTAAAGATAAGGGATGACTTCCTTGTGACGTTCGTCCCCGGCGTCACAATTTGCGTACGAACCCAAGCACAAGCTGGGGCGCCGACAGCGGTGGCATCAGAGCAGTTAAGTCTCTGGGTAAGAAACCACAAGTCCTAGGAGAAAGAATCACATGGTGTAGGCTATGATTCTTTAGACTTAGGTCGGAATCTTTTGATAATGGATTGGAGTTAGTGGTGGTATACAGGTATGATGTGATGAGTTACCAGGGTCGGAGCACAGGAGTTAAAGTAACTCATACGAAGATTATGTACTTTTCAGGGAAGAATGGCAGGAGGGCGACGACGTGCCCCTACTCCAAGACCCGAACCATTACCGAGAGTTAATGTTTCGAGTCCAATGCCGACCGTAGGAAATGCGCCACTAATTTTGCCACCTCAGACCGGAGGAAGGGAGACCCCGAATACCCCGTTAGATGGCGGACAAGCGAGAGCGAAAGCTATTCGTCAGATGACGGAATTAGTGAAGCACCAAATGGAGCAGAGCCGATGTCACCTGAGCGTCAGTGGAGGGACGGCAGGATGCCCATACGAAAAATTTCTGGTGTATCGGTACCCGAATTTTATGGGGACTGAAGGAGCTATGAAGGCCGACCGATGGATTATGGACTTAGAATGCACCTTCGAGATCAGTGGGTGCACGGAGGCACAAAAAGTGCAATATGCTGGTCACCTATTACAAGGGGAGGCCAGACTATGGTGGGACACAAAGAGAAGGTTACTGAGACAAGAACTGGGAGAGAATGTAGTCCTCACCTGGGATAGTTCAAGACCGAGTTTGATAATCGATTCTTTCTGGAGTCGATTAAACAGCAGAAGGCGATAGAGTTCGCCATGCTAGTACAAGGAAGCATGACGGTGGACCAGTATGCCGCTAAATTTATGGAACTGACACGATTCGCCCCGCATTTGGTGATAACGGAAAAGATGCGAACGAAGAAATTTCAAGATGGATTGCAGCTAAGGATTCGCAACCAAGTGGCTTGTTTGTGAATCGAAAACTTTCAAGAGTTGGTGAATGTGACGGCCATTGCTGAAGCCGAGCAGAGAAGTCTAATCAATCAAGCCCAGACTTACAAGAAAAGAAATTTTCCGTATTCTTCGGGAAAAGATATGGATAAAAGGAGAAGTACTCATCCCTTGGATAAGGGGAAGGGTAAAGTAGGTGGGCCAAAAGGAATGACTCCACTTCCACCATGTAGGACGTGCGGATGCCCACATAAGGGAGAATGCCGCGCTGCAACAGAAGCTTGTTTCAGGTGTGGTCAAGTGGGTCACCTGATCCGTGATTGCCCACAGACAGCCCCTGGCAGAACGACAGTACCTGGAGGAAAGGCAAAGGCCCCTGTGAAGTCCAAGGTATACGCAATTACCCCGGGAGAAGTAGATGTGGACGACGAGGAGGCTATTAATGCCGGCATTATTACTGGTAATGATCTTAAAATTTTTATCTAGAATTAAAGCATAGACAACTTTCTTAAAGTAACCATGAGGAAGTTTTATATATATAGGTGAAATTATATTGATGCGTAATGTGGTGTATGCTTTGTTTGACTCCAGCGCGACGAGATCTTTTATTTCTTATGATTGCGTATGGAGGTGTAAGTTAGAAGTAGAGCCTTTGACTCGAAAAGTGTTGGTGACACTCCCCGATGGGAAGACATTTGGATGTCAGCGAATAGTGAGGAACTGCCCGTTAGAAATAGCTGGCGTAAGGTTTAACGTTGATCTGATAGTTTTCCATTTGTTACGATTTGACGTGATATTAGGTATGGATTGGCTATCTAAGTATTATGCCAAAATTGACTGTCGTAAAAAGGAGATTACGTTCAAACTACCTAAAGAAGAGAAGTTGCGCTACGAAGGGGAAACAGTTCACTATGTCTCTTCTATAGTGATAGCGAAAAGAATGACGAAAAGTTTAAGAGGTGGAGCTGAAGGATTTTTGATAAAGTCCTTGAAAGCAGGCGGAGATACCAAGAATGTTGAAGAAATTCTGGTAGTAAAGGACTTCCCCCAAGTATTCTCAGATGATCTGCCAGGATTACCCCCGGAACGTGAGACTGAATTCGCAATTGAACATGAACCTGCGACAACTCCAGTTCACAAGGCACCGTATCGGATGGCTCCGACGGAATTGAAAGAATTGAAGACTCAAATCGAGGAATTGTTGGAAAAGGGATTTTCGGTTACCCCTTGCTAAGGAGGGTAAATGATTTAATTTGAAACTTTAAATTTGATTGGAGGATAATTGGAGTCAAATGATGAAGGAAAGCTCTAGAAACTCCCTAGGAAGATTCGGCCATGATAGGTTGGAGATGGGCCCAATACCCCACTTCAATCCTAGGCCTATTTTGGGTATAGAACATGATGACTAAGTAGGAAAATTATGAAGTTATCCCAAAAGAGGGAGAAAAGAAAATGGAATGTGAATGCACTCGAGCTTGTCTTGGGTTTTACACGAAATTAAGTGAGCATTGCATGTCCCATGCATAAGTCATGAAAAGAAGTTTTTAAAGTCAAGCATGTTTTTAAGAAAAAGGAGAAGAAAAGAAAAGATTGAATTTTTGAAAGAAAAGAAAAGAAGTAAAGTTTTATAAGAACCCCAAAGGCTGGGACAGGGTAGTGCCCCAGTGGAACTCCCTGTCCACTCAAGAGTGATTAAAGTCGAGTGGAAGCCCCTGGGTCGACGAAGAACAGTCGGCGGACCGTGTGTGGCACCAAAAGGTGTCCGGAGCGCGGTAGCACCTAACGCTGGTGGGTTCCGAAGGACTGATATGGTGGAAGGACCTACCGTCTTAAAGTTATATGACGCTCACTTTAAGGTGATGCGGTAACCAGCAGGGAACACGCGGTGCTAGGGGAACCGTGTTGTGTCCCATACATGTTAAGTGAAAAGTCATGACAAGAAGGGCTTTCGAGCCATATGAAAGATCTGTTCAAGATAAGTGGCGCCTAAGAAAGAATGAAAGATATGAAATGTTTTAAAGAAATGCTTTGAAAAGTAATGATGATATGAAAAGAAGTTTTTGAAAGAAGAAGTCTGCATGAAGGTTTTATGAAAAGAAGTCTGAAAGAAGTGAGTCTGTTTTAAAGTTTTCATGAGCATGTGCATGAGTCAGTCATTCATTGCATGTGCATTAGTTAAGAATGTTTTGTTCACTTATCTGTATATCTGAAATGTTCTGGTTTAAGTGCTAGTGTACTTGCTGAGATTTCTCCCGAAATCTCACCCCCCTCATGGGCCCGACTAAGGCTGAGACTGCCGGGCCAGTGACCCTAGACCTGTTGGGTCAGTGGGCGGCAGAGTCGCTTCCTATGGCGACGTATTTTTTTGACGACCTACGCCCTACGGGGTGCTGTTTGGTGCTAGGAGTTGACGGGCTCCTCCACATGGGACGCCTGTTTACGTCATCCTCTGGGATGATGTGCGACGTAGGTCCAGGATTGAGTCGGGACAGCCTTCGTTATGGCCCGGACTTTAAGAAGATAAAAGAAGAACCTGCCTATTAGTATGGTTGGCGGAAGGAGGAGTGGATTAGCAGCACCTTTATTTTGTATTCGCTGATGTATTTTTGTGGAAAAATCTTCCCGCTGTTTTGGGAAGTACTTTTGTATAAAACTGTTTACATTGGTGATATATGTAGATGAATGTGATGTTTAATTTGGGTTTATTTTGTTAACCATTTGATGTGCGACAAGCGTAACGTTTTGTCTTTTATTTATGGCTTGACCTTTTTACGCTGTGAAGTGTAAAAAAAAAAAAAAAAAACCTATATATGTAATAACATAAGGCTCTCACACGTAAAGATAAGGGATGACTTCCTTGTGACGTTTGTCTCCGATGTCGCAATTTGCGTACGAACCCAAGCGCAAGCTGGGGCGCCGACATATTTGCATGATATTTTGATAATTATAATGAAATTATAAACTTTAGATTTCTTAGAAAAAATTTAAGAATCAATTTGTTAAGAACTATAGAAGAAAACACTAAGAAAAATGATTAAATTTACATAAATTGATTAAGGGAAATTCGATTTGTTAGATATGGGAATTTTAGCATGATTTGAATTAAATAAAATAAGGTTTAATCCTCTAAGAGCTTCAGCTAGCCTTGATTTAATAATATTTTTATATTTTTATTTTGTTATTTAAGTAATTTTCGTTATATATTGATGTTATGAATTGATGTGACGTAAATGATTGTACATATGATGTGTCACTGTGATATGAATTCACATCTTATTAGGTTTGTGAGAACATGAAACATGCATGTCATAAGTCTAAGTTTATGCATATGTTTTATTTCGTCACATATATGTGTCGTCATAAATCATGACGTTTGTTATTAAAAATACGTTAAGAAAACTTTACAAGTGTAAAGATTAATAAGTCATGATGGGGATAGCGATATGTAACGCCCGTCGAGGAAAAGTAAGACTTATGTCACGATGGGGATGGCGATACATAACGTCCGAACAACTGATATGACTAGTAGGGATGACGATACGTAACGCCCGCTATGCTAAGTATGTTCCGTGTCATGACGGAGATAGCGATACGTAACGCCCGCTATGTTAAGTATTTTCCATGTCACGATGGAGACGACGATACATAACGTCCGAAAGACTGACACAAGACTCATCAAGATGGGATGACGATACGTAACGTTCGGAAGACTGATAAGTTATATGTATGACCAAGTTGATGCGTCATGCTAAGGAAACCCAATGAGGATGGCGATACGTAATGCCCATCGAGGATAAGAAAATAAGTAAGACCCGATAGGAATGGCAATTCGTAATGTCTGTCGAGGATAAGAAAATAAGTAAGACCGATAAGATTAAGAAAGAATATGAAAGAAGTATAAGTTTTAAATATAAGGTGGTGGGTCCAAGTAAGGTCTAAAGTTTTATAGGAAGAGTTGTCATCTACATGCATAAGTCTCATACAACATTGTCATAAGTTAGATGTCCTTGATTATTACTATGTATGATAATTTCTGATGCTATCTATGCCTTATTTAGTTAACTATATACTTACTGAGATTTCTTGGAAGTCTCACTCTTTTAAATTTTATCTATCATTTCTTATGGAATGATAGATATTGTACAAGGATAGATAAATTGCAATGAGACTCGGACAACGTAGAAGATTCTAAGGTACCCTGAGGGTCTTATAGAATACTCCTATCTTGACAAAATAATCTTTTATATACGTGATCAAGTGGAATAGTAAGATTACCGGACAACGGTGAAATATCTTATGTTTTTTAAGAGAATTAACTGGGTTTATAAGCCATGGATGCAATCTGTTTTCATAAATATGAAGATATAAAGGTTATAGTTTTACTATGCCATGCGATCTATTTATACAAGAGTTAGATCTCTTTGCATATATTGGAGATTCATCTCTTTCCGCTATATTTTGCATTACATTTAATTAGTAAGTTTAGATGCATGCATGCTAATCCTTATGTTTATATAGGATAAGTAGTCTTGTGTTAGTTGTCCGGATGCTTCAAATTACATTTTAATCGAAGTGAAAAATTGGGGCATTACATGTTTGGCCGTGTGCCGCCGTGCTCACCATTGTGCTCTGCCTCCCAACCACCTTGCCTTGCCATCACGGCCCATCCCAAGTGACTTTACTTGGAGACTAGCGCCCCTAAGCCCAGGAAACCACCCCAATCTAAGAGCTTGAACCCTGAAAGCCATCGTTACCCCTTTGTGTGTTGTTGTCTCGTCGCTGCACTGCCAGATTTTGGCATCACCTTAATGAACCAAAGCTACCTCATGTCCTTTATTTAAATGCTGTTGGATTTTACTAGCTTATAACGATTCGATGTGTTCATTCGAGTTGCGGTGCGTGCACTCGTCCAATCGCAGGACACCAAAGACTGGCTTGCATTTGATTACCAAGATATTTGCTTATGCACACTGTAAGTAATCTTCTAACGCAACTTTAGGAGTTTAAAATAATATTTATGTACTAATATTTTCTATTGCCTAGTTGGTTTGACTGGCCCAACCACGAGTAATAATAGTGGATATGGCCCAATTACGGGTAATAATAGTGGAGAACCCGACGGGGACGGTGATACATAATGCTCGCTGAGGCTTAGAAATAAGAATAAGATTTAAGAAAAGATACGAATAAGATAAAAAGTTTGAGAAAAAAATCCTTGCATGTTACAAAAGGTCGTGCACCCATAATCATATAAGTTTTCATGTAAAGGCAAGAGTTTATGTAAAAAGGGTACCTGAGTCATACATAAGACATGCATATGGCATTCATAAATTATGTGTTAAGTTAATTCATCATGATCTATGCTATTTTATATTATGGATATGCTCCGATACTGCCTTTATTAAGTTATTTGTATACTTCCTGAAATTTCTTGGAAATCTCACTCTTTTAATCTTATCTATCATTCCGTATGGGATGAAAGACGATGTTGTAGGAATAGATAAATTTTCACGAGACCTAGACGTTACAGAAGATTTTGAGGTACCCTGAGGATCCTACAAAATACTCCTCTTTTGATGAGATGATCTCTCTTGTACGTGACTAAGTGAGATAATAAGATTTCAAGACGGCAGAGGATTATATTATGAGTTTTGAGAAACTAACTGGTTTATGTAAATATTTGATATATTTTGTTATTGTAAATTCAAAATTTTGAAGGTTATAGGTTTACTTCTACCATGTGATTTATTTATGCAAAAACTAGATCTTTTTTCATAATTACGGATATAGACTTTATTTTGCTGCAAAATGCATCACACATATTAGTAAGTTTAGGTGCATGCATAAAATTTTCGATATGTATGGGGTATGTAGCCTAGTACTACCTATCCGGAAATTTCAGTTTATGTTAAAATGCAAAAGTAAATTAAGGACGTCACAAAGCGGTATCAGAGCATTACGACTATGGGTAAACCCACGAATGTCCTAGGATGAAAATCACATGGTAATAAGATAGGCTTAAATTTTGGGAAGATTTGAGTCAAGTTGGTTTCTATGTGGAATTGGAACCGCGGATGTCTTGGATTTCATAATTTGGAGTTAATATGATAGGTTATGTGATTGCACTAAGGAAAGTAGATGTGGAATGAAAACGTTGTTAATGCTGATATTATCATTAGTAAGATTAAATCGATGAAAAGCATAGTGCATGTTGTTATTTTGTGTAGAATGTTGGTTGGATGAGATGGTATTAAATTCAAAAGAATTGAAGTTTTCAACTTTTGGGTGAAATAATTGGAGTGTACACTCTAAGCATGATACTTGGGTAAAGTTATGGTTGGCTACAATTATCATGGTTATTTTCTGGAATTAGTGGTGACTTGAGATCATCTAGGAATTTGAATATTTGAGGCCACTCTTTCTTTTGGAACACTGGAGGTCCGGTTGGGAGAACTATGTGTATCGTGGTAACCTTATTAATTATTTTAAGTATAGATTGAAGGATCTTCAATGTGGTGTACACTGGAGGTGTGGAAGTTGAAACTTTGGTATCAACTATGATGGTATAACTAGAATTATGAGGTAATAAAATTTTAGGATTTGGGAATGTGGTGTAATAGTATTCGATAAATTGAAGAATTGAAATCAATGCTACCTGTGAGACATCAAGTGTGAAGTATTATCGGAAGACTCCATAATGTTAATATTGGATCAATCTTAAGGAATTGGTGGAGTCAACTAAGATTTTGAAATTATACTTTTCTTCATAACGGGTCTTTGTTGCATAATTATGTTTATTAGTGTTGACCCAAAAAGACGACTGATAGGTCACCAAGGTGAAAAGTAAGACGTGAGTTAGTAGTTAAAATTTGGAGTCAATCGATGATGGCTCAATGTGTTGTATGGAGCTAATAAGTATCAAGATTTTCGAGAAATTGTATTAAAATCCTAGAGGATATAGAGATTTCGGATTTTATGACTTTCCTAGGGAAACAAATTTTGAGGATGTAAATCCAGATAAATGGAAAATGATAGGGAGTAATACTTGAAAAGAAATAGTTGGGCGTCATTGATTAATAAGGAATTACTCTTTAAAGGTTTTGTGATTGAAGTTAACTCTTGGTCCAAGAGCTTTCATTAATGAGGATTGATTTGATTTGAAATATGGGTTGGCTATTTGGCTATCAAATTAAGATTGCCAGTTGAAATAAGAAGTGATGATGTTTTGCCTATAGTATTAAATTTGTTAGAAGGAGTAAAGGTATTAAAGGAATTTCAATAGTAGATGAATCTTCTCTAATCCTTTTGAATGGTTTACTAAAATTATACCCCTTGTCTGAAAACTAGTGTCTAATGCTTTTTTGATTCGAACATTGATCTGACAAAATGCATATATAAATTGTTAATTGAGATTATTGCTCTTTTCTTAACTTCTATTTTTCTGACCTTCGAAATATGTAGCAATATGCCACTTGATGTTGATCAGGAAATAACTTGACTTAGAAGAAACGCTTCGGATGTCAGTTTCAATAGTAGTCCAATTGGAAGAAAAAATGAATTTAGGTATTAAATCCGCTTTAGAAGGCAAAGATGTTTTAGAGTAGAAAGACTTGAAGGACTGGATAAGTATGGTATTCCTGTTATGGATTTAGATAGCAAAAGAGATCTATTTCTTCAATGTGTTGTACCACAGGAGGTAATTTATTAAATATCAAAAGTCATAAGGAATCAGATAGAACGAAGTTAAGGTCATAGTCTTGAGGAAACTAGAGTTGGAAACTCGAGGTCATCTTTGGAAGTCGATAAGAGAAGGGTAGATCTGGAACATATTTCAAAATTTGGAGTTATATGAAGACGCATAAGGTTTAATATGCAAAACATTTACAGGGAAGTTGGATTCTAGTAGGTTAAAAGTTAAGTCATAATGGGAAGATAATATAATCGAAAATACCAATATAGGTATAAATGTTTAGGGTGGTAGGTTTAAACTTTTATGGACCTGGATTACTTTATTGAGGTTTGAAGGAAAAATCATGGTTTAAATGAATTTCTTTGAGGAAGAAGAAAACTGAGATTCTAACTTCCGTGGAATTTATGAAATAATTTATAGAGTAAGAAGTTGTAAATTCAATGAACCTTGAGAACAGATTTATGAGAATTTAATCAGAGGTTTAAGGTTTTGCAAATCTTAGCAAATAATTGGTTAATGTTTAATGTTATAGATTTTGAAAGATTCGGGAGTCGATTGTTTGTTATTGAATATAAGTTTATCGATCTTACGAATTTCAACAAATGAATTTCTAAGGTTTTGAAATTTCAAGACTTGAAGATCTAATTTGAGTTTTAGTGCCGTAAGCTTGATATGTTGGTTTGATTTACTTTGGAGATTAATTAAATTGTAATTGTTAGAGTGGAGTTTAGTAGGATAGAGGAATTTTCAAGAAAGATATTTTGTGGATTGAAGGAATTAATTTGTGTATTATTCTAAGGATTGAGAATTTGGATCAAATTTGAGAAAAACATATGGTTTTAGGATTTATTCATATCAAAGTTTAAAAATAATAGACGCTGTGGACTTTAGAGATGATTCTTAATAATTGTAAGGATACAGGTTTGAAAGATGAAAATAGTAGGAGTAGATCACCTATACAACTATGAAAATAGGTATTTGGAAAAAACAATTTGAAGATCTTAGTTCTATTGTAGAAGCAATGCCGTGGTAATTTAAATTTTATGTATAAAGTGAATTATATTATAAGAGTGCACAGCATGAGCGTGATATTAATAATAATTGTTGGATTTTACTGGGCATGGTATTAAGCGTATTGGGAGAAAAATCAAGATTACGAATTACTCAAATGCTTTAGGAATTTTAAATGTGATATGTTGAGAGAAAGAGTGGTATCTGTGCCCTTGTAGATGTTAGTGATTATATGATTCTCCTAAGTATGCTCTGAGTTATATCATCGTATTAAGGTTTGACCTCTCAAATTTTGAGGACAAAATTTATTTTAAAGGGAAGAGAATGTGACAACCCAGATTTTCTCCTATTAGAATAGATATAGTCATTTTGAAAATTATTTTAGCTCATTTGTGACAATTTCTTGGATATATATTTGATATGCATATTTGGATTTTCTTTAGTATTAGAAATAGAAACAGAAATTATAAAAAAAAGTTACGGTATTTTTTTTAGCTACATAAAAAGAGAAATTTAGTTGATACGGCTTCTGAAAAGTCAAGGAAGTCAAGGAAAATTCGAGTTAGGAAAATTGAGAAAGAAGTCAAGGGATACCACATGGTAAAATTAGATTGGGCAGATTCCAGGCATTCTTCATCTTCTTTTGGTAAACCAAGCATAACTCTCTCATTCGACTTCCAAATGAGATGATTTGATATGATATGCAAAGTCAAGGGAAATATCTACAACTTTTATGTTTTAAATTTTTTAAGATATGGACGGCATCAGAAAATAAATTGAGTATGAAATGGACGGGCGTGAAAGGGACTTAAATGGAAACTGACTTTGTGCCTGGTTTTTGTAAGATGTTTTTCTACTACATATGACACATTTCCAAGTGTAGGGGCAAGTGGTCCAATTTAAGACAAAAGCTAACCATTCGTAGAACTAGAAGGAAAGTGAAACAAAAATAATTGACTAGCAAACACATCGTGTCCTTGGATTGGGTGTTCTTGGGTGATTTTAACATATTTTGGTAAAATGAGCATATCTCTCTTATTTGATTTTGGAATTAGGTGATTCAAAATTATATAGATCACCAAGATGAAGATATAGAACATTCAGGTTTTGAGTTTTCGGATAATCGAATTGGATCAAGGACTTATTTGGGCGAGACGTTACTAGACCTAAAATGGATGAAAACTGGAGTCCAAAAATGCAAAGTGCCACTGCCTTACTATTAAGGCCAAATTTTGATTGGTTCTCTTCATTTTTATCATCTTGACATATGTAAGGAGGTATGTGGTATGTGGAGAAAGACTTTCTATAATGATAGTTAGCCAAGAATCATGGAAGAACTAAGTGTAAAATCTGATTAGTTTGGAACTAGCCAAATCTACCAATTACTCCTTTATTGCTAACTAATAGCCAACCAAGCCTTGGAAAAACTCTTCCAAAACATCCCAAGTGTACCAATAGGAGTTTAAACAAGTGGCAAAAGGGGATAACACCCTAGAGTTGGCCGTGTGATCCTTGGAAGGCCAAATGGTCGGATTACATCCCATTGGAAGATACCTATGATCCTCTTTTGTTTTTACCCTCTATGTGTTGGAATCCTTTGAGCCCTTGATCAAGATAACCTTGTAGGTAGACCAATCTTGACCATTGGATGAAGATATTAGCAAATAAGCCTATGATTTGAGGCAATCATGAGGTGAGACACCTCATCATACTCGGCAAAGGGCATAACCGAATTGCCCCAAGGTTTTCACCCTCAAACCAAGCCTTTAAAAATTCGGTCATAGTGGAAAAAGAAGCAATAAAACTCACTCAAACACTCTCATTTCACCAAAGCATCAAAAGAGAGAAAATTAGGGGTCTTGGAGAAGAAATTACACAATGTCTAATCCAACCATCAAACCAAGCTTTGGAGAAATTTGTAAGTACACAATTTAACCTAATCTTGGCATAGAATAAGTGATTTGATGGTTAGATCATGTTTGATACTTGTTTGATAGCAAATTTTGCTTAAGTGTTAAAATGAAATCTATTAAGTTTTGGATTAGTTTTGTTATGAAAAAATGCTAAGAAAAATTGGAGGAACTTAGGAATATGTCTTATTTTGATATATGAAGAGACTTATGTGAAAATAAGAGGCTTTGTATTGACAAAAAAAATAAGAAACCCCTTATAGCAATTTTCGACCTCAATAGAGTTATTGGTGAATTTTTTATTCTAAATACATATCTACTTGATTTTTGTTATTTGGATGATATTTTAATAATTTTATGAGTTTAATAACTCTAGTTTACTTGGAAAAATTTTAAGAATCATCATGTAAGAAATTAGTAGAGAATTAGTTAAGAAAACAAAATAGTATATGCTTGAACTCAATTTTAATGTTAAGGGTAAATTGAGTATTTTATAAATGAAGAGTTTATTTTAGTTTGAATAAAAGAAAATAAGGTTTGGTATAGGGTTCGGCATTACGAAGTTTGTTATTTGGTAATATTTTAATATTTTATTTAATTATTTAAGTATTATTTGTTATATTTTGACGCTACAAAGTTATATGATGTAAATGTATATGCACATGACGTATGTTACAGTGATATATTTCCATATGTCATAAGACTCATAAGGACATAAAATATGCATTCCAAAGTCTAAAGTTATGTTCATGTCTCATTTCGTCACATACCTGTTGTCATAAGTCATGACGTTTGTTTAAAAAAAATAAGATAAGAAAATTCTATAAGAATATGATAAGATTAAGATAAGTTTAAAGTCATGTTATGAGGGGGACGGTGATATGTAACGCCCGTATGATTGACGTGCCGACAGGGACGACGATACGTAAGCCCGTCTTATGGTAAGAAATTGTGTCATGACGGGGACGACGATACATAATGTCTGCATAATTGACATGTCAAGCGAGGACGGTGTTACAAAATGCTCGCTATGATAGAAATATTTAAGTTATTACGGGGATGACAATACGTAACGCCTGAATGACTGATATGATAAGACTCATCACAATGAGGATGGCTATACATAACATCCGAACAACTGATGAGAATATGATATGACCCAATCAAGGGTAATAATAATGGATATGGCCCAACCATGAGTAATAATAGTAGATATGATATGCCCCAACCATGGGTAATAATAGTGAAAAACGCGACAAAAACGGTGATACGTAATGCTTGTTGAGGTTAAAAAACAAGAATAACATTTAAGAAAAGATACAAATAAGATAAAAATTATGGATACGCTCTGATAATGCCCTTGTTAAGTTATTTGTGTACTTACTGAGACTTTTTAGAAATCTTACTCTTTTAATCTTATCTATTATTTCGTATGTGATAATAGACGATGTTGTAGGAATAGGTAAATTGTCATAAAACCCAGACCTTACAAGAGATTCTGAGATACCCTGAGGATCCTACAGAATACTCCTCTCTTGATGAGATGATCTCTCATGTACTTGACCAAGTGAGATAACAAGATTTCAAGATGATAGAGGATTATATTATGAGTTTTGAGATACTAACTGGGTTATGTAAATATTTGATACATTATGTTATTGTAAATCTAAAATTTTGAAGATTATAGTTGTAATAGCCCTAAAAATCTTCCTCTTAATTTAATTATTTAATTAAATGCTAATATACAAGATTAGTGGTAATTTGTAAAAATAAGCTTTAAAGAGATAGGCTTGGGAATGAGACTTTTGAGGAATGGATCAAGTGAATGGGCCAAGAGAGTAGTGGTGAGCCCATAAGCCCATAGAATGAGCCCATGGCCCATCAAGCCCATAGTAGAGACACATGTCACTTGGAGAAAAACCCTAGAAAATTATCCAAATGCTTGTAGGAAAATTCTAGTTGGTGGAGATTGACTAGTAGTTGAACATATGCCATGTAGGATTGAGTGTAGAATCTAATGGAGTGATTTCCTACCATGGGATCTTGGAGGTACAAGACACCATTCCTTGACTTTCCATTTGAGGTCATAGTGTATAGGGATGTGACAAATGACATGAAGAGAAGCATGGAAGGAAGGAGCAAGGATGGATTCAGTGGATGCAATCCGTGGGGTGTCTTGGGAGAATTTCATGGGATATGGCCACCAACAAGTTGATAGGACAAGGGAGAAGTGTGTAAGTGAATAAGGTACGATGTGTAAGAGAGTATGGTGATGTGAAGAGAGGTATGGTGTGGGTGTAGGTGATGGAAATGACAAAAGCAAGGAGAATGAGCAAAGTGGGTTTCGGTGGAGGCATAGCTTGGCCGGATCATGCTTTGATCAAATTCTAAAAAGCATGGCTTTGAGATCACTTGGATGGACACATGAGAGGATGGAGGAATGATGATTGAGTGAAAAGCAAGAAATTGAGTGCTAAACGCTCAAAGGAGCCACCGGCCATAGCAAGTGAGAAGGGAGAAAAACAAATCCTCCAAGGCATGGCCAAGATTTGATCTTGGAATGGCCTAGAGTTGTCAATCACTCAATCTATCATTGGCCATACCTAAGTATGGTAAAAAGTGTACCAAAGACCCTAGAGAAAGGGTTTGGCCGTGTGACCCCATACCCATTTCCTTTAGCACATTTCACTTGGACACATGCAAACACCCTCCTATCTCATTCTCTCTTCACCTCTCGGCCAAAACCACTTAAGCCACCTCTACCTTTGTTTCTTCTTCTTTCACCACATAATTTGAAGAATCCTAAATTAGTGAAGCCAAAATCAAGAGTGTTGAGGTGATTAATACATTGGAGAAGGTTAGTGCCTAAATTCATGCAAGCTTAGGAAGAACACACACACACATGTAACACTTTGTTTTGGTTAGAAGGAAATAAGGTTTTCTTTAAGTTTTGTGTTTATAGCTAGTCTAATAAGAGATTCCATATGTGTATTTTCAGATTTTAATCAAAAATCTAATAGGAATATTGTAAGTATACTTTCACCTTTTCCTTAACAATTCTTGTATATAGTGAGGTGATCATGTTTGTTGGATTAATGATTGTATTGCTATGTTTGGATTGAATTGATTATACTTGTCTTTGATATGAATATTCTTGTGTAAATCTCTATGATGAAATACGCTTAGAATGTAAGAATAGATGATAGGTCAAGTATTAGTTGCAAAAAGGAATGAAAAGCATGATTATTATATGAAATGATGAAGTTGATGCATGATGGATTTTAGCATTAAGCTTGTAAATTTAGTGTTGCTAAGATAGAATTTATTTGAGAAAATTAGTAATGAAATTGATTTATTTAAGGAACATACTGTCTTGAGGAAATGAAAATGGACATGGGAATAAAATACATGATTGATATGAATTGAAATGGTGTATACTTGCATATGGAAAGAAGTAACCACTTGTGTATGATAACTAGTAATGTTTAATTGGAATTTTGTGATACTTAAGGTTGAGATTAGAAGATTAAATTATATTACTTTGTGGTGGAATTATTTAGTTGAGCTTATAGAAGAAACCTATGGAAAAGGAAACCTTGAATAAATTAATAGAAGGAAATTTTTCCCAAGTTGAAAGGTGAAGGAAGGAAGTTGGAATAAACTAAGTTTGGAGATGAAAATGTCTACTTGGTGGATTAGAGGGTTTCGGTTATCCCTTTTTAAGGATGGTATATGTTTTATTTTTGACACCTTTAATTCTTGGAGGATAATTAGAGTCAAGTGATGAAGAAAAGCCCTAAGAATTACCCTAGGAGGGTTCGGCCATGATGGGTTGGAGATGGGCCGAGTACCCCACTTCAATCCTAGGCCCAAATTTTAGATGTAAAGCATGATGACTAAGTAGGAAGTTGTAAAGTTATCTCTATGAGGAAGAAAAGAGAATGATATATGAATGCTCTCGAGCTTGTATCGGGTTTTGCATGAAAATAAGTAAGCATTGCATGTCTCATGCCTAAATCTTGAAAGCATGTTTTTAAAATCCAATATGTTTTTAAGAAAAAGAAAAGAAAAGATTGAGTTTTTGAAAGAAAAGAAAAGAAGTAAAGTTTTATAAGAATCCCAAAGGCTGGGACGGGGAAGTGCCCCAGTGGAACTCCCTATCCACTCAGGAGTGTTTAAAGTCGAGTGGAAGTCCCTGGGTCGACGAAAAACAGTCGGCGGACCGTGTATGGCTCCAAAAGGTGTCCGGAGCGCGGTAGCACTTAACGCTGGTGGGTGCCAAGGACGGATAAGGTGTAAAGACCTACCGTTTTATAAGTTATATGACGCACTCACTTTAAGGTGATGCGGTAACCAGCATGGAACACGCGGTGCTTAGGGGAACCGTGTTGTGTCTCATATATGCAAAGTGATAAGTCATGACAAGATGGACTTTCGAGCTATAAGAAAAGATCTGTATATGATAAGTGGCGCCTAAAAAAGAATAAAACATACGAAATCTTTTAAAGAAATGATTTGAAAAGTAATGACATGAAAAGAAGTTTGAAAGAAGTGATCCGTATGAATGTTTTATGAAAAGAAGTCTAAAAGAAGCAAGTCTGTTTGAAAGTTTTCATGAGCATGTGCATGAGTCAGTCATTCATTGCATATGCATTAGTTACGAATGTTTTGTTCACTTATCTGTATATTTGAAATGTTTTGGTTAATGTGCTAGTATACTTGCTGAGATTTCTCCCGAAATCTCACCCCCTCTTTATTATCTCTACTATCACTCCCTTGGGAACGATAGAAATTATTGCAGGACATGATGGATCCCCGGATTACGACTCTCGAGAAGATGGGTCGGACCCTCATGGGCCCGACTAAGACCGATACTGCTAGGCCAGTGACCCTAGATCTGTTGGGTCAATGGGCGGCAAAGTCGCTTCCTATGGCGACGTATTTTTTTGACGACCTTTGCCCTACGGGGTGTTGTTTGGTGCTAGGAGTGGATGGGTTCCTTCACATGGGACGCCTGTTTATGTCATCTTCTGGGATGATGTGTGATGTAGGCCCAGGACTGAGTTTGGACAGTCTTCGTTACGGTCCGGACTTTAAGAAGATAAAAGAAGAACCTGCCTATTAGTATGTTTGGCGGAAGGGAGAGGGGAATCGTTATTATCTTTATTTTGTACCACCGATGTATTTTGAGGAAAAATCTTCCCGTTGTTTTGGGAAGTGCTTTTGTGTAAAACTGTTTACATTGGTGACCTTAACTTTAATGTATATGTATATGATGTTTAATTTGGGTTTTATTTCGTTAACCATGTGATGTGCGACAAGCGTGAACGTTTTGTAGAATGCTTTGGCTTGACCTTTTTTCCGCTGCGACGAGAGAAAGAAAAATAAAATATAAGATTAAATAATGCTCTCACACGTAAAGATGAGGGATGACATCCTTGTGACGTTCGTCCTCGGCGTCGTAGTTTGCGTATGAACCCAAGCGCAAGCTAGGGCGCCGACAATAGTTTTACTTCTACTACGTAATTTACTTATGCAAGAGCTAGATCTCTTTGCATAACTATGAACATAGACTCTATTTCGCTGCGAAATGTGTCACATATATTAGTAAGTTTAGGTGCATGCATAAAATTTTCGACACGTACTGGGGTATGCAGCCTAGCGCTACCTATCTTGACACTTCAGTTTACGTTAAAACCTAAACGTAAATTGGGGACGTCACATTGCATGCACGATTGTCACCCGGGATGTGACGAAGGGAGTTAGGATGTACAGATGATCCCAATGGGAGAAAAACAAGATTTTTGATGTGTGAGATCCCAGACTACGTGTATTTTTATATATTATTTTATTCTTATTGTTAAGTATTTTAATTTATTTTAATAATATTATCGGTTATGTCTTATTTGTTTAAAATAATTGTTTGAACTATTAATTAGTTCATATTATTTTTACGTTGTTTTCCTTATTATTTTAATGTGAGGTAATTATTTTAATGATTGTATTCAATTTTTTTGATTTTATTATGTAAGTTTATTTGATGTGCTTTCGTTATATTAATTATCGTTTTATAATTAAATTGTGCTTGGGTTTAATTTATTATATTACTGGATTTTAAATATTTTATTTAATTGATATTGATTTGTAGTTTTTCAATTTCTTTTTATTTAATTTATTGTACTTTATTTCTAGTAGGTTTTATTTGTTTTTCTTTTTCTTTTCTTTTATTTGTTTTTCTTTTTCTTTTCCCTTTATTTCCTTGCTTCCCCACGCCAAACCCATGCGACACAAGTGCCCCCCCCCCCCCCTTTCCATTTGGTTCAATTCAACTCAGCCACCCACCGCCGGCCTCCCCATCCGCTAGCCAGTCCACCAGTATTGGAGGTGTCACCTCTAGCCACCCCACTGCCCCTCCATGGCTACAAACTCGAAATAGGTATTTTCTCTTCTCTTGCATTTTCCGGCCACTACCGACCATCCCCTGATGCCGGTGACCTACCAGCAATTTCCCCTCAATCCAGCGAGCATAAGCTACTGCCTAGAATCACCCAGTTCCGCCACCCGGAATGGGTCCTTAAATGAGTTGTTTTTCACCGCGATGCTATCTGGCCACTGTAGGCCTCACCATCGCTACCAAAACACTCCCCTACCTCAGTCAACCATTCCCCTAGCTCAGTTTTCCCATACACGGCCCCATCTTCCTTGTACAACCCCAAATCTGAAAATGGGTTTCAACCCATTTTGTGCCCGATCTGCAACCTTCCGGTGGTTGCACTGCCATACCACCACCTTCATGCGATTCCCCACCGTTCATTGAGTATTTTCCTAAATTTTGGTATCAAACCGAGCACTCTAGCCCAATGTACAAAGTGACTCGCTGTGAACACTGTGGATTGGCGTTTGCTCAATGATCCGATTTTTACCCACTGTAAGTATTTTTCAAAAAAAGTTTAAGATTTAAATATATTTTTACATCGATAGATATTGTGTTTGGTTATTGTTGGGATTTATTGGTTATTGAATATTTTGTGTATGGTCGTCTGCATTATGTACTTATGCACATGTTCATGGTTATATTTGGAAACTGGATTTTAGCTTGATATTACATGTTCATTTGTTGGAAATGGAAACTAGGTTTTCATGTGTTTATGATTTTTTTGGGTGCGTGTGTATCGCGATCCCAAACCGGGATGACACATTATTTCGGTGGAGCTCCTCTGGTCATTCGGAAGCGGAATATACTGAGTGACATCCCTTGGGTTGTCGCCGGGTGACAATACGATCAGACGAGATGGTAACACTCTCGTGCCGACTTTGTGATTCCTCTGCTAGCAGGAGCTTGGGGATGCCTGGTCATGGTACGTGATGGGCGCGATTAGCTAAGCATCGCCTGTACCGAAGTCACATGCATGGTCATTACTTTCGGTGTGATGATGAGAGCCAGGGTGTGCAGATGCTCCTTAGGGGAGATCACGGTGCATATGGTTAATAAAATGGATGTTTAGGCCATTTTTTAGGAAAGTGGTGGGTTTTGATTATTGATGTTATGTGGACTATTTTTTGGGAAAATGGTTGTTATTTTAATGGTTTTACGTGTATCATTTTCTGGGAAAATGATAGATGTTTTTATTGGAGTTTTATTGTGGACCAAAATGAGATTTTGGTGTGTGGTTATTTTATTTATTTTGAGGAAGATGATTTTAAGTTTCATGCATATGGTGTCATATTCTTGCATATTGTTGTTGCATGAGTATATTTTATGTCTTGTAATTTGTTTGGGTTATATTTATTTGTGATGCCATTTATGGCATCGTAGTTTTTGAATGCAGAGCTTTGTAGAGACTGAACCTGAGGAGGCGACTCCGCCGTTGAAGTATTCTTATTATAAATTGTTATCTTGGAAAATTATTTTTCCCTTTTTATAAATATGTATTTCTATAATTTGTATTTCAAATGTTTATATTAAATCTCCTGTTGGAGAATGTGTGTTAAATTAGTTTGTAAAATAATTCTAAAAATTCTAGTATTTAGATGTTGACTTCAATTATCTGCTACTTTTATTTATATATGTTACATGTTCACACACTTAGCACTTGGCGTTGGGAGTGCGTGATCCGTGTTGTCAACATTTCAATGCCTCGACTCTCGTATTATTTTAAGGAGAATTTGAGGGCATCACAGGTGGTATCAGAGCAGTTCGATTCTGGGATAAATCCACAGATTACCTATGGAAAGTAACAGAAAAATTTGATGTTTTAGAATTTGTTTATTTTATTATTTGGTTATTTTACTCTATTTTATTATTCTATTTGTTCTCTACGTTTTTGCTACTAGGTTATATGGTAAGATTTTCGATATTTATTTCGTTGTGTTATGCTTTTTATTTTAATGTGCATTCTGTTTATTATTTTCAGAGTTAACTTAGTTCTAATTGGTTGGTTTGCTTTGTTTTATTTCATTTTAATATTTGTTCTATATTGTAATTGGGTAGTAGTTCAGATTTTATTTAGTCAAGTTGTTGAACATTTATTTAACTATTTATTGTTATATATATGTCTTTGTTTTGTTTAAATTGGAATTTGGATATTTCGAATTAGATTATTATTTTAAATATTCTTTTTATTGAATCATATATTTTAAATAATTGTGTTATGGAATTCCTTATTTTAAAGTTATTGTTTTGTTGTGGATTATTTTGTTTTATTAAGCTTTTATGCATTCATCATATATCTTATTTTTATTTTTATTTCAGTTCATACAAGATGGTTTTGGATTTTTTTTACTATCTTTTATTTTAATTATGGCTTTTGTCTTTTAAATATTTCTGAGAGTTTGAAATTTATTTAGACAAAAATTTAAAATGAATCGCTAGTATGTTCTCTTTTTAGGCATATGCTTGAGATAAGTTTTTAAATTTATTATCTCTTCACCTTTCCGTTTGTTTTATTTTGAAGGTTTATCTATTTATTTTGACGAGTGGATTTATTTTGACGACTTATTAATATTTATTTATTAACTTATTTATTTTTTAAAATGTTTTAAGTCTTAGAGATTTCTATAATATATCTTATTAGAGTTGAATTTGAAGAGAATTTCAAAACTTTAATTGTCATTTTATTTCCCCGCTTTTCTTTTAAATCAATTTCCTTGTTCTATTTAATAAAAGTTTTTGATGATTTTGTGTTTATCAAAGGAGGTGGATCTGTTTTCCTGAACGGCTGGCATTTACTTATTTGCTTATTAGATATTTTCCCTCTTTTTGTTGTTATATAATATTTATGTGAATTACTTAAATTTTATTTAGTGTTTGGGTATATTATTATATCTTTGTAAGATGGATTTGTTTTGATAAATAGTTGGTATTTACATGATTGTATTTCTTTATTGATATTTTATATGCTAATTATGTATATTATTTAGGTCTCACTGAGTGTTTGCGTTTCTAAGTTCTAATTTGATATGTGGGAGATTGTTGGGATTGTATTCTAGATGGACTCTTCTTGTGAGAATGAAATTCTTGGCCATTGATATATTGTTATGAAATCTGTTTTAGTAATGTTTATGATAGTAGGTGATCATTTGTGTTTTGGTGAAATTTTAAGTTGGTTTGGGAATATATAGAGATTGAGGTGCAATAGTTATGTGTGTAAATTTTGGAGAGTACATGTCATTATTTTAATTTTGGCTTGGAAGAAGTTGTTTTGTTAAGTGTTGATTGTTGATTTGAGGAGATGGTATTAAATTCAAGGGATCTAAATTTTAGGCTTCTGGGCGAATTAATTGGGTTGAGTGATTTAAGTATGATATTTGGAGAATTTAATGGTTAGCAACATTTGTCGAGGTATCTTAAGAAATTAGTTATGACTTGAAATCACATAGAAATTTGAATATTTGAGACTATTCTTTCTCTTGGGTGTCAAAGGTCTAGTCGAGTGAGAGAATTATGTGTATCCTGGTTACCATGCTAATTATTTTGAGTAGAGTGATAGGATTTTTATATGATGTACGTTGGAGTTTAGGTGTCAACCATATTAGTATAATCAGAATTATGAGATATTAAAACTTTAGGATTTAGAAGTGGTATAGGATTTCTAATTAACAGGTGTTGAGCCAATTTCTACTCATTGGTGATAATTTATGAGGACTTAATTTTATGCAATTAGTGAGTTATTAGAGTGTGCACGAAAGCGTGATGTCTTGTGAAGTAGTTAGAGATTTAGGTCTTATGCTGATTTTGAGAGATTAGTAGTGACTTGAAATTTTGGGATGATACTTGTAAGGGGAGATGTATCTTTTGGTTGAGTAAATTATGCTTATTGATGGTTAAGTGGAGAAGATAAAATTGGGAGTTATTTGAGAGTGGCACAAATTATTTTATGGAGTTAGTAAACATGAGGATTTTGGGAGATTGTACTAAAGTCCTTGTACATAAGGAGATTTCAGACTACTTTGCTACCTTAGGAGTCTTGGAGATGAAATGTTATGTGGAGACTATATGATTATGATGGAATAACATTCATTGGTGTTTGAGGAAAGTAGGTAATTGTGCAAATGTTTGGAGTAAGTACTGAGCAATGTGGTAGGTGAGGTGTTGAGTTTCTATTAGTTGCAGTCGAGTAAATTTCGAGGACGAAATTTATTTTAAGGGGGAGAGAATGTGAGATCTCAGACTACGTGTATTTTTATATATTGTTTTATTCTTGTTGTTGATTATTTTAATTTATTTTAATAATATTATCGGTTGTATTTTATTTGTTTAAAATAATTATTTGAGTTATTAATTAGTTAATATTAGTTTTACGTTGTTTTCTTTATTAATTTTAATGTGATGTACTTATTTTAATGATTGGAATTTAATTTCCTTTATTTTATTATGTAAGTTTATTTGATGTGCTTTCGTTATATTAATTATCGTTTTATAATTAAATTGTGCTTGGGTTTAATATATTATATTGTTGGGTTTTAATATTTTATTTGATTGATATTAATTTCTAGCTTTTCAATTTGTTTTTATTTAATTTATTGTACTTTATTTCTAGTAGGTTTTATTTCTTTTTCTTTTTCTTTTCTTTTATTTCTTTTTCTTTTTGTTTTTCCTTTATTTCCCTGCTTCCCCAAACCCGCGTGACACAAATGCCCCCCCCCCCCCCCCTTACTTCCGTATGGTTCAAGTCAGCCTAGCCACCCATTACCAGCCGCCACCCTTCACCGCCCACACCGTCGGCCTTCCCACCTGCCGGCAACTCCACTGGTACCGAAGGTGTCACCTCCGGCCACCCCACCGCCCCTCCAAGGCCACAAACCTGAAATGGGTATTTTGGTTTCTCTTGCATTTTTCGGCCACTGCTGACCACTCCCTAATGCCGACAACCTACCAGCAACCTCCCCTCACTCTAGCAAGCATAACCCACCACCTAGAACCTCCCAGTTCCGTCACTTGCTCATCCACCCGAAATGGGTCTTTAACTGGGTTGTTCTTCGTTGCACCACCGTCTGGCCACCGTCACCAAAACACTCCTCTACCTCAGCCTACCATCCCCCTAGCTCAGTTTCCCCATACACGGCCCCAACTTCCTTGTACAACCCCAAATCTGAAAATGGATTTCCACCCATTTTGAGTTCGATCCGCCACCTTCCGGTGGTTGCACCGCCACACCACCAACTTCATGAGATTCTCCACCTTTCATTGAGTATTTTCCTAAATTTTGGTGTCAAACCGAGCACTCTAGCCCAACGTACAAAGTGACTCGCTGTGAACATTGTGGATCGACATTTGCTCAATGATCAGATTTTTACCCTCTGTAAGTATTTTCCAAATAACTTTAAAATTTAAATATATTTTTGGATCTACAGATCTTGGGTTTGGTTATTGTAAAGATTTATTGGTTATTGAATATTTTGTACATGGTCGTCTGCATTATGTACTTATGCACATGTTCATGGTTACATTTGGAAACTGGATTTTAGCATGATATTGGATGTTCATGTGTTGGAAATGGAAACTGGGTTTTCATATGTTTATGGTTTTCGGGTGCGTGTGTATCACGACCCTAAGCCAAGATAGGGCATTATTCCGGTGGAGCTCCTCTGGTCATTCAGGAGCGGAATATATTGAATGACGTACCCTAGGTTGTCGCCGGGCGACAACGAAATCGGACGGTATGGTAACGCTCTCATGCCGACTTTGTGGTTCCTCCACTGGCAGGAGCTAGGGGATGCTTGGTTATGGTACATGCCGGGCGCGATTAGCTAGGCATCGCCCGTACCGAAGTCACATGCATGGTCGTTACCTTCAATGTGATGATGAGAGTCAGGGTGTGCAGATGGTCCCTAGGGGAGATCATGGTGCATACGGTTAATAAAATAGATGTTTAGGCTATTTTCTGGGAAAGTGGCGGGTTTTGATTATTAGTGTTATGTGGACCATTTTTGGAGAAAATGGTTGTTGTTTTAATGGTTTTACGTGTATCATTTTCTGGAAGAATGATGGATGTTTTTATTGGAGTTTTATCGTGTACCAAAATTGAATTTTTGTGTGTGGCTATTTTATTTATTTTGAGGAAGATGATTTTAAATTTCATGTATATGGTGTCATGTTCATGCGTATTGTTGTTGCACGAGTATATTTTATATCATGTGGTTTGTTTGGGTTGTACTTACCTGCGATGCCATTTCTGACATCATAGTTTTTAAATGCAGAGTTTTATGGAGGCTGAGCCTGAGGAGACGATTCTACTGTTGAAGTATTCTTATTATAAATTGTTATTTTGAGAAATTGTTTTTCCCTTTTTATAAATATGTATTTGTATAATTTGTATTTCGGATGATTGTATTAAATCTCCTATTGGAGAATGTATATTAAATTAGTTTGTAAAATAATTCTAAAAATTCTGGTACTTATATATTGATTTCAATTATCCGCTGTTTTTATTTATGCATGTCACGTGTTCACACACTTAACACTTGACATTGAGAATGTGTGACCCGTGTTGTCAGCATTCCGACTCCTCGATTCCCGTATTATTTTAAGGAGAATTTGGGGGCATCACATGGCGTGTGAGTAAATGTGTCAATTTTCGGGAAAAGGGGAAGAATTATTCCAGCATGTTTAACTGTGTTATGGAATGTGTTGGTTGCTTAAATGGATTTTTAAAATTTTGGATGTTGTGTGGTTGCTTATTTGCTAATGTAATAGTCTAATTTTTTTTGATAAAATATTTTTTTGAGAATTTATTTTAAGGGACGTATTGGAAATATTTTTTCATAAAAATAGAATTTGAGACTGAAATGATATTTGTGAACTATAAAAATTTGAAATTATGCATTCTAGGATAAATTATGGATGGACCTTTGGGAATTGTAACAAGGTTTTAACTAGAGAAATGACAATAACTTGGTGTGCCTGGAATGAACTCTCGAGCTGGTCTGTCGTGTTTTCATGTAATGACAATAACTTCTTTATATGAGGTCCAAATGAGAAGATTCTAATTCCTATAGAATTTTAAGAGGCAAATATAAAACTTTCATGTTTTAGGTTTTTGAATATAAGAATTGGAGAAAGGACTAAATTGGGTATGAAGTAGACGAATAGGAATTAGAGTCAACTAGTAACTAACTTAGATGAGTTGTCTTATGTTCGGCTATGCGACGAAAATTGTGATTGGCTACCAAACTTTCTAAGGTCTTGAAATGTGTGGAAAAATATGGAAAGTTGATAAGAATTCATCTAGAAGCCTTGGTGGGTAAAAAAGGAAAACAAATGGAGAACTCGGATTGGGTATTCTCGAGTGATTTTGACGTGTTTTGGTGAATTAATCATCTCTCTGTCATATTATCTCTTAATGAAGTGATTCAAAATCCTATAGAACCTTGATGAGTGCACAAAAATGCACTCTAAATACTCTATTTAAATACTAAAAGAAATGAGAAAATAATGGATATAACTCATGTTATTAAAATTAATGGTCATTTATCTTGAAATAGATATAAGCATGATTTAATATATTGATGAGAATACAAAATGCCATATTTTTCTCTCTTAATGTTTAATACTTTATTCTTATTTGATGCCTAACTATACTCATTATTCTTATATTTTGATCTAGGACACAAATGGAGACATTAGGAGCAAATGAAGATAATTGCGGAATTTTAGACAGTTCTGACATCTTTTCGTAATATGGGCATAACTCTCTCATCCAATCTCCGATTGATCTGGTTGAAGATGATCTAGAACCGCAAGAGAAATATCTAGAACTTTTGTGTTTTATGTTTGAAGAGATATCCACTCAATCTAAGACAAAATCGACCATCAAGTGGACGCACCTGCACTTGACGTTCCTGGATATTTTTCAGCCACTTGCATCAAATCCAAATGTTATCATAATATTTTCCAGCAAGCACTCCTACACCAACTTGGAAATTCAATGATCAATTCATATGCAAGATGAAGTGCACTCAAGTTTCTTGTAGACAAATTATTTGACCACAAGATATTAAGTCATACAAGACAACTAATGGATAGAGAAGCAAAATTGAAACACTCAACCTACAAGCAAAATCCAGCTCATGCATGGTGGGAAAACAAATGATCAAAATGACAACTCACAAATCACTTGGATTCAAGAATGGCACATGGCAAAACAAGTTGAAATTGTGATGATTTTGTCATGACAACTTGCATGAAGGATGCTTATAAATAGAAGGAAGGGGTGTGTGTTCTAAAAGAATGCTTAGTGTGGGAGGATGCTTTGGAAGAGCCATTATTTTGAGAGCTTGAGAAAAGAAAAGAAAAACCAAAGAAGAGAGAAGAAAATAATGGTTGGCTCTTCCATATTATCCCTTGGAGAATTTTGGTTGCATATTTTCAATATGTGTAACTAAATTCTCAAGGAGGGCTAGGGATGAACTTGTGTGTGTGATGGTATTTGTAATTTATTTTTGATTCATGTATTTGGTCTTTAAATATTAAAACTCTTTTGTTCTATTATTCTCAATTTATTTGTGATGTTTTTCGTCTTCAAATAATTATAGAATCTATTTCGTTTATGGATTCAGTCATGCTTTTTCTATTGAGTGAATTAGTTCTATAATTATGTTTGGAGCAATTGATTATCTATATTGATTTAATTCTCTGCTGCAATATCGCCTCTTAGGTATATTGTCGTCGTTGGATTTTCTCAATATCGATAACAATTTATGAGAGTTAAGCGCGAAAAATGATTTTTTAAAGAGTTACATGTGATTTAAATTTTGGTTATTAATGTTATATCTTCCGATTAAGAATTTGGACATAGAATTCTTAATTGAGTTATCAATGAATTAAGAATAAATTTGAATACCACAAATACACAAGGAATTCCCTACGCTCTACTTTTCGTCTCATTTTTATACTGTTCAAATTACTCATTTAGTTTTAATTTACGTCATACTCTAAAATTTACTTTTCGCACTCATCTAAATCTTTTTGTTAATTTCGTTACTATTTTTCAATTTCTCAATCCATCTCCCTGTGGAATCGACACCCCAAAGCTATACTGCAAACGACCGCGTTATTCTTTGGGCGTAATCAAATTTTGGCGCCGTTGCCGGGGAGAAGGTAGAAGAATTTGTAGTTTTTTTAGTAGTTTGTAAAAAAAAAAAAAGAGCGGTAGCTTCGTTCATTTTCTTTTTAGCTTTCTGCATCTTTATTTTATTTTACTTTTCTTTTCGTAATTTTTTTTTCAGTATTACGCATTTCTTTACTTTGCATGCGCAGGTACAGAGACTCTTTTGGACTGTTTGCTAGTAGACCTGCTAGAATCAGATTCAGAATCTAATTTTTCTTGTCGCTTGTTTGATAATTCTTCCAATTCTGACGCGATGAGTGAACACGTGGACCAACCTGTTAGAACCCTCCAAGATTATCTTCATCCCGCACGAACAGTCACACCATCCTGTATTATGTTCTCACCTAATGTTCGTCATGTAGATTTTAAAATGGGAATGATACAATTACTTCCGACTTTCCATGGTCTAGAAAATGAAAACCCCTATGTTCATATTAGGGAATTTGAGGAAGTAGTTGCAACATTCCACAGTCAAAATACCACTGACGACACAGTAAGACTAAAGTTCTTTCCTTTTTCTTTGAAAGATAAAGCTAAGAGTTGGTTGTACTCACTAAGACCACGGTCTATTGGAACATGGAGTGAGATGACTCAAGTGTTTTTCAATAAATACTTTCCCCAACATAAGACCAATGCTTTAAAAAGACAAATCTCTACCTTTGCACAAAAGGATAGTGAGACTTTGTACCAGTCTTGGGAAAGATTTAAAGAATTACTGAGTATGTGTCCCCACCATGGATATGAGAATTGGCACTTAGTGAGTTACTTTTATGAAGGCCTTACGCCCAGGGAACGTCAATTCGTGGAAATGATGTGCAATGGAGAATTTTTACAGAAAAATCCCGATGAGGCCATAGAGTACCTCAATGAGCTTGCTGAAAAAACTCATACTTGGACTGGACCTAGTGCTACTGATAGCACAAACATGTCACGACCTACAGGAAACTTGAGTGGTGGTATTTACCATCTCAGGGAGGAAGATAATCTAAAAGCCAAGGTTGAAATGCTTACAAGAGAAATAGAGCTGTTAAAGATAAGAAACTCAAAGCCAACACACATGGCTAATCCAGCAGACTCTTTTGAACCATGTGTTGCCAGTGGTGGGGTAGATCATCATGCCCAAGACTGTCCTACACATGCTAACATGAGAGGATGGCATAATCACCCCAACTTCAGCTGGAAGTCTGAAAACCAACAGCCTGCACAACCTTCTAGATCATATCCTGCACCATACCATGCACCTCAATCTTCTAGAAATTCTTTAGAAGACACTTTGCATGCATTTATTGAAGTACAGGGTAAGACTAACCAAAATTTTGAGTCTTTAATTATGCAGGTTGTTGAAGAACAAAAGGAGATAAAGAGCCAGGTGTCTAAAATAACGAGTTTCTTGAGTGTAAATGAGCAAGGTAAGTTCCCTTCTCAAGCTCAGTCTGTACCTCATGGTCAACATATGGCACAAGAAACTGTGAAGAATCACGAGTGCCAGCAGATATATATGATTGACTCACTCATAGACAGGAAAGTTTTCACAACTCATGATTCTGATCCCCTTGAGAATTTTATTGTTGTTGAGTATAATCCTATCAGTGATTCATCTGATGTAGCTAATATTTGTGCAATTTTTGACAATACTCAAGATTATAGCACACGGGCTTGGCAACCGAAGTTTGAGGAGTTTCTTGAGAAAAATGAAAAACAGATTCCTTCAAGTGGGCAAGTAACCAAAGTTAATCTTAAACCTTGCCACCTACCTGTGAAGTTCGAGCACCGAGTTTATTGGGCAAATAAGCGTTTCGTTTTTGACCCAGGAGGAATAGTTCAAGAAGTGGAAGATAGTCCGGTTGTAAACTTGGTCTACCAACTTTGACCACAGCATCCAACAATAATTATTATTATTATTATCATCTTATTTGTTTTGTTTTGTTTTTATTTACTACTATTTTTTTTTTATTTTTGTTTGCAGGATAGTATCATTTTGTCATTTCAGATCACTACTTTCGATGCTTAGTGAGCTATCTACATCACACATCAGGTGTATCCTACCCTTTTTAGTTACTCCCCATCCAATTTTGATTATTAAACATTGAGGACAATGTTTCATTTAAGTTGGGGGGTGGAAATACAAATCTGTTATTTAAACTCAGTGGCATATTTCAATCAATATATAAAAAATTGCCAATTTTTTTTCACACAGGCATCTTTTCACACATGATACTCATGCTCATTCATAACCATCTTGGTGAATTCAACAAATTCATTTTAAATCATTTTGCTAAAGCATCCATAGAACCATTTATGCACTTCTCCAAACTTTGTGGTAATATGGTGATTTGACACATGTAACTAAAGAATTATTTTGCTCAAGTATTCATGTGAATTTTGTGAGAATTGAGAGCTTACAAACTTTGTGGTAATATGGTTTTGAGTTTTTAGTTTTCAATAACTCTAATTCTCTGGTGAGCATTTCAACCTTAGCCTTAAGGTTATCCTCCTCCCTTAGATGGTAAATACCACCACTCAAGTTTCCTGTAGGTCGTGACCTGTTTGTGCTATCAGTAGCACTAGGTCCAGTCCAAGTATGAGCTTTTTCAGCAAGCTCATTGAGGTACTCTATGGCCTCATCAGGATTTTTTTATAAAAATTCTCCATTGCACATCATTTCCACGAATTGACGTTCCCTGGGCGTAAGGCCTTCATAGAAATAACTCACTAAGCGCCAATTCTCATATCCATGGTGGGGACACATACTCAGTAATTCTTTAAATCTTTCCCAAGACTGGTACAAAGTCTCACTATCCTTTTGTGCAAAGGTAGAGATTTGTCTTTTTAAAGCATTAGTCTTATGTTGGGGAAAGTATTTATTGAAAAACACTTGAGTCATCTCACTCCATGTTCCAATAGACCGTGGTCTTAGTGAGTACAACCAACTCTTAGCTTTATCTTTCAAAGAAAAAGGAAAGAACTTTAGCCTTACCGTTTCGTCAGTGGTATTTTGACCGTGAAATGTTGCAACTACTTCCTCAAATTCCCTAATATGAACATAGGGGTTTTCATTTTCTAGACCATGGAAAGTCGGAAGTAATTGTATCATTCCCGTTTTAAAATCTACATGACGAACATTAGGTGAGAACATAATACAGGATGGTGTGGCTGTTCGTGCGGGATGAAGATAATCTTGGAGGGTTCTAACAGGTTGGTCCACGTGTTCACTCATCGCGTCAGAATTGGAAGAATTATCAAACAAGCGATTAGAAAAATTAGATTCTGAATCTGATTCTAGCACGGGTCTACTAGCAAACCGTCCAAAAGCGTCTCTGTACCTGCGCATGCAAAGTAAAGAAAAGCGTAATACTGAAAAAAAAAAAAATTACGAAAATAAAACTAAAATAAAATAAAGATGTAGAAAGCTAAAAAGAAAATGAACGAAGCTACCGCTCTCTCTTTTTTTTTTTTTTTTTTAACAAACTACTAAAAAAAACTACAAATTCTTTTACCGTCTCCCCGGCAACGGCGCCAAAATTTGATTACGCCCAAAGAATAACGCGGTCGTTTGCAGTATAACTTTGGGGTGTCGATTCCACAGGGAGATAGATTGAGAAATTGAAGAACAGTAACGAAATTAACAAAAAGATTTAGATGAGTGCGAAAAGTAAAGCATCGGGAATCCTTTGTATATAATTGGTATTTTAATTATTTTCGATTCATTAATAACTCAATTGAAAATTCTATGTCCAAATTTTCAATCGGAAAATAAAACATTAATAACCAGTTTTAAATCAAATGTAATCTTTTGAAAAATCATTCGTCACAATATAAGAACAGGAATTGTTATCGATATTAAAGAAATTCAACGTCGACAATATACTCGTAGAGCAATATTGCAGCAGAGAATTAAATTAAAATAGATAACCAATTGAACCAAACATAATCAAAGGATTATTGCATTTAATAGAAAAAGCATGACTGAATCTATAAATGAAATAAATTCTAAGATTATTTGGTGACGAAAACATTTATAATAAATTTCGAATGACTAAACAAAAGAGTTTAATATTTGAAGAACACATATATGAATCAAAAACAATTACAAATACCATCATATATACAAATTCATCCCTAACTCTACTAGAAAATTAGTTACACATATTGAAAATATGCAACAAAAATTCTCTAAGGGATAATATGGAAGAGCCAACCATTATTTTCTTCTCTCTTCTTTGGTTTTTCTTTTCTTTTCTCAAGCTCTCAAAAACAATGTATCTTCCAAGGCATCCAAGCACACTAAGCATGGTCTTAGAACACACACCCCTCCCTTCTATTTATAAGCATCCTTCATGCAAGTTGTCATGACAAAATCATCACAATTTCAACTTGTTTTGCCATGTGCCATTCTTGAATCCAAGTGATTTGTGAGTTGTCATTTTGATCACTTGTTTTCCCACCATGCATGAGCTGGATTTTGCTTGTAGGTTGAGTGTTTCAATTTTGCTTCTCTATCTATTAGTTGTCTTGTATGACTTAATATCTTGTGGTCAAATAATTTGTCTTGAAGAAACTTGAGTGCACTTCATCTTGTATTTGGATTTGATGCAAGTGGCTGAAAAATATCCAGGAACGTCAAGTGCAGGTGCGTCCACTTGATGGTCGATTTTGTCTTAGATTGAGTGGATATCTCTTCAAACACAAAACATAAAAGTTATAGATATTTCTCTTGCGGTTCTAGATCATCTTGAATCAGCTCAATCGGAGATTGGATGAGAGAGTTATGCCCATTTTACGAAAAGATGTCAAAACTGTCTGAAATTCCACAATTATCTTCATTTGCTCCTAATGTCTCCATTTGTGTCCTAAATCAAAATATAAGAATAATGAGTATATTTAGGCATCAAATAAGAATAAAGTTTTAAACATTAAGAGAGGAAAATATGGCATTTTAAATTCTCATCAATATATTAAATCATGCTTATATCTATCTCAAGATAAATGACCATTAATTTTATTAACATGAGTTATATCCATTGTTTTCTCATTTCTTTTAGTATTTAAATAGAGTATTTAGAGTGCATTTTTGTGCACTCATCACACCCCCCAACTTACTCATTGCTAGTCCCTAGCAATTTTCATGCAAAATGATGAGAAAGACCAAAGAAAATCACACATAGGGGCCATCAAGACACATTTTTCAAATTTACATATCAAAACAATCTTAGAAATTCAATAACCCTTTCACAAGTAATTCAAATATAGCAATCCACAGAGTGTGTATGTGTTCCAAACTATTTTTATCAGATCAGAGGTTTCGACACATGCAACATTAGAATATCTTAAGCAAAAAGGTTCAACTCCATAACTCACGGGTATAGAAGTGTTTCATGTATGGGTTCTCTCTATGGAGTTGACAACGGTGTACATTTACTCTCATGGAAATTTAGCCAATTATATATAAGTAATAAGTAAACATTGATCTTATGATAGGAATACTAACAAATGAGATTTCCACCATTCTTTCCACAAGCATACTTAGGATCGGAAAAATCAACACAAAGGGTTGTAATGTGGTTTAGGGTTGGGGTTCATAAGAAGAAAAGGTGAAGAGATTTCAAAAACTTCCAAGTATACACAAAAGGGAATCTGTTAAATTTTTCAGTAGACTATACTTTCCTTTTGATGTACTTTTCAATTTTTTAGATTTTTGACTAAGTACACTTTTCCATCTTCTTTTGCCACTGGTGTCTTCGCAATTTGATGAACTCTTTCATGAATAATTTGATGGACACATCTAGCACCATGCCATTTTTGTCATTTTTTTTTTTTTTTTTTTTTTTTTTTTTTTTATGATGATTTCACACCTAGTACACACTTGGAAGTAAAATGGTAGGAAAATATAGTGTATAAGCTATACTCCAATGTGGAGAGGTATGGATGATGTAGATATGAAAAGAAAAGGCCATATGTGTATATTGGCTCAAAATTGGCTGCTAGGGATCTATGATGAAAAGGCTCAGCTTGAAAGGCTCAAACGTTAATCCTAAGTTGACTTTCGTCATATCCCAAGTATATCCACCATCTTACCACAAACCATATAATGATATTCTCAAAAGAAGTGTCAAATTCAACAGATCAATGGATACTTATCACAATTTCTGTATTTGTAAGCTCTCAATTCTCACAAAATTCACATGAATACTTGAGCAAAATAATTCTTTAGTTACATGTGTCAAATCACCATATTACCGCAAAGTTTGGAGAAGTGCATAAATGGCTCTGTGGATGTTTTAGCAAAATGATTTAAAATGGGTTTGTTGAATTCACCAAGATGGTTATGAATGAGCATGAGTATCATGTGTGAAAAGATGCCTGTGTAAAAAAATTTGGCAATTTTTTATATATTGATTGAAATATGCCACAGAGTTTAAATAACAGATTTATATTCCCACCCCCCAACTTAAATGAAACATTGTCCTCAATGTTTAAGAATCAGAATTGAATAACTAAACAGGGTAGAATACACCTGATGTGGGATGTGGGTGACTTGCTTGGCATCAAAGATGGTATTTGTCAAAATAAAATTAACCTGTAACAAAATAAAGTAAACAATAAACAAAAATAAAATGAACGAAAATAAAATAAAAGAAAAACATACCTGGAGATGGTCAAGATTGATATACTGGGTCCATAAGTGGAATGTCTTCCACTTCTGGAATTTGTCTATCAATTAAGATTTTGAGGCGTTGACCATTTACTTTGAAGATACATCCATCTTTTGGATTTTCTATTTCTACCGCCCCATTTGTGAAAACATTTTTTACTATAAAAGGGCCGGTCCATCTAGATCGAAGTTTTCCTGGATGCTTATGAAGTCTTGAATCATATAAAAATACTCGATCATTAGGCTTAAATGTTCTTCTCAAAATATTTTTATCATGAAATACTTTCATTTTAGCCTTATAGATCTTGGAGTTTTCATAAGCATCATTTCTCAATTCTTCTAATTCCGTCAATTGGAGTTTTCTAATTTTTCCTGCTTTTTCCAAGTCAAAATTGAAATGTTTAATGGCCCAATATGCTCGATGCTCGAGCTCCACGGGCAAATGACAAGGTTTTCCAAAAACAAGTGTATAAGGTGACATGCCTAAGGGAGTTTTGAAAGCTGTACGGTAAGCCCAAAGCGCATCGATTAGTCTCAAAGACCAATCTTTCCGATCCGGGTTGACCGTTTTTTCTAAAATTTGTTTAATTTCCCTATTCGCAAGTTCAACCTGTCCACTTGTCTGAGGGTGATATGCAGTAGAAAGCTTATGTATCACCCCATATCTTTTCATTAAAGCTTCAAAAGAACGGTTACAAAAATGCGTACCTCGGTCACTAATGATAGCACGTGGGGTACCAAATCGAGATAGTACATTTTCTTTGAGAAACTTAATTACCGTCCTGTTATCATTGGTCCTGCAAGGTGCTGCCTCTACCCATTTTGACACATAATCTACTGCCACAATAATATATAAATATCCAAAAGAAGGAGGAAATGGTCCCATAAAATCAATGCCCCAACAGTCAAAAATTTCAATTACCAAAATTGGGTTTAAGGGCATCATATTACGACGGGTCATAGCTCCTAACTTTTGACATCTTTCGCATGAGCGACAATAGATATTTGTATCTTTAAATAAGGTGGGCCAATAAAATCCACACTGCAGGATTTTTGCAGCGGTTTTCTTCATTGAAAAGTGGCCACCACAAGCTTGGGAATGACAAAATTCCAAAACGCTTGCAATCTCTTCATCAGGGATGCAACGCCTTAAAATTTGATCAGGGCAGTATTTGAAAAGGTAAGGGTCATCCCAGTAGAATTTTCGTACCTCAATCATGAATTTCCTTTTGTCTTGGGTGCTAAAATCCTTTGGTATTTCACCTGCAGCTAAATAGTTCACAATATGAGCAAACCATGGTAGAGAAGTAATAGAAAGTAAATGCTCATCGGGAAAATCATCTTTGATTGGTATGTGGTCAGAAGTGTCCTCGAATGTGAGTCTAGAAAGATGGTCTGCCACTACGTTCTCCACTCCTTTCTTGTCTTTGATGGTGATGTCAAATTCCTGCAAAAGCAAAATCCATCGTATTAATCGTGCCTTAGCATCCTTCTTTGTAAAAAGGTACTTAAGGGCTGCATGATCTGTAAAGATAATGATAGGAGAACCAATCAAATAAGCGCGGAATTTATCCAAAGCAAATACTACAGCTAACAACTCTTTTTCAGTGGTGGAGTAATTCATTTGTGCATTATTTAGAGTTCGACTACCATAGTAAATGACAAAAGGTTTCCCTTCTTTTCGTTGTCCAAGAACAGCACCTACAGCAAAATCACTAGCATCACACATAATTTCAAAAGGTAAATTCCAATCAGGTGGTTGCATTATGGGTGCTGAAGTAAGCTTGCCAATTAATGTTTTGAAAGCCTCTTGACAGGCTTGTGTCCATTCAAATGGGGCATCCTTAGCTAGGAGGTTACATAGTGGTCTAGATATGGCAGAAAAATTCTGTATGAATCTCCTATAAAAACCCGCATGACCAAGAAATGATCTTATATCCTTGATTGTTCTAGGTGTAGGCAATTTAGAGATTAATTCAACTTTTGATTGATCAACCTCCATTCCTTTGGAAGAAATAATATGCCCTAAAACAATACCTGAAGGTACCATAAAGTGACATTTTTCCCAATTTAAAACCAATTCTTTTTCTTCACAACAAGTCAGTACTCTTTCTAAACTCATTAAACATGCATCAAAAGAAGATCCAAAAACAGTCAAGTCATCCATAAAAACTTCCACGCACTTTTCAACCATATCACTAAAAATACTCATCATGCAACGTTGAAAAGTAGCTGGAGCATTACACAATCCAAATGGCATTCTGCGGAAAGCATAAGTACCGAAAGGACAAGTAAAAGTAGTTTTATCCTGATCTTCTAATGCAATTTCAATTTGATAATAACCAGAATAACCATCCAGAAAGCAATAAAAAGGACGACCAGCCACCCGCTCAAGAACTTGATCAATAAAAGGAAGCGGAAAATGGTCTTTTCGTGTGGCGGCATTTAATTTTCTGTAATCAATGCACATCCGCCAACCAGTCACCAGTTTTGTAGGGACTAACTCTCCAAGGTCATTTTTTATCACAGTTACTCCTGACTTTTTAGGAACAACCTGCGTAGGACTTACCCATTTACTATCAGCAATAGGATATATCATTCCTGCATCTAATAGTTTCAATACTTCATTTTTCACAACTTCTTTCATTGTGGGATTAAGTCTACGCTGGGGGTCTCTTCGAGGATTAGTTCCTTCCTCTAAATTTATTTTATGAGTACAGATTAGGGGACTAATGCCTTTTATATCAGCAATACTCCATCCTAGGGTTGATTTATATTTGCATAAAATCTGAATTAATTTCTCACCTTGGGACTCAGATAATTCAGATGAAATAATAACAGGAAAAGTATCACCTGGACCAAGGAAAACATGCTTTAAACCCTTAGGTAGGGATTTTAATTCAACTTTAGGGGCTTCCCTACTTGAAGGAATCTGTCTTTCTCTTTTTTCAGGCAACTTCTCAAACTTTGGTTGCCATGCCTGTGTGCTATAATCATGAGTTCTGTCAAAAATAGCACAAATGTCAAATACATCAGATGAATCACTTATAGGATTAAATTCAGAATTAACAATAAAGTATTCAAGGGAATCTGAGTCATGAGTTGTAAGAACATCCCTTTCTATAAGTGAGTCAATCATATATGTCTGATGACACTCGACATCCTCTTCTGGCTATTTTGCAATATGAAAAATATTTACCTCAAGAGTCATATTGCCAAAAGAGAGTTTCATCAATCCATTTCTGCAATTGATAAGAGCATTAGAAGTAGCAAGAAAAGGTCTACCTAAAATTAATGGAATTTTAGAGGTGGTTTCTACAGCAGAACTAGTGTCTAGAATTAAGAAATCAACAGGATAGTAAAATTTGTCAACTTGAATTAAAACATCCTCTACCACACCTCGTGGTGCTCTGACTGAACGATCAGCCAATTGCAATACCACAGAAGTTGGTTTGATTTCTCCCAATCCTAATTGCAATTAAATAGAATATGGCATCAAATTTACACTAGCCCCTAAATCTAGCAAGGCCTATCCAAGCTCATGATTGCCAATGTTGCATGTGATGGTTGGACATCCAGGATCCTTGTACTTAGGGGGAATCCGCTGTTCAATTAGAGCACTAACTTGCTCTGTCAAGAATGCAGTCTTCTTCACATAATGCTTCCTCTTAACTGTACACAAATCTTTGAGAATTTTTGCGTAAGTAGGAACTTGTTTAATTACATGCAAAAGAGGAAGATTAATTTTTACCTGTCTAAGATTTTCCAAAATATCATTGTTATGATCTAGAGTTTGTTTGCTTAACTTTAATGCTTGAGGAAAAGGTACCTTACCAGGATTTTTTGTTACCGCAGGTTCCTCAGGTTTTGTTACCTCAAGTTCTTTGGGAAGCTCAGGACTGCTGCTATCTTGATCTTTCTCTACATCCTTTTTTTTTTCTATTATTGGATCACGTAGAGACTTACCACTTCGTGTCACAATGGCGTTTACGTCCTTCAGATCTCCTTGTGCCATATGTTGACCATGAGGTACAGATTGAGTTTGGGAAGGAAACTTACCTTTCTCATTCATAGTCAATGAACTCATTATTTTAGACACCTGGCTCTTGATTTCCTTATTTTCTTCAACAACCTGCATAATCAAAGATTCAAATTTTTGATTAGTCTTACCTTGTATTTCAATAAAAGTATGCAAAGTATCTTCTAAAGAATTTCTAGAAGATTGAGGTGCATGGTATGGTGCAGGATATGATCTAGAGAGTTGTGCAGGCTGCTGGTTTTCAGACTTCCAGCTGAAGTTGGGATGATTACGCCATCCTGGGTTGTAGGTTTCAGAGTAAGGTGTGAAGGGCTTTTTGTACATACCTAGAGCATTACTTTGTTCCTCATACATACCATTCATGTTAGTATGTGTAGGACACTCTTGGGAATGATGATCTATCCCACCACAGACAACACATGGCCCAAAAGATTCTGCATGATTAGCCGTGTGTGTTGGTTTTGAGTTTTTAGTTTTCAATAACTCTAATTCTCTGGTGAGCATTTCAACCTTAGCCTTAAGGTTATCCTCCTCCCTTAGATGGTAAATACCACCACTCAAGTTTCCTGTAGGTCGTGACCTGTTTGTGCTATCAGTAGCACTAGGTCCAGTCCAAGTATGAGCTTTTTCAGCAAGCTCATTGAGGTACTCTATGGCCTCATCGGGATTTTTTTATAAAAATTCTCCATTGCACATCATTTCCACGAATTGACGTTCCCTGGGCGTAAGGCCTTCATAGAAATAACTCACTAAGCGCCAATTCTCATATCCATGGTGGGAACACATACTCAGTAATTCTTTAAATCTTTCCCAAGACTGGTACAAAGTCTCACTATCCTTTTGTGCAAAGGTAGAGATTTGTCTTTTTAAAGCATTAGTCTTATGTTGGGGAAAGTATTTATTGAAAAACACTTGAGTCATCTCACTCCATGTTCCAATAGACCGTGGTCTTAGTGAGTACAACCAACTCTTAGCTTTATCTTTCAAAGAAAAAGGAAAGAACTTTAGCCTTACCGTTTCGTCAGTGGTATTTTGACCGTGAAATGTTGCAACTACTTCCTCAAATTCCCTAATATGAACATAGGGGTTTTCATTTTCTAGACCATGGAAAGTCGGAAGTAATTGTATCATTCCCGTTTTAAAATCTACATGACGAACATTAGGTGAGAACATAATACAGGATGGTGTGGCTGTTCGTGCGGGATGAAGATAATCTTGGAGGGTTCTAACAGGTTGGTCCACGTGTTCACTCATCGCGTCAGAATTGGAAGAATTATCAAACAAGCGATTAGAAAAATTAGATTCTGAATCTGATTCTAGCACGGGTCTACTAGCAAACCGTCCAAAAGCGTCTCTGTACCTGCGCATGCAAAGTAAAGAAAAGCGTAATACTGAAAAAAAAAAAAATTACGAAAATAAAACTAAAATAAAATAAAGATGTAGAAAGCTAAAAAGAAAATGAACGAAGCTACCGCTCTCTCTTTTTTTTTTTTTTTTTTTTAACAAACTACTAAAAAAAACTACAAATTCTTTTACCGTCTCCCCGGCAACGGCGCCAAAATTTGATTACGCCCAAAGAATAACGCGGTCGTTTGCAGTATAACTTTGGGGTGTCGATTCCATAGGGAGATAGATTGAGAAATTGAAGAATAGTAACGAAATTAACAAAAAGATTTAGATGAGTGCGAAAAGTAAAGCATCGGGAATCCTTTGTATATAATTGGTATTTTAATTATTTTCGATTCATTAATAACTCAATTGAAAATTCTATGTCTAAATTTTCAATCGGAAAATAAAACATTAATAACCAGTTTTAAATCAAATGTAATCTTTTGAAAAATCATTCGTCACAATATAAGAACAGGAATTCTTATCGATATTAAAGAAATTCAACGTCGACAATATACTCGTAGAGCAATATTGCAGCAGAGAATTAAATTAAAATAGATAACCAATTGAACCAAACATAATCAAAGGATTATTGCATTTAATAGAAAAAGCATGACTGAATCTATAAATGAAATAAATTCTAAGATTATTTGGTGACGAAAACATTTATAATAAATTTCGAATGACTAAACAAAAGAGTTTAATATTTGAAGAACACATATATGAATCAAAAACAATTACAAATACCATCATATATACAAATTCATCCCTAACTCTACTAGAAAATTAGTTACACATATTGAAAATATGCAACAAAAATTCTCTAAGGGATAATATGGAAGAGCCAACCATTATTTTCTTCTCTCTTCTTTGGTTTTTCTTTTCTTTTCTCAAGCTCTCAAAAACAATATATCTTCCAAGGCATCCAAGCACACTAAGCATGGTCTTAGAACACACACCCCTCCCTTCTATTTATAAGCATCCTTCATGCAAGTTGTCATGACAAAATCATCACAATTTCAACTTGTTTTGCCATGTGCCATTCTTGAATCCAAGTGATTTGTGAGTTGTCATTTTGATCATTTGTTTTCCCACCATGCATGAGCTGGATTTTGCTTGTAGGTTGAGTGTTTCAATTTTGCTTCTCTATCTATTAGTTGTCTTGTATGACTTAATATCTTGTGGTCAAATAATTTGTCTTGAAGAAACTTGAGTGCACTTCATCTTGTATTTGGATTTGATGCAAGTGGCTGAAAAATATCCAGGAACGTCAAGTGCAGGTGCGTCCACTTGATGATCGATTTTGTCTTAGATTGAGTGGATATCTCTTCAAACACAAAACATAAAAGTTATAGATATTTCTCTTGCGGTTCTAGATCATCTTAAATCAGCTCAATCGGAGATTGGATGAGAGAGTTATGCCCATTTTACGAAAAGATGTCAAAACTGTCTGAAATTCCGCAATTATCTTCATTTGCTCCTAATGTCTCCATTTGTGTCCTAAATCAAAATATAAGAATAATGAGTATATTTAGGCATCAAATAAGAATAAAGTTTTAAACATTAAGAGAGGAAAATATGGCATTTTATATTCTCATCAATATATTAAATCATGCTTATATCTATCTCAAGATAAATGACCATTAATTTTATTAACATGAGTTATATCCATTGTTTTCTCATTTCTTTTAGTATTTAAATAGAGTATTTAGAGTGCATTTTTGTGCACTCATCAAACCTTTTTACTTAAGATATTCTAATGTTGCATGTGTCGAAACCTTTGATTTGATAAAAATAGTTTGGAACACATACACACTCTGTGGATTGCTATATTTGAATTACTTGTGAAAGGGTTATTGAATTTCTAAGATTGTTTTAATATGTAAATTTGAAAAATGTGTCTTGATGGCCCCTATGTGTGATTTTCTTTGGTCTTTCTCATCATTTTGCATGAAAATTGCTAGGGACTAGCAATGAGTAAGTTGGGGGGTGTGATGAGTGCACAAAAATGCACTCTAAATACTCTATTTAAATACTAAAAGAAATGAGAAAATAATGGATATAACTCATGTTATTAAAATTAATGGTCATTTATCTTGAAATAGATATAAGCATGATTTAATATATTGATGAGAATACAAAATGCCATATTTTCCTCTCTTAATGTTTAATACTTTATTCTTATTTGATGCCTAACTATACTCATTATTCTTATATTTTGATTTAGGACACAAATGGAGACATTAGGAGCAAATGAAGATAATTGCGGAATTTTAGACAGTTCTGACATCTTTTCGTAATATGGGAATAACTCTCTCATCCAATCTCCGATTGATCTGGTTCAAGATGATCTAGAACCGCAAGAGAAATATCTAGAACTTTTGTGTTTTATGTTTGAAGAGATATCCACTCAATCTAAGACAAAATCGACCATCAAGTGGACGCACCTGCACTTGACGTTCCTGGATATTTTTCAGCCACTTGCATCAAATCCAAATGTTATCATAATATTTTCCAGCAAGCACTCCTACACCAACTTGGAAATTCAATGATCAATTCATATGCAAGATGAAGTGCACTCAAGTTTCTTGTAGACAAATTATTTGACCACAAGATATTAAGTCATACAAGACAACTAATGGATAGAGAAGCAAAATTGAAACACTCAACCTACAAGCAAAATCCAGCTCATGCATGGTGGAAAAACAAATGATCAAAATGACAACTCACAAATCACTTGGATTCAAGAATGGCACATGGCAAAACAAGTTGAAATTGTGATGATTTTGTCATGACAACTTGCATGAAGGATGCTTATAAATAGAAGGAAGGGGTGTGTGTTCTAAAAGAATGCTTAGTGTGGGAGGATGCTTTGGAAGAGCCATTATTTTGAGAGCTTGAGAAAAGAAAAGAAAAACCAAAGAAGAGAGAAGAAAATAATGGTTGGCTCTTCCATATTATCCCTTGGAGAATTTTGGTTGCATATTTTCAATATGTGTAACTAAATTCTCAAGGAGGGCTAGGGATGAACTTGTGTGTGTGATGGTATTTGTAATTTATTTTTGATTCATGTATTTGGTCTTTAAATATTAAAACTCTTTTGTTCTATTATTCTCAATTTATTTGTGATGTTTTTCATCTTCAAATAATTATAGAATCTATTTCGTTTATGGATTCAGTCATGCTTTTTCTATTGAGTGAATTAGTTCTATAATTATGTTTGGAGCAATTGATTATCTATATTGATTTAATTCTCTGCTGCAATATCGCCTCTTAGGTATATTGTCGTCGTTGGATTTTCTCAATATCGATAACAATTTATGAGAGTTAAGCGCGAAGAATGATTTTTTAAAGAGTTACATGTGATTTAAATTTTGGTTATTAATGTTATATCTTCCGATTAAGAATTTGGACATAGAATTCTTAATTGAGTTATCAATGAATTAAGAATAAATTTGAATACCACAAATACACAAGGAATTCCCTACGCTCTACTTTTCGTCTCATTTTTATACTGTTCAAATTACTCATTTAGTTTTAATTTACGTCATACTCTAAAATTTACTTTTCGCACTCATCTAAATCTTTTTGTTAATTTCGTTACTATTTTTCAATTTCTCAATCCATCTCCCTGTGGAATCGACACTCCAAAGCTATACTGCAAACAACCGCGTTATTCTTTGGGCGTAATCAAACCTTAAGAGAATGATCTTAAACTATCATGTTTTGCATTTTCAAGGAATCAAATTGTATCAAATACTTATTTAGACTAAAACATGGCCGACCCCTAGGAGAGGCCAAGTGACCAAATACACCCATTGGAAGATTTCCTATAATGTTGTTTTGTCTTTACCCCCATGTGTTGGAACTCTTTGAATCCTTAATCAAGATTATATCATATATGGATTAAGCTTCACCATTAGATTAAAAGATCAGCAAATTTCCATAGGATTTGAAGTAATGATGAAGCTACAAGAATAGGAACACATCACCAATCGGCTAAATGAGATTGCCAAATGCCCAAGGCATTCCCCAACCCTTGTGTTGCCTCCAATGGGTATAAATAGGAGTATTGGATTCTCTTCATCCCCTTTTAAAGATACCACACGGCCATAGTGAGAAATATTCAAAAAAACCACTCAAATTAAGTGCACAAATTAACTTAATATTGGCATATAATGAGTGGTTTGGTGATTAAATTATGTTTCATATTTATTTGAACTTAATCTTTGTTTGTATAAAATTGAAGTCTAATAAATTTTGGAGTGATTTTTGTTACGAAAAAATGTTAGGAAAATTTTTAGGGGCATAGAAATATGCTTTATGTTAATATATGAAGATGATTAAGAGAAAACATGAGGCTTTGATTTGGAAAAAAATGATAAACTAACTTTAGCAAATTTCGTTCTTAGTAGGGTTATTATTGACAGATTTGACATATTTTGGTAAATCGGACATAACTTATTCATTTGATGTCTAATTTCAATGATTCAATAGGCTATAAAAAGATAAGATATATATATATATATATAACTTTTATGTTTTAAGTTTTCAGAGATAATGAATGAATATAAAGGGCAAACTTGGGACTGAAGAGGTAGAACAGAGTTTATCACAGTAAGCATTGACTTCATTGATGTATTTCTTTTATTTAAAATTCTTAGTGACTTGTTTTTAATTAATTGAATGAGATTTTAATAAGTATGGTAAGTTTAGAAACTTCAATTTACTTGGAAAATCATCAAGAATTATTATGCTAAAAATTATTAAGGAAATATTCAAGAAAACAAGGTAAATAGGCTTGAATTGATTATTGAAATTAAGAAAAGTTGGATAGGTGTATATGTGAATTTTGGGTTGATTGGAACAAGAAGGAGATAAGGTTTAATCCTATGGGAGTTTTGGCCAACCTTGAGTTGATGATATTTTAATAGTTTATTTTGTTATTTCAGCATTTTTGTTAAATACTAACGTTATGAATTGATGTGACGTAAATGATTTTACACATGACATGTCTTACTGTGATATGAATTCGCATGTTATAAGATTCATATAGACATGAAACATGCATGTCATAAGTTTAAGTGTATACATATATTGCATTTCGTCACGTATATCTGTCATCCTAAGTCATGACATACGTTTTAAGAACAGTTCATGTTATGTGTCATCATAAATCATGTCAAGCATTTAAAAGCTTAATAAGAAATATTTAACAGGGACAGCGATACATAACGTCTGTCAATGATACGAAATAAATAAGACCCTGTCGAGGATAAGAAGTAAATTAGACCCACAATATAAGAAAGTAAATAAGAGTTTTAAGTATAAGATGGTAGGTTCATGTAAGAGTATAAGTCTGTATAGAAATTGTTGTCATCCATATACATGAGTCTCATAAGGCATTCATGAATCCTGAGAAGTTAATTCATTATGGTATATACTATTGATATACTCGAATGATACTTTTGTTAAGTTATTTGTGTACTTACTGAGTTTTCCTTGTAAATCTCACAGTTGTGTATTTCTTTTGTCATAACTCGGATTTTTAAATATCCATTTAATTTTCATATGTGGCATGATCATTGAAGGTTGATCAAATAAGAAATAAGTTTATTAAAGAAAAGACTTATAAATATATGTTGAAAGGTGAGGAGTAGGATTGGGTATAATGGTGACTTGTTTTATATGATAAAAAAATGCCTAACCCGAGATCTCTCTCGACTCTCGCTTGATGTCTAGCTCAAGCGAGATACAGGGAGAGATTTGACGTAGTTTGCTAAAACGATCATAACTTGCTCATCTGATATCGGATTTGAGTAATTTACAAGGCTATAAAAAGCTAAGAGGAATATCTACAACTTATATATTTTTACTTTCAAGAGATATAAACTTAAAAAAATATGACATTGAGATGGAAGTGGAAGATCTGGATTGGAAATAGATAAGCATTGATTTTGAAGTTGACTAAGGACTTTGGATAAGATTAAGTTTTTGGATTATTTTCTCAATTAGCCTAAGATCTGGACAAGTGTGTATATATGTGGAAATTCGGAGATTTTATCTAGGAAATTTCATGTGAAACAAGAAGAAATATCTACTAAGCACTTGCTGTGCCCGGATTGGTATTCTCTGGCTTATCTGTCAACTTTTAGTATAAAAATCATAATTTGGTCATATGAGGTCCAAATTAGTTTATTTTAATTTGTATATAATCCTAAGATATAGATATAAAACTTTCATAGTACGAGTTTTTGAATATGTGGACTAGATCTATGACGTATTCCGGAAACAAGTGGATAATTCAGGGTTGAGCTCAAATGGAACTCGAGTTAGAAGAAATGGATCAAATTGGGGCATGTGACAAAAATTGTGACTGACTATCAATTCTTCTGAGATCTTGACATGTGTAGAAGTATGTAGCATGAGGATAAAAAGTAATCTAGAAGCTTTAGTTGACCCAAAGACATGAAGTAACATGAGAGGAAGAAATCTGTCTGAATCTGTCCATATCTAACTAAGTGAGTTACAAACCAAAGTTCTCCCAACCAAATCTCGAAATGGCCTTCTAGAACATGTCAAATGAAGTCTTAGGAGGCTTAACAAGTTTCCTAAAGTGGTACGAAAGAGGCTGGGGGTGTGGCTGTAATAGCCCTAAAAATCTCCATCTTGATTTAATTAATTAATTAAGGATTAATGCATAAAGATTAGTGGTGGTTGGTGAAAGAACCAAATAGGCCTTGAAGAGATGGGCTTAGGAATGAGACTTTTGGAGAATGGATCAAGTGAATGGGCCAAGGGAGCAATGGTGAGTCCAAAAGCCCATAGAATGAGCCCATAGCCCATCAAGCCCATAGTTGAGACACTTGTCAATGGGAGAAAAATCCTAGAAAAATTATCCAAACCCTTGTAGGAAAATATTATTTGGTGAAGGTTGACTAGTAGTTGGATGCATGCCATGTAGGATTGAGTGTAGGATCTAATGGAATGATTTTTCCTACCATGGTATCTTGGAGGTACAAAACACCATCCCTTGACTTGCCAAGTGAGGTCATGATGTGTAGGGAAGTTACAAGTGTCATGAGGAGAAGCTTGGAGGAAGGGAGCTTGGAGTTTCGGTGGAGGCCAATCCGTGGGGTTCCTTGGGGAGTCTCATGGGGTATGGCCATCTACAAGTGATAGGACAAAGAGGAAGAGTGTGTAAGTGGATGAAGTACATGTGTAAGAAAGTATGGTGATGTGAAGAGAGGTATGGTGTATGTGTAGGTGATTGAAATGACAAAAACTAGGAAGAGAAGCAAGAAGGGAGTTTCGGTGGAGCTAGCTTGGCCGGTCATGCCTTGCTCAAATTACAAAAAGCATGGCTTTGGAATCACTTGGATGGACACATGAGGAGATAGGGGAATGATGATTGAGTGAAAAACAAGGAAATGGAGGCTAGAGGCACCAAGAAGCCGCCGGCCATAGGAAAGAAAGGAGAAAGGAGAATCATCTAGGTATGGCCAAGATTTGATCTTGGAGTGGCCTAGAGTTGTCAATCAACCCATCTATCTTTAGCCATGCCTAAATATGATGAGAAGAGTACCAAGGACCCTAGGGAAGGGAGCTGGCCGTGTGACCCTTAAGCAAAACCCCTTGAGCTCAAATCACTTAGACACATGCAAACACTCCCACTTCCTCTCCACCTCTCGGCCAAACTCACCCTAGCCATTCCTACTTTTGTTTCTTCTCTTTTCACCACATATTTTGAAGAATCCTATAATAGGAAAGCCAAAAGCAAGAGTGTGAAGGTGATCAAGTCATTGGAGAAGGTTAGTGATTAAACCTATACAAGATTAGGAAGAACACACACACACATGTAACACTTTGTAATGGTTGGAAAGAAATAGGGTTTTCTTTGAGTTTTATGTTCATGACTAGACTAATGGGAGATTTTATATGTGTAATTCCAGATTTAAGCTAAAGCCTAGAAGGAGTGTTGTAAGTATACTCCCACTTTTTCCTTAACAAGTCTTATATATAGTAGAGTGATCATGGTTGTTGGATTAATGGTTGTCATTGCCATGTTTGGATTGGAATGATTTTTCTTGCTTGAGATATGAATATTCTTGGATAAATTATATGATGGAACAAGCTTAGAATATGAGTAGAAATGATGAATCAAATGTTAGTTGCAAAAGAGAGGAAAAAAAAAAGCATGATTATTTGATAAAATGATGAAAATGATGCATGAAGGATTTTAGTGTTAAATATTAAATTGTGGTGTTGTTGAGGTAAAGATTTTATTTGAGGAACTAATGATGGAATTGATTTATTCAAGGAGCATATTGTTGAAAAAAAAAATGGACATGAGAATAAATTGTTTGATTGATATAGATGGAAATGATATATATATTTGCATATGGAAGAAATGATCACTTGTGTATGATGTATAGAAATGTTTAATTGGAAATTGATACTATTTAAGGTTGAGATTGGGAGATAAATATTATAATGTGAGGTGGAGATTTTGTTTAGTTGAACTCATAGAAGAAACCTTTAGGAAAGGAAGTTTGAATAGACTAAGGGGAGGAATTCCCTAAGTTGAAAAGGTGAATGGAGGAAATAGGAATAACTAAGTTTGATGTGAAATGGTTACTTGGGAAACATTAGGGTTTCGGTTACCCCTTGCTAAGGAGGGTACTTGACTCAATTTGATACTTTAAAAATTTATTGGAGGAAGTTTGAAGTCAAATGATGAAGAAAAGCCCTAGAAACTCTCTAGGAGAATTCGGCCATGATGGGTTGGAGATGGGCCCAATACCCCACTTCAATCCTAGGCCCATTTTGGGTATAGAATATAAGGACTAAGTAGGAAAATTATGAAATTATCCCAAGAGAGGGAGAAAGAAAAGGAAATGTGAATGCACTCGAGCCTGTCTCGGGTTCTTGCATAAAAGTAAGTAAGCATGCATGTCCCATGCATAAGTCATGAAAAGAAGTTTTTTAAAGTCAAGCATGTTTTCAAGAAAAAGGAAAAGAAAAGAAAAGATTGAACTTTTTGAAAGAAAAGAAAAGAAGTAAAGTTTTATAAGAACCCCAAAGGCTGGGACGGGGAAGTGCCCCAGTGGAACTCCCTGTCCACTCAGGAGTGTCTAAAGTCGAGTGGTAGCCCCTGGGTCGACGAAGAACAGTCGGCGGACCGTGTATGGCACCAAAAGGTGGCCGGAGCGCGGTAGCACCTAACGCTGGTGGGTGCCCAAGACGGATAAGGTGTAAGGACCTACCGTTTTAAAGTTATATGACGCTCACTTTAGGGTGATGCGGTAACCAGCAGGGAACACGCGGTGCTAGGGGAACCATGTTGTGTCTCATACATGTGAAAGAAAAAGTCATGACAAGAAGGGCTTTCGAGCCATAAGAAAGATCTGTATATGATAAGTGGCGCCTAAGAAAGAAAGAAAGAAAGATACGAAATGTTTTAAAGGAACGTTTTGAAAAGCAACGATGATATGAAAAGAAGTTTGAAAGAAGAAGTCTGCATGAAAGTTTATGAAAAGAAGTCTGAAGGAAGTATGTCTGTTTAAAAGTTTTCATGAGCATGTGCATGAGTCAGTCATTCATTGCATGTGCATTAGTTAAGAATGTTTTGTTCACTTATCTGTATATCTGATATGTTCTGGTTTAAGTGTTAGTGTACTTGCTGAGATTTCTCCCGAAATCTCACCCCCCTTTTATTATCTATACTATTGCTCCCTTGGGAACAATAGAAGTCATTGCAGGACAGGATGGATCCACGGATTACGACTCTCGAGAAGATGGGTCGGACCCTCATGGGCCCGACTAAGGCTGAGACTGCCGGGCCAGTAACCCTAGACCTGTTGGGTCAGTGGGCGGCAGAGTCGCTTCCTATGGCGACTTACTTTTTTGACGACCTACGCCCTATGGGGTGCTGTATGGTGCTGGGAGTTGACGGGCTCCTCCACTTGGGACGCCTGTTTACGTCATCCTCTGGGATGATGTGTGACGTAGGTCCAGGGCTGAGTCTGGACAGCCTTCGTTATGGTCCCAACTATAAGAAGATAAAAGAAGAACCCGCCTATTAGTATGGTTGGCGGAGGGAGGAGTGGATCAGCAGCCCCTTTATTTTGTATACACCGATGTACTTTTGGAAAAATCTTCCCGCTGTTTTGGGAAGTACTTTTGTATAAAACTGTTTACATTGGTGACTTTATTCTGATGTATATATATGAGCTTGCGATGTTAATTTGGGTTTTATTTTGTTAACCATGTGATGTGCGACAAGCGTAATGTTTTGTCGTTTATTTATGGCTTGACCTTTTTCCGCTGCGATTAAAAAAAAAAAAAAAAAAAAAGGCTCTCCTAAGTAAAGATGAGGGATGACTTCCTTGTGACGTTCGTCCCCGGCGTCGCATTTTGCGTACGAACCCAAGCGCAAGCTGGGGCGCCGACAGCGGTGGTATCAGAGCAGTTAAGTCTCTGGGTAAGAAACCACAAGTCCTAGGAGAAAGAATCACATGGTATAGGCTATGATTCTTTAGATTTAGGCTTGAATCTTTAGATAATGGATTGGAGATAGTGGTGTTGTGCCAGTATGATGTGGTGAGTTACCAGGGTTGGAGCACAGAAGTTAAAGTAACTCATATGAAGATTATGCGCTTTTCAGGGAAGAATGGCAGGAGGACGACGACGTGCCCCTACTCCAAGGCCCGAAGCCTTACCGAGAGTTAATGTTTCGAGTCCAATGCCGACAGTAGGAAATACGCCACTAATTTCGCCACCTCAGACCGGAGGAAGAGAGACTCCGAATACCCCGTTAGATGGTGGACAAGCGATAGCGGAAGCTATTCGCCAGATGACGGAATTAGTAAAGCATCAAATGGAGCAGAGCCGATGTCACCCGAGCGCCAGTGGAGTGACGGTAGGATGCCCATACGAAAAATTTCTGGTGTATCGGTACCCGAACTTTATGGGGACTGAAGGAGCTATGAAGGCCGACCGATGGATTATGGACTTAGAATGCACCTTCGAAATCAGTGGGTGCACGGAGGCGCAAAAAGTGCAATATGCTGGTCACCTATTACAAGGGGAGGCCGGATTATGGTGGGACACAAAGAGAAGGTTACTGAGACAAGAACTGGGAGAGAATGTAGTCCTCACCTGGGATAGATTCAAGACCGAGTTTGATAATCGATTCTTTCCGGAGTCGATTAAGCAGCAGAAGGCGATAGAGTTCGCCACATTGGTGCAAGGAAGCATGACGGTGGACCAGTACGCCGCTAAATTCATGGAACTGACACGATTTGCCCCGCATTTGGTAATAACAGAAAAGATGCGAGCGAAGAAATTTCAGGATGGATTACAGCCAAGGATTCGCAATCAAGTGGCTTGTTTGCGAATCGAAAATTTTCAAGAGTTGGTGAATGTGACGGCCATTGCTGAAGCCGAGCAGAGAAGTCTGATCAATCAAGCCCAGACTTACAAGAAAAGACATTTTCCATATTCTTCGGGGAAAGATATGGATAAGAGGAGAAGCACTCGTCCCATGGATAAAGGAAAGGGTAAAGTAGGTGGATCAAAAGGGACGGCTCCATTTCCACCATGTAGGACATGCGGACGCCCACATAAGGGAGAATGCCACGCTGCAACAGGAGCTTGTTTTAGGTGTGGCCAAGTGGGTCATCTGATCCGTGATTGCCCCCAGACAGCCCCGGGCGGAACGACAGTACTTGGAGGAAAGGCGAAGGCCCCTGTGAGGTCCAAGGTGTACGCAATTACCCCGGGAGAAGTAGATGTGGACGACGAGGAGGCTATTAACGCCGGCATTATTACTGGTAACGATCTTAAAGTTTTATCTAGAATTAAAGCATAGATAACTTTCTTAAAGTAACCATGAGGAAGTTTTATATATATAGGTGAAATTATATTGATGCGTAATGTGGTGTATGCTTTGTTTGATTCCGGCGCGACGAGATCTTTTATTTCTTATGATTGCGTATGGAAGTGTAAGTTAGAAGTCGAACCCTTGACTCAAAAAGTGTTGGTGACACTCCCTGATGGGAAGACATTTGGATGTCAGCGAATAGTGAGGAACTGCTCGTTAGAAATAGCTGGCGTAAGGTTCAACGCTGATCTGATAGTTTTCCATTTGTTAGGATTTGACGTGATATTAGGTATGGATTGGCTATCTAAGTATTACGCCAAGATTGACTGCCGCAAAAAGGAGATTACATTTGAATTGCCCGAAGAAGAGAAGTTACGCTACGAAGGGGAAACAGTTCACTATGTTTCTTCTATAGTGACGGCGAAAAGAATGACGAAAAGTTTAAGAGGAGGAGCTGAAGGGTTTTTGATACTGTCCGTGAAAGCAGGCGGAGATACCAGTAATATTGAAGAAACTCTGGTAGTAAAGGACTTCCCCCAAGTATTCTCAGATGAATTACCAGGATTACCCCCGGAACGGGAAACTGAGTTTACCATTGAACTTGAACCCGCAACAACTCCAATTCACAAGGCACCGTATCGGATGGCTCCAACGGAATTGAAAGAATTGAAGACTCAAATCGAAGAATTGTTGGACAAGGGATTTATACGGCCTAGTTCATCGCCGTGGGGAGCCCCAGTTTTGTTTGTAAAGAAGAAAGATGGGACAATGCGGATGTGCATCGATTACCGAGGACTTAATAAGGTCACCATTAAGAATAAGTATCCGCTACCCCGGATAGACGATTTGCTGGACCAACTGCAAGGAGCTACAGTATTCTCCAAGATAGACCTCAGATCAGGGTACCATCAACTTAGGATTAAGGAACGAGATGTACCCAAGACTGCTTTCCGAACTCGCTATGGACATTTCGAGTTCTTAGTCATGCCTTTCGGACTGACGAATGCCCCAGCAGCCTTCATGGATCTGATGAATAGAATTTTTCGACTCTATTTAGACAGTTTCGTCGTGGTATTCATCGACGATATCCTGGTGTACTCGCGAAATGATGACGAACATAAGGAGCATTTGAAGACAGTGCTGAAAATTTTACAAGAACATCAGCTGTACGCCAAACTTAGTAAATGTGAGTTTTGGCTCCACGAAGTTAAATTTTTGGGTCATGTAATTTCAAGCAACGGAGTTTCTGTGGACCCTGCAAAAATAGAGGCGGTAACTGAATGGCCTCAACCGACGTCCGTTCATGAAATACGTAGTTTTCTCGGCTTAGCAGGATACTACAGAAGGTTCGTTGAAGGATTTTCCAAGTTATCTGGTCCTCTAACGGCTTTGACGAAGAAGAATGCCAAATATGTCTGGAATGACCAGTGTGAGCAGAGTTTTCAAGAGCTTAAGAAGAGATTGACTTCTGCCCCAGTGTTGGCATTACCAGAGCCTCACAGACCATATGTAGTATATAGTGATGCCTCAAAGTTGGGTTTGGGATGTGCACTGATGCAGGAAGGATGAGTAGTTGCCTACGCGTCCCGACAGCTTAAGGATCATGAGCGAAATTACCCCACCCACGACCTGGAATTGGCAGCCGTAGTGTTTGCACTGAAGATTTGGAGGCACTACTTGTATGGAGAAGAGTGTGAGATATACACTGATCATAAGAGTTTAAAGTATCTGTTCAGTCAGAAGAATCTAAATATGAGACAGAGAAGGTGGATCGAGACTATAAATGATTTCCGGTGTGAGATCAAGTACCACCCGGGAAAAGCTAATGTAGTGGCAGATGCTTTAAGCCGAAAATCACAAGTAGAGGAACCATCAGCACTAGCAAGTATGCAAAGTATGCTAGTAAGGAGTCAACCTGGAAGAGCGATGTTAGCAACAGTTCAAGAAATTATTTCTCTGACCGAAGATGAAATCCGGGAAGGACAACGACAAGATACCAAACTGGAAAAGATCCGAACGAATTTACTCGAAGGAAAAGGATCACCTCATTTTACCGTGTCTGATGACGGAACATTATACTTCGGAAAGAGAACAGTGATACCAAATAATCCAGAACTTAAGGAAAAGCTTATGAGGGAAGCACATTGCACCCCTTATACAGCCCATCCTGGAAGTACCAAAATGTACCGGGATCTGAAGGAAAGATTTTGGTGGGAAGGTATAAAGAAAGACGTAGCTACTTTTGTGGCAAAATGTTCTGTGTGTCAAATGGTTAAAGCGGAACATCAACGTCCCGCAGGAATGCTGCAACCTCTTCCAATTCCGGAATGGAAATGGGAAGATATTTCAATGGATTTCGTAATAGGATTCCCAAGAACCTCGGCGGGAAGGAACACAATATGGGTGATAGTGGACAGATTGACAAAGAGTGCCCACTTCCTACCGATTGCAAATACGGACTCAATGGAGAAATTGTCTCGAATTTATGTTAAAGAAATAGTTCGTCTGCACGGAGTGCCAAAAACGATTGTCTCAGATAGGGACCCAAGATTTACCTCTCACTTCTGGCAGAGTTTACAGAAGAGAATGGGATCTAACTTGAAGTTTAGCAGCGCCTATCATCCACAGACTGATGGTCAGACAGAACGGACTATTCAAACTTTAGAAGACATGTTACGGGCGTGTGTGCTAGACTCTAGTAGCGATTGGGAGAGTCTTTTGCCCTTGATTGAATTCGCTTACAATAACAGCTTTCAAGCTACTATTCAGATGGCACCGTACGAAGCTTTGTATGGAAGAAAGTGCAGATCTCCGTTATATTGGGACGAAGTCGGCGAAAACAAAGTGTTAGGGCCTGAGTATTTGCAAGAAGTTAAGACTCAAGTAGAGCTGATACGGGAAAAGATGAAAACTGCCCAAAGCAGGCAGAAAAGTTACGCAGATCGAAGGAGGAGACCCTTAGAATTTATGATTGGCGACTGGGTATATATTAAGATTTCACCAATGAAGGGAGTGGCCCGATTTGGCAAGAAAGGAAAATTAAGCCCTCGTTACATCGGACCGTATGAAATTTTGGAAAGAGTCGGACCAGTGGCTTATCGTTTGAATCTACCAGTAAACCTACAAGGAGTCCATAACGTGTTTCATGTGTCGTCTTTAAAGAGGAGTTTCGGCGACAAACCAGCGACGGTAATGGATCCGAGTACTATCAAGCTACGCCCGAATTTAACTTATGAAGAGTGGCCAACTCAGATTACCGATCGCAAGGAACAAGAATTAAGGAATCGAAAAATCTCCTTAGTAAAAGTATTGTGGAATAACCCGGCATTTCAAGAAGCGACTTGGGAACGCGAAGACGCTATGAGGGCTAATTACCCTCATTTGTTTGAAAATTCCTAGTGTATTTGATCTCTGTTTAGCTAAGTTTTGATTGTAAATGAACGATTGCTTTGCTTGAATGTATGAACATTTGATTGGTGTTTTGAGTGTTATATTCATTAGAATACCTCATCGCACTGTAAATAACTTTTAGTAAAATTTACCCAGGTTATGGCCAGAACTAGAAGAACCCCACGCATGTCAGTAGCTACCATAGCCCAATTAAGAGAGAGGAGAGAAGTCAGACAAAGAATCTTGAGTAGAAGGCGTGAAAGAGAGAGGATACAAAGGCTTAGACACCTGGAGCGATGTGAGAGGCATCGTACTCATCGGATGGATATAGGACCTAAAGGGAACCCTGTATTTCGTAGAGCTACGCCGAGTGAAGAGCGACAACCCCCTAATCCTTGGATGAAGGGAAAGAGAGAGCAATTGCGTAGAATAGTACGGGGAAAAGCAAGTGAACCAAACATAGAACCTTTGGAAAATTCCGATACCTCTAATGATCGCATAAGACAGAGAATAGAAGGGATACCCCGAGTGGAAACGGAAGAAGAAATAGTACACAGATTGAATGAATTAAAGACGAACTTGTATTACGACTCGGATTTAGATGCTATATTTTACTTTTCTCAAGATTCGGTGACTGAGGAAGAAGGAGTACCTACTTATTCATCATCAGAAGAGTCCACTGCTAATACTCCTCGAGGTATGATAAAATTTATTATTACCCTTCATATCATCACATGCATTGATTTCGAGGACGAAATCTTTTATTAGTGGGGGAGGATGTAATAGCCCTAAAAATCTCCATCTTGATTTAATTAATTAATTAAGGATTAATGCATAAAGATTAGTGGTGGTTGGTGAAAGAACCAAATAGGCCTTGAAGAGATGGGCTTAGGAATGAGACTTTTGGAGAATGGATCAAGTGAATGGGCCAAGGGAGCAATGGTGAGTCCAAAAGCCCATAGAATGAGCCCATAGCCCATCAAGCCCATAGTTGAGACACTTGTCAATGGGAGAAAAATCCTAGAAAAATTATCCAAACCCTTGTAGGAAAATATTATTTGGTGAAGGTTGACTAGTAGTTGGATGCATGCCATGTAGGATTGAGTGTAGGATCTAATGGAATGATTTTTCCTACCATGGTATCTTGGAGGTACAAAACACCATCCCTTGACTTGCCAAGTGAGGTCATGATGTGTAGGGAAGTTACAAGTGTCATGAGGAGAAGCTTGGAGGAAGGGAGCTTGGAGTTTCGGTGGAGGCCAATCCGTGGGGTTCCTTGGGGAGTCTCATGGGGTATGGCCATCTACAAGTGATAGGACAAAGAGGAAGAGTGTGTAAGTGGATGAAGTACATGTGTAAGAAAGTATGGTGATGTGAAGAGAGGTATGGTGTATGTGTAGGTGATTGAAATGACAAAAACTAGGAAGAGAAGCAAGAAGGGAGTTTCGGTGGAGCTAGCTTGGCCGGTCATGCCTTGCTCAAATTACAAAAAGCATGGCTTTGGAATCACTTGGATGGACACATGAGGAGATAGGGGAATGATGATTGAGTGAAAAACAAGGAAATGGAGGCTAGAGGCACCAAGAAGCCGCCAGCCATAGGAAAGAAAGGAGAAAGGAGAATCATCTAGGTATGGCCAAGATTTGATCTTGGAGTGGCCTAGAGTTGTCAATCAACCCATCTATCTTTAGCCATGCCTAAACATGATGAGAAGAGTACCAAGGACCCTAGGGAAGGGAGCTGGCCGTGTGACCCTTAAGCAAAACCCCTTGAGCTCAAATCACTTAGACACATGCAAACACTCCCACTTCCTCTCCACCTCTCGGCCAAACTGACCCTAGCCATTCCTACTTTTGTTTCTTCTCTTTCACCACATATTTTGAAGAATCCTATAATAGGAAAGCCAAAAGCAAGAGTGTGAAGGTGATCAAGTCATTGGAGAAGGTTAGTGATTAAACCTATACAAGATTAGGAAGAACACACACACACATGTAACACTTTGTAATGGTTGGAAAGAAATAGGGTTTTCTTTGAGTTTTATGTTCATGACTAGACTAATGGGAGATTTTATATGTGTAACTCCAGATTTAAGCTAAAGCCTAGAAGGAGTGTTGTAAGTATACTCCCACTTTTTCCTTAACAAGTCTTATATATAGTAGAGTGATCATGGTTGTTGGATTAATGGTTGTCATTGCCATGTTTGGATTGGAATGATTTTTCTTGCTTGAGATATGAATATTCTTGGATAAATTATATGATGGAACAAGCTTAGAATATGAGTAGAAATGATGAATCAAATGTTAGTTGCAAAAGAGAGGAAAAAAAAAAGCATGATTATTTGATGAAATGATGAAAATGATGCATGAAGGATTTTAGTGTTAAATATTAAATTGTGGTGTTGTTGAGGTAAAGATTTTATTTGAGGAACTAGTGATGGAATTGATTTATTCAAGGAGCATATTGTTGAAAAAAAAAATGGACATGAGAATAAATTGTTTGATTGATATAGATGGAAATGATATATATATTTGCATATGGAAGAAATGATCACTTGTGTATGATGTATAGAAATGTTTAATTGGAAATTGATACTATTTAAGGTTGAGATTGGGAGATAAATATTATAATGTGAGGTGGAGATTTTGTTTAGTTGAACTCATAGAAGAAACCTTTAGGAAAGGAAGTTTGAATAGACTAAGGGGAGGAATTCCCTAAGTTGAAAAGGTGAATGGAGGAAATAGGAATAACTAAGTTTGATGTGAAATGGTTACTTGGGAAACATTAGGGTTTCGGTTACCCCTTGCTAAGGAGGGTACTTGACTCAATTTGATACTTTAAAAATTTATTGGAGGAAGTTTGAAGTCAAATGATGAAGAAAAGCCCTAGAAACTCTCTAGGAGAATTCGGCCATGATGGGTTGGAGATGGGCCCAATACCCCACTTCAATCCTAGGCCCATTTTGGGTATAGAATATAAGGACTAAGTAGGAAAATTATGAAATTATCCCAAGAGAGGGAGAAAGAAAAGGAAATGTGAATGCACTCGAGCCTGTCTCGGGTTCTTGCATAAAAGTAAGTAAGCATGCATGTCCCATGCATAAGTCATGAAAAGAAGTTTTTTAAAGTCAAGCATGTTTTCAAGAAAAAGGAAAAGAAAAGAAAAGATTGAACTTTTTGAAAGAAAAGAAAAGAAGTAAAGTTTTATAAGAACCCCAAAGGCTGGGACGGGGAAGTGCCCCAATGGAACTCCCTGTCCACTCAGGAGTGTCTAAAGTCGAGTGGTAGCCCCTGGGTCGACGAAGAACAGTCGGCGGACCGTGTATGGCACCAAAAGGTGGCCGGAGCGCGGTAGCACCTAACGCTGGTGGGTGCCCAAGACGGATAAGGTGTAAGGACCTACCGTTTTAAAGTTATATGACGCTCACTTTAGGGTGATGCGGTAACCAGCAGGGAACACGCGGTGCTAGGGGAACCGTGTTGTGTCTCATACATGTGAAAGAAAAAGTCATGACAAGAAGGGCTTTCGAGCCATAAGAAAGATCTGTATATGATAAGTGGTGCCTAAGAAAGAAAGAAAGAAAGATACGAAATGTTTTAAAGGAACGTTTTGAAAAGCAACGATGATATGAAAAGAAGTTTGAAAGAAGAAGTCTGCATGAAAGTTTATGAAAAGAAGTCTGAAGGAAGTATGTCTGTTTAAAAGTTTTCATGAGCATGTGCATGAGTCAGTCATTCATTGCATGTGCATTAGTTAAGAATGTTTTGTTCACTTATCTGTATATCTGATATGTTCTGGTTTAAGTGTTAGTGTACTTGCTGAGATTTCTCCCGAAATCTCACCCCCCTTTTATTATCTATACTATTGCTCCCTTGGGAACAATAGAAGTCATTGCAGGACAGGATGGATCCACGGATTACGACTCTCGAGAAGATGGGTCGGACCCTCATGGGCCCGACTAAGGCTGAGACTGCTGGGCTAGTGACCCTAGACCTGTTGGGTCAGTGGGCGGCAGAGTCGCTTCCTATGGCGACTTACTTTTTTGACGACCTACGCCCTACGGGGTGCTGTATGGTGCTGGGAGTTGACGGGCTCCTCCACTTGGGACGTCTGTTTACGTCATCCTCTGGGATGATGTGTGACGTAGGTCCAGGGCTGAGTCTGGACAGCCTTCGTTATGGTCCCAACTATAAGAAGATAAAAGAAGAACCCGCCTATTAGTATGGTTGGCGGAGGGAGGAGTGGATCAGCAGCCCCTTTATTTTGTATACACCGATGTACTTTTGGAAAAATCTTCCCGCTGTTTTGGGAAGTACTTTTGTATAAAACTGTTTACATTGGTGACTTTATTCTGATGTATATATATGAGCTTGCGATGTTAATTTGGGTTTTATTTTGTTAACCATGTGATGTGCGACAAGCGTAACGTTTTGTCGTTTATTTATGGCTTGACCTTTTTCCGCTGCGATTAAAAAAAAAAAAAAAAAAAAAAGGCTCTTCTAAGTAAAGATGAGGGATGACTTCCTTGTGACGTTCGTCCCCGGCGTCGCATTTTGCGTACGAACCCAAGCGCAAGCTGGGGCGCCGACAGTGGCATACTAGATGAGGTCTGGAATGGCTTTATTCATGCATGGTTAAGTGATTGCCACCTCATGCCTTATCTCCTTAGCTCTCTTCTCAACTTTTGATCAATTTTGGCTGACTAAAGTGACTTAATATCAGCCATTGGATGAGGATATTTGCTACCAAGTTTATATTTTATATGCTTAGAGTTAATCATTTGATTTTAGGAGGTATGACACCTCATCTCCCAAGCAAAGACATAACCGGTTGCCTATAGCCATCCTTTCTTTTCCTTTTCCTCTAAAGGGTCGACCACCCTCCTATATATATGGGTTGATAAGTCTTATAACCCTCTTTGGGAAGGTAAAACACACGCCCACATAGAGAGAAAACCAAAGAAGAAGCCTCTCTAAACCATTGAAAATCGAAATATCACGTAAGTGAGCTAATTATGTGATCTTGAGGAATTCTTGCAAGAGTTTGGTTCTATCATCCAATCATGTTTTGGAGAAACTTGTAAGTTTACAACTTAACCTAATCTTGGCATAGAATGCTTGGTTTGGTGATTAGATCATGTTTGATATTTATTTGAGCTTAATCTTATTTTATATGTTAAATTAAAGCCTATTGAGTTTTGGAGTGGGTTTTGCTATGATAAAATGCTAGGAAAATTATGAGACCTTAGGAATATATTCTATGATATTATATGAATAATATTATGTGAAAATATGAGGTCTTGATTTGGAGAAAAATGATAGATCAAGCCTAGTAACTTTCGAATTTAAAAGGGGTTATGTTGACAGATTTAACATCTTATGATAAATTGGTCATAACTTGTTAGTGTGATGTTTAAATTGAATGATTCAAGAGTTTAAGGAAAGCTAAGATAGAGCTCTACAAGTTTGGTGTTCTAAGCTTTAAAAGATAAGAACTCTATAGAGGGCAAAATTGGGATCGAATGGCTTTATAGAGTATGTGAGGACTTCAAAAATGTGTTCTTTTTATATTCTAAACTCTCAATAATTATAAGAACATAGATTTATTTTTAATAAGTAAAAATAAGGTTTATGTGAAAATATTGCGTGTTTTGGATTGAAAAACCCTATGGTCTGTAATCTTCCTCGACCCTCGCTCGACCAAAGGATCGAGCGAAAAACAATCATGAACCATCACTCGACTCTCACTAGATGTATGGCTCGAGTAAAGTCAACCTGAGACTTCGCTCGATACTCGCTTGCTGTTACGCTCGAGCGAGTTCTAACCCAAGAACTTGCTTGAATCTCGCTCAATACCTTGCTCGAGTGAGATACCCAGTTTGTTTAATGTTCGCTTGATACTCTGCTCGAGCGAGTTCCAACCCGAGACTTCGCTCGATTATCGCTCGATACCTCGCTCAAGTGATTTACCTTATTTTGCTAAAATATAAGTTGCAAGATTTATGTTACTAGCATATATATATATATATTTATGATTATGTGTTAAGTTTAAGTGTGCATGCATTTTCTAGTATGTGATGAATTTTAAGAGAAAATGACATAGCATGTACATGAGGAACGACTAAGAATAAGAGATATGAATAAATTAGTCACGTCATGACAGGGATGGCGACATGTAAAACCCATTAAAGATAAGAAATGAACAAGATTTTAAGAATCATGGCCCAACTACAGGTAAGAATAATGGCATGGCCCAACCACGGGTAAGAATAGTGGTATGACCCAACCACGGGTAAGAATAGTGGTATGGCCCAACCACGGGTAATAATAGTGGCATGGCCCGACCACGAGTAAAAATAGTGGATAAGACATGTCCCGGCCACGAGTAAGAATAGTGGATAAGACAACCGGCAAGGACCTAAACCTGTCGAGGATATGAAAATCGGCAGGACCTAAGCCTGCCGAGTATTTGAAAACCGGCAGGGATCTAAGCCTGTCGAGAATATAAAAATCAGCAGGGACCTAAGCCTGTCGAAAATATGAAAACCAGTAGGGACCTAAGCCTGCCGAGGATATGAAAGCCGGCAGGGACCGAAGCCTGTCAATGATACGAAATAAGTAATATTCGATGGGGACACCTATCGATGATATGAAACAAGTAAGACTCGCAATGTTATGAAAGAAAAGAAATATGAGTTTAAGTATGATAGAGTAGGTTAATAAAAAACATAAGTCTAAGTCATGCATGAGTCTCATAAAGCATTTTTATAAGATATATGTCTCTGAGCATTGACATGTATGATAAGTTTTTATGTCATCTATGCCATATTTTGTTGATTGTATTCTTACTGAGATTTCTTGAAAATATCACTCTTTTATATTTTATCTATCATTCCTTATGGAATGATAGAGGGTGTTGCAGGAATAAATAATTTGTCATGAGACTCAGACATCACAGGAGATTTTAAGGAGCTCCGAAGGTCCTACAGAATACTCATCTCCTAAGAGAATGATCTCACGTACATGATCAAATGGAATAGCTAGAGTATCGAAGGGCAGTAAGAGATTATATTTGTAAGAAGAAAACTAACTGGGTTATGTAAGTTCTGGACTCGACATGTTATGATAAATAAAAAAATATGGATATAGTTTTAATATGCCATGTGATCCATTTATGCAAGAGTTAGATCTCTTTGCAAGTATTAAAGATTTATCCTTTTTCATTGCGTTTTGCATTGCACTTAATTAGTAAGTTTAGGTGCATGCATAGTTTAAAATAAAATAAAAAATCAGGGCATTACAGATTGGTATCAGAACAATATGACTTTGGATAAACTATAAATGTCCTAGGAAAAATGATCACATGGTATTAGGATAGGCTTTGATTTGATTGAGAAAGGCTTAAACCCTAGAAAAGAGTTAGTCAAGTGGGTTTCTCTCATGAAATTGTGAATGTATTGGATATCAAATATCAGAATTTCTAAAATAGATTATGTGATAGACGTAGAAATTGACAATGTGGTTGACGTCGACATCATTAATGACAAGGTTAAGTTGATGATAAAGTGTGATGCCTGTTTTGCTGACTTTGAAATGATGAGGTTTATTGTATGGTGGTATATAGGGATGTAAAGTATATGTGGATTCTTAATGTCCTTATGGTGATATTTGACGAAAACTTTGCTGGATGATGTTAAGTGGTAGAGAATTTCTCTTTCAAAGTTGAGAAGTTAAGGTTAACCGATCAATTTGATAATTTTATATTGATAAAAATTGAGTTAGTTTTCTTAGTTAGAAAAAGTTAAAGATTAAGTTTTGATATAAAGGTGTTACGATCAAGAATGACCTAAATATTTAAGAGTGGTAGGCTTGAATTTTATTGACTTAGACTGTTGTGGTACTATCGAGGTTTGGAAGAAAATGTCATATTCTAAGTGATTTCTTTGAAAATAAGGTATTGAAGTTCTAAATTCTAAAGAGTTGCAAAATGATTTAAAGAATGAAAGGTTACAAGTTTATTGATCTTATAAAATTCTAGAAGGTGATTCCTAAATTAGGTAAAGTTTTAGAATTTTGGAGATTTAATTTGTAATAAGATTTGAATTTTGGAGCACAGACCTCATGTGTTAGTTTAATCTGTGTTAGAAATTGATGAGTTTACAATAGTCAAGTTGAGATGGAATAGAGTTGAATGATGGGTATAAGAATTTTTAAGGAAATACTTCCTTAGGAATTAAAAATATGGATTTGGTTAGCATTTTTATATGATTGAGGAAATAAATTTTAAGGGTATAAGTTCAGTTGAGGAAAATGATATAAATGAACTACTGGTATATAGGCAAAATACTGATTTTGATTAAGAACGCCTGATATCTACAAGTATATAGCCTTGAGAACTGTAACTTTTGGTGTCATTTTGAGGTAAATTTGTATGTGCTAAGATTATCTATGTGGTAAATTATAAGAATACACAGCATAAATATGATGTTGGTTATGATCGGAGACTTAAATTACATCGATTTGAAGGAATCAGTGGGAATTTGGAGTTCTACTAAGAGGAAAATTTTGTTTGTGATTAATTTAAAAGATGGTTTTTAAGTTCCAAAAGATAGAATATGAATGCGCATTTGGTTGATAAAGCATAGAAATCGACTAAGGCCAGTTTAGTTTACTGAATGTTCGGATTTTATTGGAGGTTGTATTAGGATTCTTGCAAAAAGTCAGGGTTCTAAAATTACTCATATGCTTTAGGAGTTTTAAGCAGAATGTGCCAAGAGGAAAGAGTAGTATTTGCAGCCACTTTGGAATTACTGATTATATGATTTTTCTAAGTACACACTAATTTATATTTTAGTGTTGAGGTTGAATTCTCAAATTTCGATGACGAAATTTATTTTAAGGGGGGGCGGGGGGGAGAATGTTATTACCCGGATTTTTTAATATCTGTTTAATTTTCATATGTGGCATGATCATTGAAGGTTGATCAAATAAGGAATAAGTTTAATAAAGAAAAGACTTATAAATGTATGTTGGAAGGTAAGGAGTAAGATTGGGTACAATGATGACTTATTTTATGTGAAAAAAAAGTGCCTAACCCGAAATCTTGCTCGACACTCGCTTGATGTCTAGCTTGAGCGTGATACAGGAAGAATTTTGCCGTCTTTTGATAAAATAGCCATAACTTTCTCATTTGATATCAGATTTAAGTGATTTAAAAGGCTATAGAAATTTAAGAGGAATATCTACAACTTTGATGTTTTTCATTTTAAGAGATATGGATTTAGGAAAATACAAAATTAAGATGGAAGTGGAAAATCTTGATTGGAAATAGATAGACATTGACTTTGAAGTTGGCTAAAGACTTTGGATAAGATTAAGTCTTTAGATTAGTTTCTCAATTAGCCTAAAATCTGGAAAAGTGTGTATATATGTGGAAATGAGGAGTGTGGAAAAGTCTTCTGAGATCTTGACATGTGTAGGAGTATGTAGGATGAGGATAAGAAGTAATCTAGAGGTTTTAGTTGACCCAAAGACATGAAGTAACATGGGAGGAAGAAATCTGTCTGAATCTTTCCATATCTAACTAAGTGAGTTACAAACCAAAGTTCTCCCAACCAAATCTCGAAATGGCCTTCTAGAACAAGTCAAATGGAGTCTTAGGAGGCTTAACAAGTTACCTAAAGTGGTAAGAAGGAGGCTGGGGGTGTGGCATACCAGATGAGGTCTGGAATGGCTTGATTCATGCATGGTTAGATGAGTGTCACCTTATACCTTATCTTCTTAGCTCTCTTCTCAAACTTTGATCAATTTTGGCTGACTAAAGTGACTTAATATCAGCCTTTGGATGAGGATATTTTCTGCCAAGTTTTAGATTTTATATGCTTAGAGTTAATCATTTGATTTTAGGAGGTATGCCACCTCATCTCCCAAGCAAAGACATAACCGGTTGCCTATAGCCATCCTTTCTTTTCCTTTTCCTCTAAAGGGTTGACCACCCTCCTATATATATGGGTTGATAAGTCTTCTAACCCTCTTTGGGAAGGTAGAGCACACGCCCACTTGGAGAGAAAACCAAAGAAAAATATTATGTGAAAATATGAGGTCTTGATTTTGAGAAAAATGATAGATCAATCATAGTAACTTTCGGATTTAAGAGGGGTTATGTTTCAAAATTTATCATCTTATGGTAAATTGGTCATAACTTATTAGTGTGATGTCGGAATTGAATGATTCAAGAGTTTAAGGAAAGCTAAGATAGAGCTATACAATTTTGGTGTTCTAAGTTTTAAAAGATATGAACTCTATAGAGGGTGAAATTGAGATTGAATGGCAGAACAGAGAATGTGAGGATCTTCAAAATGTGTTCTTTTTATATTAACTTCACTAGAAATTAATTTTATTCAGAACTTTTTCGCTATGATTTGTATTAAATTTAGATAAGTACGTGAGTGAGTAGCCAAGTGTTACTTACCCTGACACTTCAATTTGCGTTGAATTACGAACATAAATTAGGGGTATCACAACTAAGATTTCATGATCTCATGTAGCATTTTCACCTACGATTCTGTTGGATGGAATCGTAGATTTTGTTGTAGAGGCAGAGTTTGAGCTAGCAAGATTAGCTTCGCCAGATGAGTGACTTGTTGGAGGTTGATCTCCTCCCAATATCAGTTATGGATCTAGTTAATTTCTTCGTTGTAATTTAGATAACTGTTGATGAGTGTGCGAAATTACACTCTAAATATCCTAATATTGGATTAAAATGTTAGAGTGTGAATAGAAATAATGAGATATAATTTCTTTTATTGAATTTAATTTCTATTTATATTGAGATGTCTTTAAGTATTATCTATTTTCTTTTATTCTTTTTATTTTATTTTATTATTTTATTTTATTTTATTCTATTTTATTTTCATCTTTTATTTACTTGTTGGTGTTTGAAGGAGTGAAAAAGATCACTTGGACCTCACTTCAATGTATTTGGCATGGCAACACGCTTACATTTTTGAATATTGGAAGCAAGACACGGCAATACATTTTATAGGGATTCACATGATGCACGGTTGGCCCACAATCCACTAAAGTAGGCCACGTTTAATTCATCACCATGGCTCACCACTTCAAAGCCGCATGGTATCATGTGGTTCAAGACTCTTACAAAGGCCTATAAGTTTCAAGACACAACAAGTTTAATTCAACACAGCAACAAAACTACAATTCGCATGGCCCATTAACTCAATTGAAGCACGACACTTATTGGAGATAGGGTGTGGCAACATAGCAACATATATATATATATATATATATATTTACTTAGTGTTGTCTTTAGCACGGACCTAGACATGAACAAAGAGATGAAAAGAATTGATGGCCAGAGGCTATGTTTTTATTTTTCTCTAGAGGTTTACGTTGTCCATTATATTAATGGGTAACTAAATTTTTAAGTAAGGTTAGAAATGAATATGTACATTAGATTATAATTTTAATTTATTGTTAATTCATGTATTTGATTTTCAATTTATTAAAACTCTTTGTTTTATTATTCTCAATTTATTATTGATATTTTCTTCTTCGATTAATCTTAGAATTTATTTCATTTATGGATTTAGTCATGTTTTTTCTATTTAATGAATTAATTCTTTGATTATTTTTGGATCAATTGATTGTTTATATTGATTTAATTCTCTGTTACAATATCACTTCTAGGATATATTATCGTCATTGGGTTTTTTTTTATGTGAATAACATTTTGTGTGATTTAAAGGTGATAAATGATTTTTCAAAAGGTTACATTTGATTTAATTTTTAATTTATAATTCTATATCTTCCGATTGAGAATTACGGAATTGAATTCTCAATTGAGTTATCAATGAATTAAGAATAATTAAAATATCGGATATGTGCAAGGGTTTTCCGAAACTCTACTGTTCGTCAATTTGAATACTTTTCCATTATTCATTTAGTTTAATTTTCATTTTCATTTAAAATAAATTTTTATTCTCATAAATCATTTAATAATTTTCTTTAGTTTTATTTTCGCTATTTCTTTTATTCTTTTAATTTGTTTGTCTGTAGAATCGACACCCCAAAGTTACACTACAATTACTACATTATTCTTTGAGCGTTATCAACTGTATAAACCTTCTTGGAGGATTTTATTTTGTGTAATAGCCCAATTTTTTTTAAGATAAAGTATTTATTTGAAAATATTTTAAAGGAATTTATTGGAAATATATTTTTTCATGGAGGTAGAATTTGAGACTTGGATGATAATTGTGAGCTTCGAAAATGTGAAATTATGCATTCTAGGGTAAATTTTGGATGAAATTTTGGGAATTTTAATAAGGTATCAAGAAGAGAAATTTAATTTGAACCTAGAAAGAGATAAATTTTTGAAATTTAGAAAAGAAATTCAAGAGGAAGTGATAACACAAAAAATCAAACACTTGGTGCTTGGATTAAGTGTTCTCGGCTGGTCCATCGAGTTTTGGTGTAATGAGCATAAATTATTCATAAGAGGTCTGAATGAGGTGATTTAAATTCGTGTAGAATTTTAAAAAAAGTATAGAACTTTTATGTTTTGTTTGAATATTCAAACTGGATCAAGGACTTAATTGGGCGTGAAGTGGACGGCCCTAGATTGAGCCCAATTGGTAATCGACTTAGATGAGTTGTCTTATGTTTGGCCATGTGATAAAAATTGGGAATGGCTAGAAATTTTTCTAAGGTCTTGAAATGTGTAGGAGTATATGAAATATGAATATGAAGTGATTGAGAAGCTTTTGTTAGCTGAAAACAATAGGAAAATATAGGGGGCAAGTTTTCTACTGACAGAAAACTAAGTAAACTAAGTGAGCTAATTTCGAATTTCCTTCCAACCAGATCATGAAGTGGGCTTCTAGAACATCACATATGATGTCTTAGAGAGGTATGCACGTGGTCAATTGAAGGTAAGAAGGGGTTGGAATGTGGCTGGTCTTTGGAGAAGCCAAGAGATTAGATTATGCATGACTGGGCAGCCAGCCAACTCATGGCAACTCATACCCCCCCCCCCCCCATGTGGTGTATTTATGAACCATTGATCTTGATCAGCTGCCGAGTAACTCAGTATGGACCCTTAGATGAAGATTTTTGCAGTCACACCTAAGATTTCAAGTGATTATTAGGCTAAGTAAGCTGGACACCACATCACCTATTGGCAAAGGGCTGAACTGGTTTCACCCTTGGCTGTTTACCCTCCCTTTTCATGCAAGTGTTATCCCTCTCCCTATAAATAGTCACCTCCAGTTCCTAAGGCCTCTTTTGGAAGAGAAAACACATGCCCAACACAAGAAAAAAGCAAAGAAAATAGCCTCTTAACCCATTAACCTCAAAACAATTCCTAGGTTAGCTAATTGAGTAATTTTGAGGGAATGTTTGCAAGAGGTTGGTTCTATCATCAATTCAAGCCTAGATAAAATTGGTAAGTGCATATATTAACTTAATCTTGGTATAGAATAAGTAGTTTAGTGATTGGATTATATTTGATATTTATTTGAGCTTAATCTTTATTTATGTGTTAAGTTAAAACATATTAGATTTTGGAGTGGTTTTTGCTATGACAATATACTAGGAAAATTATGAGACTTTAGAAATATATTCTATGATGTTATATTAAGAGTATTATGTGAAAATATGAGGTCTTGATTTAGAAAAAAATGATAAACCAAATATAGGAAATTTCAGGCTTAATAAGGGTATTATTGACAGATTTAACATCTTTTAGTAAATCGAACATAATTTGTTAGTGTGATGTCGGAATTGAATAATTTAAGAGGCTATGGAAATAAAAGATAAATATCTACAACTTTAATGTTTAAAGTTTTAAGACATAAGGACTCAATAAAGGGCGAAATTGAGATTTAAGTGACAGAACAAAGTTTATCATGATAGGCATGGACTTCATTAGTGCATTTCTCTTATTCTAAATTTTTAATGACTTGTTTATTATTAGTTAAATGAGATTTTAGTAAATATGGTAAGCTTAGAAACTCTAATTTACTTTGAAGATTTTCAAGAATTATTAAAGAAATTATTAAAAAAATATTAAAAAAAAACAAATAAATATGCTTAAATTGATTATTGAAAATTAAGGAAAGCTTGATAGGATGTATATGTAAATTTTTGCTTGAGTTGAATTAGCTAAATAAATAAGATTTAGTTCTCTATGATATTTGGCCAGCTTTAGTTTAATAATATTATAACATTTTAGTTAATTGTTTATGTACCATTCGTTAAGTTTTGACATTACGAATTTATGTGACATATGTGCATATATATATGATATATGTTCTTGTGACATGTTTTTATATGTTCTATGAGTTATGAAAACATAAAACATGCATGTCATAAGTCTAAGCCTACACATATATTACATTTCGTCACATATAGGTATGGTTATAAGTCATGATGTCCATTTTAAGAAAAGTTTATGTTACATGTCGTCATGTAAGTCTCGTCATAGTTCATGACGAGCATTCAAGAAATAAGATGAGAAAATCCTAGAAGAGAATTGATTCAAGAATCAGTCTTATCATAATGGAGACGGCGATGCGTAACGCTCGTATGACAGATATGATAAGACTCGTCACAACAGAAACGACGATACGTAACGCCCGAACGACTGACAAAAATACTAAATATAGGCCAACCAGGGGTAAAAATACTGGATAGGGCCCAACCAGAGGTAACAATATTGGATATGACTCAACCACGGGTAACAATAGTGGTATGGCCTAACCATGAGTAATAATAGTGGCACGGCCTGACTACGGATAATGATAGTGGCATGGCCTGATCACGGGTAATAATAGTGGCATGGCCCGACGATAGGTAATAACAGTGGCATGGCCCAACCACGGGTAATAATAGTGGATATAAGGGAACACTTACAAAAACAAGAACTTTAAGATAAGAATGAAAAGTTCATGCATGATATAAGTTTGTTTAAGTTAGAAGGACCTCAGTATAAGTCCCTATAAGAGATAAGTTTAAGTCATGCATGAGTCACATAAAGCATGTCATAAATGCAAATTCTGACTTGTATGTGAATATTTTATAATGACTATGCTTTTATTAAGTTACATGTGTACTTATTGAGATTTTCAAATAAATCTCATTCCTATATGTTTTCTTTCTTTTTAGAATATGATTTTCGCTACAGGGTTAGATGACGGTCATGAGCTAGATTCCAATTGCTTGAGAAACCCGGAGAAACCCTGATGGGTCCCCAGAGTACTCTTTCTTCGTAAAAGTTTTTGACCAGTTGATAGTAGTAGGGACTGGCATTGACATGAAGAGAGAGTTTCCCAAAGTGAAGAAGAAGCCTAGGTGGCTCTAAGTCAAAGTTTTGATAAGTTTGTATTTTGGCTGAGAAAACTAACTAAGTTATGCATGTAAGGTTATAATGTTATTATAAGAATTTATGTGTAGATATTGTGGTTTTATTTCAACATGTGATCATTAGAAAAATTTTATTCAGAATTTTTTCACTGTGATTTGCGTTGCATAAACTAGTAAGTCTAGGTGCATGCTTTAAATTTTGATAAGTACGGGGATGAGTAACTTAGCGTTACTTATCCTGACACTCCAATTTGCATTGATTTATGAACATAAATTGGGGGCGTCACATTTTGGGTTGTAAGATTTTTAAATTTTCTGGTACATTAGTTTTGACAAACCCATTTATTTTTTTGCTGCAATATTTTGTGTCGCACAAATTACTTGATTGTACACATTTGCACATGGCGATGAGGTGTGTGACCAGTGTGTTCATCATTTGGGTATCTTAACTTTCATGTTCACACATGGAGGTTGGGAGCATTACAGTGGGTGGCTAGAGCTTCACCTTTTGAAGATTCAGTTCTGAAGCAATTTTAATCTTTCATGCCGATATTAGTTTATCGTTAAGTGTGTTACATGATAATTAACCATTTATGGCCCTAGGTTGCCACAAAAGGTTTTCAATTTAAGAAAGATAAAAGCTTTAAACTAGACAATTTTTCTAACTATTTACACCTTCCAATAATACGAAGCCACGTTTGCATTTTAATATCCTTGCTATGGATGCAAATACACCTAAAGAGACTTATTTGAACAACAATACGAGTCATCATTTTCAATTTCTTTTTCCCCCCATCAATCTCTCTCAACCCCATTTCGCTCTCTCTTTCTCCCCTTTAATCTCTTCTCTCTTTCTCTCATCGTCTACTTGTGTAATACTCAAAATTTCTAAGATAAAGTTTTATTTGGATTTCTTTAAAAGATTATATTTTGGGTATATTTTCTAGGAAAATAGAGTTGGAAACCTAAATGATAGTATTGGATTTTGAATAAGTGAGGTCATATACTAAAAAAAAATATTATGGAGAAATATTTGAGATTTGGAACAGGGTGTCAACTAGAGAAATTCATTTTAAGCTTATAAGGAGTTGAATTCTCAAAAATTTGGGTGTAAATGCAAGAGGAAGTGATTGAACTAAATATCAAACACTTGGTGCACATTCTCAGATCAAACTGTTGAGTTTTAGTGTAATGATCATACATTATTCATATGAGGTCCAAATGAGGTGATTCTAATTCTTGTAAATTTATAAGAGATAGATCTAAAACTTTGATGTTATAAGTTTTTGAATATTTGGACAGTATCAATGACTTATTTCGGGGGCAAATGGATAACTCTAGACTGAGCATAAACAAAACTCGAGTTGGAGAATATGGATCCAAATGGAATTCTATTCGAACCAAATCAGGAAGGGACCTTCTAGAACTTGTTAAGTAGAGTCTTAAGGGAGTTATCAAGTGACGAAATGGGCTAGAGGAAGGCTAAAAGGCATGGCTAACCAGATGAAGGCTGGAAAGGGAGATGCATGCATGGTTAGGTGAGATGTCACCTCATCCCTTATCCCATAAGCTTCTACCCCAACTATTAATCAAATGATTTGCAAAAATATTTCAAATACTAACCATTGGATGATCATTTCAGCTGCAAAGCCCAAGATTTTTGGGAGATTTAGTTAATCATGAAAAAAGGCTTAGGAAGGACACCTCATCACATGCAAACCAGAAACCTATTATCTTTACCAAGTTGCCCCTCTTCTTTCCTTCACAAGAGTCGACTACCACCCCCATAAATAGACAATTGGGAGTCTTCTAACTCTCTTTGGTAAGGTAGCACACGATTCCCTTTGAAGGAAATCAAAGAAAATCCTTCTCTAGTCCCTTAACCTCCATATACATCCTAAGTGAGCTTAGTAAGTGTTTTGATAAGAAAACTTACAAAGATTTAGTTTGATCATCTTCAACCAGATTTAGGAGTGTGTAAGTTTATATTCTAGTTTAACTTTAGTATGGAGATGATTAATTTAAATGGCTGGACCATACATGTTGGTATGGAACCCTTATATTCTTGTTAAAGTGTTATAATAAATCTAAGTGTTGTTTGAAGTGGTTTTGTTAAAGGGAAATGTGTTTAATGAAGTTAGAAGAACCTAAAACTAGGAAATGTGTTTAATGAAGTTAGAAGAACCTAAAACTATGTTATAATAAGTAAAAATCAAGTTTATGTGAAAATATTGCGAGTTTCGGATTGAAAAACCTCATGCCCTGTAAGTTCGCTCGACCCTCGTTCAACTGAAGAATTGAGTAAAGAACAACTGTAAACCCTCGTTCGACTCTTGCTAGATGTTTGGCTCGAGCAAAGTGCAACCCGAGATTTCACTGGACACTCGCTCGATGTCTTGCTCGAGCGAGTTATAATCCAAGAACTTGCTTCAATCTATCTCGATACCTCGCTTGAGCAAGATACCCAGTTTGCTTAATCTTCGCTTGATATTCTACTCAAGCGAGTTCCAACCCGAGACTTCACTCAATTTTTGCTCAATTTTCGCTCGAGCTAGATAACCTGCTTTGCTGAAATTTAAGGCTTTTGTTGCAATAAAAGTGACAATTGAAATAAGAAGAAATTATATGTGTTATCTAAGTATTTAGCTTGTGTAAAACACTATCCAGAATTTAAGCTACATACATATGTGAGCATGTTATAATTCAAGAGTATATGCATGTTCTAGTATGTGGTGAGATTAAGAAAAGTAATACATCATGTACTTGAGAAACTTTCCTAAGAATAAGCAAGAAACAACTAAGAATAAGAGATATGGATAAGTTAGTCACGTCGTGACGGGGACGACGATATATAACATCTGGATGACTGACGTGCCGATAGGGATGGCAATACCTAACGTCTATCATATGATAAAAGTTTTATATATTACCATGAGGACGGCGATATGTAACGCCTGTGAAAGTGATATGATTAGTGGGGACGACGAGATGTAACGCCCACTATGTTACGTATGTTCCGTGTCAAGACAAGGATGATGAGATGTAACGCACAGAAGATTGACATGAGACTCATCATAACGAAGACGGCAATATGTAACGTCTAGGTGATTGATGAGTTATATGCAATGGGGACCGCGATACGTAACGCCCATTGGTGATAAGAAATAAATATGTTGTAAAAGAGTTATATGCGATAGAGACAATGATACGTAACGCCCATTGAGGATAATAATTGAATAAATTTTTAAGAAGGTGTTGATGGTTAAGAAAAAGGAACATAAAATGTCATAAGAGTGTAAACCTATGTAGGTTATGGATAAATCACATGAAACATGTTTTTGATCATGTTTTGTTAGTTTCTTTTCCTAAAAAGATTAATGATGGTTGTGTCTATATTTTTTTAACTAATTATGTACTTACTGAAATTTCTAAAGAAATCTCACTCTTTTGTGGTTTTATTTTTTTCCTTGTATGTATAAATTATATACAGGATGTGATGGCCAACAAGGGGAAATTCCCAATGACGTAGGAGACTCCGAGGAGTCCTGAGGGACTCTTTAAATACAATTTTTATGTAAATTTCACTTTGCGTCCCTTTGACTATCTATGTATGATCAGCCAGTGGAGTTGTGGTATCACAATACCCCCACTTTTGCTGAGGAGGAGCAACGTATAGGTTGCTGTTTGACTTTGGGATTGGATGATTCCTTATATATATGTGGAGTTTATTCGACAGCAAAGGAACAATATCTCCAGCAAGACCGTTGTCTTAGCTTGGATATGTTCCGTTATGGGAGGGAATTTCTCGAAGTTAAAAAAGAACCCAAGTGACCATAAGGATGGTTTTTTGATATGTATTATTATTTTGTTAACGCTGATAACTATTTTGGGCATGTATATATAACAGTACAATGTCTGATGAATGAAAGGAGAATGTTGAAATTGGAAGTTAAAATTTGCCATATGTGATATTTAGAAATTCTTATAATTGAGACCTCATCCGCTGTGTATGTTATAATTCCTATTATTTATCCACTAAGATATTTATACGTATGAGGGTGAGTAGTCTAGTGTTACTTATCCTGACCCCTTGGCTTACGTTAAATCCCAAATGTGAGTTGGGGGCGTCAGAGAGTGGTATCAAAGCTATTACATCTCTGGGTGAAATCTGCATTGTCCTAGGAAAAAGGGATTACATGGCACAAGAATAAGTTAAATTTTTATAAGATTGGAATTTGAGTGACATGGATGAATAAATTGTACTTTAGAAATATGGAGGTTTCTAAAGTAAATACAGCTCATGATAGAGTTTAGTATGTTTCAGGAAGTTAAAAATGATAAGAGGTCGTCCAGCTTCGAAACGAGTAGAGACAGTAGCACGAAATCCTCCCTTGGTTACTTCCCCTAGGATGGAGGAAAAGAAGGCACCAAACCCACCTTTGGAAGGGGAACCTAGGGCATAGAATCCACCTTTGAAAGGAAGAAAGGAGGCCCAAAACCCCCTATTGGAAGAAGGCCAGGCGATAGCTAAAGCTATTCAGCAGATGACTGAGGCGGTGAGAAATCAAATAGAGCAGAGTCGTTATCATCAGCAGAATGAGAATAGAGGAGAAACCCAAGGATGTCCGTATGAAAAATTTCTAGTTTACCGATACCCACATTTTATAGGAACGGAAGGAGCATTAAAGGCTAATAAATGGATTATTGACTTGGAACGTATTTTCAAAGTTAGTGGTTGCACTGAGATTCAAAAGGTGCAGTATGCGGGACATTTGTTGCAAGGAGAAGTAGGATTATGGTGGGACATGAAACAGAGGTTGCTGAAGCTAGAGTTGGGAGAAAATGTAGTGCCCTCGTGGGAATGGTTCAAGAAAGAATTTGATGATCGATTCTTTTTGGAATCTGTGAAGCGGCGGAAAGCTCTAGAGTTTGCCACGTTGGTACAAGGCAACATGATAGTGGAGCAGTATGCAGCTCGGTTTACGGAACTAGCAAGATTTGCCCCACACTTAGTGGCCACTGAGAAGATGAGAGCACAGAAGTTTCAAGAAGGATTCCAGCCACGAATTCATATGCAGGTGGCATGCCCACGAATGGAAAATTTTCAGGAACTGGTGAACATAGCAGCTATAGCTGAGGCTGAACAGAGAAGCATAATGGCACAAACTCAAGTAGCTTCAAAAATAAGATTTATTTATTCTAGGGGAAAAGATGTAGGAAGGAAACGAAAATTTAGACCCATGGGTGGAGGAAAAGGAATAGCAAGTAATTCAAATGTACCGGTTCTGTTTCCAATATGTACCAAATGTGGGCATTGACACAAGGGAGATTGTAGAATGGATGCTAGGGCATGCTTCAGGTGTGGCCGGCCAGGACATTTGATCAAGGATTGTCCTCAGAATGTTCCTCAAGGCATAGCTCTCCCAGGTGGAAAGACAAAAGCTCCCATGAAAGCTAAAATTTATGCAATCACGCCAAGAGAAGTGGACATAGAGGCTGATGAGACTATAGACGCTAATGTTATTACTGGTAACTTTCTAATTTTTCTTCTTTTCATTAATGAATGGATTCTTTGGATTAGTAATAATAACCGTAGGATAACTTTCTTAGGTAAGGTTAAATTGAAGCAATGCATGGTCTATGCTTTGTTTGATTCGGAAGCAACAAGATCATTTATTTCATATGATTGTGTCCACACATGTGAATTAGAGGTGGAACCCTTGGGCCAAAAAGTTATAATAGTCATGCCTGATGGGAAGATAGTAGGATGTCACCGAATTGTAAGAAATTGTTCTTTGGAAGCTGGGAGTTCTTAGCTAGTTGCTAATTTGATATTGTTCCATTTAATGGAATTTGACCTAATCTTGGGAATGGGCTGGCTAGCCAAGTATAATGCCAAACTTGATTGCCGTAAAAAGGAGATAGTTTTCGATTTACCAATGAAGGAGAAGTGTTGTTACAAGGGAGAAATAATTGATTCTGTTTCCTCCATAGTAACTTCCAAGCGAATGAAGAAAAGTATTGAGGAAGCGGCAAAGGTATACATGATAATAATGTTAAATTCCTCAGAAGTTGTTAAGATTATCAAAGGAATTCCAGTTGTGGAAGAATTTCCCCAAGTCTTTTCTGATGATCTGCCAGGATTACCTCTTGACCGAGAAACAGAGTTCGCTATCGAATTGGAACTAGCTACGACTCCAATTCATAAGACACATTATAGGATGGCACCAAACTCAGATTAATGAACTTTTACAGAAGAGATTTATCAGACCAAGTTCGTCCCCATAGGGAGCACTAGTGTTATTTGTGAAAAAAAAAAGGATGGAACAATGTGAATGTGTATAGATTATCGAGATTTGAATAAGGTCACAATCAATAATAAGTATCCATTGCCACGGATAGATGATCTGTTGGATCAACTAAAAGGAGTTTCGGTATTCTCTAAAATAGACCTTCGATTTGGATATCATCAGTTGAAGATCAGGGAGTAAGATGTACTTAAGATAGCCTTTCGTACGAGATATGGGAATTTTGAACTTTTGGTTATGTCATTCGGATTGACAAATGCACCAGCGGTATTCATGGATCTGATGAACCGAATATTTACACCTTATTTGGATAATTTTGTGGTAGTTTTTATTGATAATATTTTGGTTTACTTCCAGAATGATGAGGATCATAAAAAGCATCTGAGAAATGTAATAGAGAAGTTGCAAAAACATCAATTGTATGCCAAACTTAGTAAGTGCGAGTTTTGGCTACAAGAAATGAAATTTTTGGGTCACTTGATCTCGAGTGAAGGAGTTTCCGTAGATCCAGCAAAAATAGAAGCAGTGATGGATTGGCAGCAACCAACTAATGCACATGAAGTTTGAAGTTTTCTGGGATTAGCCAGATATTATAAAAGATTTGTGGAAGGATTTTCCAAACTTTCAACACCTTTGACAGCACTGACTAAGAAAAATGCTAAGTATGTTTGGAGTGATCAATGTAAGAAGAGTTTCCAAGAGCTAAAAAGAAGATTGACTACGACACCAATTTTAGCTTTACCGGAACCTCACAAACCCTATGTGATATATAGTGATGCCTCAAAAATGGGATTGGGGTGTGTATTAATGCAAGAAGGAAGAGTAATTGCATACACATCTCAACAGTTGAAGAATCATGAACAGAATTATCCCATTCACGATTTGGAATTAGCAGCTGTGGTACTAAAAATCTGGAGGCACTACTTATATGGAGAGAAATGTGAAATATTTATGGACCAGAAAAGTCTCAAATATCTTTTTAGTCAGAAGACTCTAAATATAAGGCAAAGAAGATGGATAGAGACTATAATTGACTTTCAATGTGAAATAAAATATCATCTTAGAAAGGCTAATGTGGTAGCAAATTCTTTAAACAGGAAAACTCAGATTGAAGAATTATCGGTGTTAGCAGCAAGGCGAGAAATTCATGTAGACAGGTTATCACAAGAATTCAAGTTAATTGTGATTCAAGAAATTATTCCTGTAATAAATGAGGAGATTAAGGAAGGACAATGGAAAGATGCTAAGCTGGAAAAGATGAAACAAAAAATGCTGGAAGGAAAAGGGTCCTTACACTACATGATTTCAGGTGATGGGATGTTATACTTTGGGAAAATGAAAATAGTACCCAATAATTCATATTTGAAAGAAAGATTGATGAAGGAAGCTCATGGTACACCATATACTATCCATCCTGGAAGTACTAAGATGTATCAATATTTAAAATAAAAGTTTTGGTGGAAAGGAATGAAGAAAGATATTGCAACTTTTGTAGCCAAATGCCCAATGTGTCAGTTAGTAAAAGCTGAACACCAAAGATCAGCCGGTAAATTATAACCCCTACCAATTCTTGAATGGAAATGAGATGACATATCTATAGATTTTGTAGTAGGATTACCAAGAACATCGGCGGGAGAAAATGAGATTTGGGTAATGGTTGATCAGTTGACAAAGAGTGCTCACTTTTTGCCTAATTCAAACATGGATTCTATGGAAAGATTGGCAAAAATCTACGTAAAAGAAGTAGTTCTTCTGCATGGACTATCCAAGACCATAGTGTCAGATAGAGATCCAAGATTTACATCTCGATTATGGCAAAGTTTACAGAAAATGATGGGTACCAATTTAAATTTTAGTAGTGCATATCATCCTCAAACGGACGAGCAAATAGAAAGAACCATTCAGACTTGAGATATGTTAAGAGCTTGTGTATTAGATTTTGGTAAAGATTGGGAGAGTCTGTTACCATTAATCAAGTTTGCTTATAATAACAATTTTCAAGCTACCATACAAATGTCGTCTTATGAAGCACTTTATGGAAGGAAATGTAGGTCCCCTATATATTGGGATGAAGTTGGTGAAAGCAGCATTTTAGGACCTGATATTTACAAGAAATTAAGCAGCAGATAACAAGAATTAGAAATCTAATAAAAATGGTGCAAAGTAGGCAAAAGAGTTATGCAGATAATCGCAGAAAAACTTTAGATTCTATGGTGGGAGACTGGGTATATTTGAAGATTTCACCTATGAAGAGAGTTATGCGATTCGGTAAGAAAGGAAAGTTGAGTCCTAGTTACATTGGACCTTATGAAATTCTGGAAAAAGTAAGTCACGTGGCTTACTACCTAGCATTACTTGATAATCTTCAAGGAGTCCATAACGTTTTTCATATATCTTCCCTGAAGAAGAGTTTAAGCAATGAATCAGTGGCAGTGATGGTGTCGGCGGCCCAGCTTACGCTTGGATTCGTACGCAAATTGCGATGCCGGGGACGAACGTCACAAGGAAGTCATCCCTTATCTTTACGTGTGAGAGCCTTATGTTATTACATATACAGGTATTTTTTTTTTTTCATATCGCAGCGGAAAAAGGTCAAGCCATAAATAAACGACAAAACGTTACGCTTGTCGCACATCACATGGTTAACGAAATCAACCCAAATTAAACATCACATTCATATACATATATCACCAATGTAAACAGTTTTATACAAAATTACTTCCCAAAACAGCGGGAAGATTTTTCCACAAAATACATTAGTGAATACAAAATAAAGGTGCTGCTGATCCACTCCTCCCTCCGCTAACCATACTAATAGGCGGGTTCTTCTTTTATCTTCTTAAAGTCCGGACCATAACGAAGGCTGTCCAGACTCAGTCCTAGACCTACGTCACACATCATCCCAGAGGATGACGTAAACAGGCATCCCATGTGGAGGAGCCCGTCAACTCCTAGCACCAAACAGCACCCCGTAGGGCGTAGGTCATCAAAAAAATACGTCGCCATAAGAAGCGACTCTACCGCCCACTGACCCAACAGGTCTAGGGTCACTGGCCCGGCAGTCTCAGCCTTAGACGGGCCTATGAGGGTCCGACCCATCTTCTCGAGAGTCGTAATCCGAGGATCCATCATGTCCTGCAATAACTTCTATCGTTCCCAAGGGAGCGATAGTTATAGTAGAGATAATAAAAGGGGGTGAGATTTCGGGAGAAATCTCAGCAAGTACACTAGCACTTAAACCAGAACATTTCAAATATACAGATAAGTGAACAAAACATTCTTAACTAATGCACATGCAATGAATGACTGACTCATGCACATGCTCATGAAAACTTTTAAACAGACTCGTTTGTTTCAGACTTCTTTTCATAAAACCTTCATGCAGACTTCTTCTTTCAAAAACTTCTTTTCATATCATCATTACTTTTCAAAGCATTTCTTTAAAACATTTCATATCTTTCATTCTTTCTTAGGCGCCACTTATCTTGAACAGATCTTTCATATGGCTCGAAAGCCCTTCTTGTCAGGACTTTTCACTTAACATGTATGGGACACAATACGGTTCCCCTAGCACCGCGTGTTCCCTGCTGGTTACCGCATCGCCTTAAAGTGAGCGTCATATAACTTTAAGACGGTAGGTCCTTCCACCATATCCATCCTTGGGCACCCACCAGCGTTAGGTGCTACCGCGCTCCGGACACCTTTTGGTGCCATACAAGGTCCGCCGACTGTTCTTCGTTGACCCAGGGGCTTCCACTCGACTTTAATCACTCCTGAGTGGATAGGGAGTTCCACTGGGGCACTACCCCGTCCCAGCCTTTGGGGTTCTTATAAAACTTTACTTCTTTTCTTTTCTTTCAAAAATTCAATCTTTTCTTTTCTTTTCCTTTTTCTTAAAAACATGCTTGACTTTAAAAACTTCTTTTCATGACTTATGCATGGGATATGCAATGCTCACTTAATTTCACGTAAAACCCAAGACAAGCTCGAGTACATTCACATTTCATTTTCTTTTCTCCCTCTTTTGGAATAATTTCATAATTTTCCTACTTAGTCATCATGTTCTATACCCAAAATGGGCCTAGGATTGAAGTGGGGTATTGGGCCCATCTCCAACCTATCATGGCTGAATCTTCCTAGGGAGTTTCTAGAGCTTTCCTTCATCATTCGACTCCAATTATCCTCCAATCAAATTTAAAGTGTCAAATTAAATCATTTACCCTCCTTAGCAAGGGGTAACCGAAACCTTAATGTCTCCCCAAGTAACCATTTTCACTTCCAAACTTAATTATTTCTAATTCCTCCATTCACCTTTCTAACTTAGGGAACTCCTCCCATTAGTCTATTCAAACTTCCTTTTCTAATAGTTTCTTCTATGAGCTTAACTAAACAAAATTACCACAAAGCAATATAATTTTTAATCTTCCAAATCTCAACCTCCAATATCATAAGATTTCAATTAAACATTTCTGTACATCATACACAAGTGTTCACTTCTTCCATATGCAAGTATACACCATTTCCATTCATATCAATCATATAATTTATTCTCATATCCATTTTCATTTTCTCAAAACAATATGCTCCTTGAATAAATCAATTTCATCACTAGTTTCCTCAAATAAATCTTTACCTTAGCAACACCAAATTTAATATTTAACACTAAAATCTTTCATGCATCAACTTCATCATTTCATAAAATAATCATGCTTTTCCTTTCTTTTGCAACTAACACTTGATCCATTATCTCTACTCACATTCTAAGCTTATTTCATCATATAAATTTACACCATAATATCCGTATCACAAACAAATAGAACCAATTCAATCCGAACATGGCAATGGCAAACATTAACCCAACGATCATGATCACTTCACTATATATAAGAATTGTTAAGGAAAAAGTGGGAGTATACTTACCACACTCCTATTAGACTTTAGCTTAAATCTGAAATTACACATATAAAATCTCTCATTAGGCTAGCCATGAACATAAAACTCAAAGGAAACCCTATTTCCTTCTAACCACAACAAAGTGTCACATGTGTGTGTGTGTTCTTCCTAAACTTGTATGGATTTAGTCATTAACCTTCTCCAATGAATTCATCACCTCCACACTCTTGCTTTTTGGCTTCACTACTATAGGGTTCTTCAAATTATGTGGTGAAAAGAGAAGAAGCAAAAGTAAGAGTGACTAGAGTGAGTTTGGCCGAGAGGTGGAGAGGAAATGAGGGTGTTTGCATGTGTCCAAGTGAAAGGAGCTTAAGGGGTTTGCCTAAGGGGTCACACGGCCAGCTCTCTTCCCTAGGGTCTTTGGTACTCTTCTCATCATATTTAGGTATGGCTAATGATAGATGGAGTGATTGACAACTCTAGGCCACTCCAAAATCAAATCTTGGCCATACCTTGGTGATTTCCCTTTCTCCTTTTCCTTCCTATGGCCGGCGGCCCCTTGGTGCTTGATTACGCCCAAAGAATAACGCGGTCATTTGCAGTATAGCTTTGGGGTGTCGATTCCACAGGGAGATGGATTGAGAAATTGAAGAACAGTAATGAAATTAACAAAAAGATTAAATGAGTGTGATAAGTAAATTTTAGAATGTGATGTAAATTAAAACTAAATGAGTAATTTGAAAAATATAAAAATGAGACGAAAAGTAGAGCGTAGGGAATTCCTTGTGTATTTGTGGTATTCAAATTTATTCTTAATTCATTGATAACTCAATTAAGAATTCTATGTCCAAATTCTTAATCGGAAGATATAACATTAATAACCAAAATTTAAATCACATGTAACTCTTTGAAAAATCATTCTTCGCGCTTAACTCTCATAAATTGTTATCGATATTGAGAAAATTCAACGACGACAATATACCTAAGAGGCAATATTGCAGCAGAGAATTAAATCAATATAGATAATCAATTGCTCCAAACATAATTAAAGAACTAATTCACTCAATAGAAAAAGCATGACTGAATCCATAAACGAAATAGATTCTATAATTATTTGAAGACGAAAAAACATCACAAATAAATTGAGAATAATAGAACAAAAGAGTTTTAATATTTAAAGAACAAATACATGAATCAAAAATAAATTACAAATGCCATCACACACACAAGTTCATCCCTAACCCTCCTTGAGAATTTAGTTACACATATTGAAAATATGCAACAAAAAGTCTCCAAGGGATAATATGGAAGAGCCAACCATTATTTTCTTCTCTCTTCTTTGGTTTTTCTTTTCTTTTCTCAAGCTCTCAAAATAATGGCTCTTCCAAAGCATCCTCCCACACTAAGCATTGTCTTAGAACACACACCCCTTCCTTCTATTTATAAGCGTCCTTCATGCAAGTTGTCATGACAAAATCATCACAATTTCAACTTGTTTTGCCATGTGCCATTCTTGAATCCAAGTGATTTGTGAGTTGTCATTTTGATCATTTGTTTTCCCACCATACATGAGCTGGATTTTGCTTGTAGGTTGAGTGTTCCAATTTTGCTTCTTTATCCATTAGTTGTCTTGTATGACTTAATATCTTGTGGTCAAATAATTTGTCTACAAGAAACTTGAGTGCACTTCATCTTGCATATGAATTGATCATTGAATTTCCAAGTTGGTGTAGGAGTGCTTGCTGGAAAATATTATGATGACATTTGGATTTGATGCAAGTGGCTAAAAAATATCCAGGAACGTCAAGTGCAGGTGCGTCCACTTGATGGTTGATTTTGTCTTAGATTCGGCCCCACTGCCGACGTCCTCGCCTCAAGCTACCTCTTGAGGATTCCCAAATATACTATTCAATCTCCTTTAGGTGGAGATAGAAACCTATTATACCTTTGAGCAGCACCGCTCCAAAGAATCCGTGTAGAACACCCTCTACACTTCCAATCAGCTTATACTTGGTGATTTAACTATTCCCCGCTCCAAATATCACGCATCCTTCTTCTTTAGAAGTGAAGTCAATGAATTTAGTTTTGTCTCATGTCACGTATCTTGAGTATCCATTGTCTTAAAACCATTTACTTTTACCTGTAGAAGATTTCATGCATACCTACAAAAACAATTAAAAAAAATTCTTGGTACCCAAGTTCTTTGGGTCCTTTATTTATTAGTATTAAAAGAAACAAGATTTTTAGGTACCCATATGGCCCTAATAGTCATTGTATGTTTTCTTCTAATAGGACAAGCATGATAATTATGACCATTTCTATTACAAAAATTGCAAATAGCATGTAACATATATGAAGAACTTGAGTGATTATAATAGTATCCTTTTTTAACAAAATTATTTTTATAAAAAGAATTTTGAATATTGGACTTTGATGTAGAAGAATTATCAAAGAAATTTTTATAAGATTTATATTTTTGTTTTGGCATATATCCCAAGCCTGCCTTGTCAAAAACACATCTTTGACTACCAAGAAGTTTTTCAAAATTTCTTTTTCCATTCGTAAAGTTTTCAATAATATTTTCTAAATCAGTTTTCTTTTTCTTCAACTCAAAATTTTCATCTTTCAAAACAATACTTTCTTTTCTTAAAATATCAATTTCGTTTGTTAAAGAAGAATTTTTCTTTTTCAAAACAGTATACTTGATACCCAATTTTTCAAATTCCTCATATGCTTCTTCTAAAATATTTTGCAATTCTTCATATGAAGGATATTCAATATTATCGAGATTTGTTACCTCAATGTCATCTTTAGCCATAAGACAAAGATTTGCTGATTCTCCATTGCTTGCTTCACTATCTGAGCTACTTGAATCATCATCCCATGTAGCTTTCATTGCTTTTTTGCCTTTGTTTCGATCTTTCTTTAGCAGAGGACAATCTGACTTGATATGAACAGGTTTATTGTATTTATAAAAAATTAAAGTGTCATTTTTACCTGAATCTTTCTTGGAAAACTTTTTGAAGGATTTCCTTGGAGGAGTTTTATTTTTCTTTAAGAACCTCTGAATTCTTCTTGTTATCATCGCAACTTCTTCATCTTTGTCGTCATTTTCCTCATCTTCATCACTTTCACTTTCATGTGGAACAGCTTTAAGTGCCAAGCTCTTCTTTGACTTTTCTTCTTCTTCTCCTCTTTTCAATGTGTATTCATGGGTGATAAGTGACCCGATGAGTTCATTCACTTCGAGCTTCTTGAGGTCTCTAGCTTCAAGAATCGGTGTCACTTTTGATTCCCAACGTTTTGGCAGAGAGTTGAGAATTTTTCTTACTATCTCCACTTTGGAATAAACTTTTCCAAGAGCTGTCAAGCTGTTTATGATGTTAGTAAAACGAGTGTACATACTAGAAATAGATTCATCATCATTCATCTTAAACATTTCATATTCATGAGTAAGAATATAAATTTTTGATTCCTTGACTTGAGAAGTTCCTTCATAAGTAACTTCCAAGTTATCCCAAATTTCCTTTACTGTAGCACAAGTCATTACTCTATTAAATTCATTACCATTGAGAGTATTATATAATAAATTCATAGCAGTTAAATTCAAAGTATAAAGTCTATCGTCTTCACGATTAAACTCTTCTTCTTCCTTTTTGACCTTTACTCCATCAACTACTTTTGTTGGAATATAAGGTCCATTTATAATACATTTCCAGATTTCTCGACCTTGAGCCTGAAGGAATATTCTCATTCTAACTTTCCAGAAAGTATAATTATCTCCACAAAATAGCGGAGGTCGACTACTGGATTGGCGTTCAGCGAAAGTAACTGCAATGTTAGCCATATGATCTTAACTCAAAAGATAGTTAATCTTATAATAGAGCTCTAGCTCTGATACCAATTGTTGCCCAGATGACTAACACAAGAGGGGGGGTGAATTAAGTTGTATTTAAAAAAATAACAATTATAAATCAAATATATAATATAAAATATAAACAAAATATGAAACAACAATAAATATAAATAGTAAGAGTAAGAGAGAAGCAAACTCAGTATGTTAACGAGGTTCGGCCCCACTGCCTACGTCCTCGCCTCAAGCTACCTCTTGAGGATCCCCAAATCCACTATTCAATCTCCTTTAGGTGGAGATAGAAACCTATTACACCTTTGAGCAGCACCGCTCCAAAGAATCCGTGTAGAACACCCTCTACACTTCCAATCACCTTATACTTGGTGATTTAACTATTCCCCGTGTAGAACACCTTCTACACTTCCAATCACCTCACACTTGGTGATTTAATTATTTCCCATGTAGAACACCTTCTACACACACAAGGGTTATACACACCCTTTTACAAATACAAGAGTTGATAGTAGGTAGACTATCAAAGTACACTCCTCAATGAGTGAGATAGAAACAATACAGCGCAACCTATATCTCTCTCAACAAGAATAAGAATTAACGCTCAAAACTTTAGAAAAGAGAGAATGAGAGCTTTGAAAAAATGATGCAAAACTTAGCAATAGATGTGTAAACTCTTGTTGTGAATTTTGCAAAACTCAAGTGAGCTATTTATAGGCAAATGAGTTTTCAATTTCAAATTTGAAAAGATTCCCATGTCAAAAACATCATCATTCACTTTTCAAAAATTTCAAATCTAATATTTTTACTTTTTGCATGTGACAAAAGGAGCACACTTTACTTTTCAAAAATTTCAAACATAATCTTTTACTTTTTGCATATGACAAAAGGAGCACACTTTTCTTTTCAAAATTTTCAAATAAAGACATCTACCTTTTGCATAAGTCAAGAAAAGCATCCACCACTTTTGAAAATATTCAAATAAAATATGCACATGTGAAAGATGACAATCAATCATCTTAATATTTTTAAAGTTCAAACCTTTAATCATGTCATGCACATGTGAAAGATGACAATCAATCATCTTTCAAAATTTTCAAATTTAATTTTCAAAATATTCATGCATATGTGGAAAATGTATTTTAATGCTTTATGATAAAATATTAATTTTGAGCCTTAATCCTAATTTCAAATTTTTTAAGAGATTTACAAAATTACTCTATGATTTTAATGTGAACTTGTTCCCTTCTTGCTCATACTTGCTTCCTTGATGTGCTTGATTCTATTGTGTGGACAACTTTGAGCTTGAGACTCCTTTAATGTTTGAATTCATTTGTTATCATCAAAATCCATTTGTAGATTTACACGAAACTTGAAACCTTGAGTTCAACATATCTCTTCAAACCGAAAACATAAAAGTTATAGATATTTCTCTTGCGGTTCTAGATCATCTTGAATCAGCTCAATCGGAGATTGGATGAGAGAGTTATGCCCATATTACGAAAAGATGTCAGAAGTGTCTAAAATTCTGCAATTATCTTCATTTGCTCCTAATGCCTCTATTTGTGACCTAAATCAAAATATAAGAATAATGAGTATATTTAGGTATCAAATAAGAATAAAGTATTAAACATTAAGAGAGGAAAATATGACATTTTATATTCTCATCAATATATTAAATCATGCTTATATCTATCTCAAGATAAATGACCATTAATTTTAATAACATGAGTTATATCCATTATTTTCTCATTTCTTTTAGTATTTAAATAGAGTTTTTAGAGTGTATTTTTGTGCACTCATCACACCCCCCAACTTACTCATTGCTAGTCCCTAGCAATTTTCATGCAAAATGATGAGAAAGACCAAAGAAAATCACACATAGGGGCCATCAAGACACATTTTTCAAATTTACATATCAAAACAATCTTAGAACTTCAATAACCCTTTCACAAGTAATTCAAATATAGCAATCCACAGAGTGTGTATGTGTTCCAAACTATTTTTATCAAATCAGAGGTTTCGACACATGCAACATTAGAATATCTTAAGCAAAAAGGTTCAACTCCATAACTCACAGGTATAGAAGTGTTTCATGTATGGGTTCTCTCTATGGAGTTGACAAAGGTGTACATTTACTCTCATGGAAATTTAGCCAATTATATATAAGTAACAAGTAAACATTGATCTTATGATAGGAATACTAACAAATGAGATTTCCACCATTCTTTCCACAAGCATACTTAGGATCGGAAAAATCAAAACAAAGGGTTGTAATGTGGTTTAGGGTTGGGGTTCATAAGAAGAAAAGGTGAAGAGATTTCAAAAACTTCCAAGTATACACAAAAGGGAATCTATTAAATTTTTCAGTAGACTAAACTTTCCTTTTGATGTACTTTTCAATTTTTTAGATTTTTGACTAAGTACAATTTTCCATCTTCTTTTGCCACTGGTGTCTTCGCAATTTGATGAACTCTTTCATGAATAATTTGATGGACACATCTAGCACCATGCCATTTTTGTCATGGTTTTCTTTTTTCTTTTTTCTTTTTTTCTTTTTTTTTTCTTCTTTTTTTAAATGATAATTTCACACCTAGTATACACTTGGAAGTAAAATGGTAGGAAAATATAGTGTATAAGCTATACTCCAATGTGGAAAGGTATGGATGATGTAGATATGAAAAGAAAAGGCCATATGTGTATATTGGCTCAAAGTTGGCTGATAGGGATCTATGATGAAATGGCTCTGTTTGAAAGGCTCAGACGTTAATCCTAAGTTGATTTTCATCATATCCCAAGTGTATCCACCATCTTACCACAAATCATATAATGATATTCTCAAAAAAAGTGTCAAATTCAACAGATCAATGGATACTTATCACAATTTCTGTATTTGTAAGCTCTCAATTCTCACAAAATTCATATGAATACTTAAGCAAAATAATTCTCTAGTTACATGTGTCAAATCACCATATTAGCACAAAGTTTGGATAAGTGCATAAAAAATTTTCTGTGGATGCTTTAGCAAAATGATTTAAGATGGGTTTGTTGAATTCACCAAGATGGTTATGAATGAGCATGAGTATCATGTGTGAAAAGATACTTGTGTGAAAAAAATTTGACAATTTTTTATATATTGATTGAAATATGCCACAGAGTTTAAATAACAGATTTATATTTCCACCCCCCAACTTAAATGAAACATTGTCCTCAATGTTTAATAATCAAAATTGGATGGGGAGTAACTAAAAAGGGTAGGATACACCTGATGTGTGATGTAGATAGCTCGCTAAGCGTCAAAATTAGTGATCTGAAATGACAAAATGATACTATCCTGCAAACAAAAATAAAGAAAACAGTAGTAAATAAAAACAAAACAAAACAAATAAGATGATAATAATAATAATAATTATTGTTGCATGCTGTGGTCAAAGTTGGTAGACCAAGTTTACAACCGGACTATCTTCCACTTTTTGAACTATTCCTCCTGGGTAAAAAACGAAATGCTTATTTGCCCAATAAACTCGGTGCTCGAACTTCACAGGTAGGTGGCAAGGTTTAAGATTAACTTTGGTTACTTGCCCACTTGAAGGAATCTGTTTTTCATTTTTCTCAAGAAACTCCTCAAACTTCGGTTGCCAAGCCCGTGTGCTATAATCTTGAGTATTGTCAAAAATTGCACAAATATTAGCTACATCAGATGAATCACTGATAGGATTATACTCAAAATCAACAATAAAATTCTCAAGGGGATCAGAATCATGAGTTGTGAAAACTTCCCTGTCTATGAGTGAGTCAATCATATATATCTGCTGGCACTCGTGATTCTTCACAGTTTCTTGTGCCATATGTTGACCATGAGGTACAGACTGAGCTTGAGAAGGGAGCTTACCTTGCTCATTTACACTCAAGAAACTCGTTATTTTAGACACCTGGCTCTTTATCTCCTTTTGTTCTTCAACAACCTGCATAATTAAAGACTCAAATTTTTGGTTAGTCTTACCCTGTACTTCAATAAATGCATGCAAAGTGTCTTCTAAAGAATTTCTAGAAGATTGAGGTGCATGGTATGGTGCAGAATATGATCTAGAAGGTTGTGCAGGCTGTGCAGGCTGTTGGTTTTCAGACTTCCAGCTGAAATTGGGGTGATTACGCCATCCTCTCATGTTAGCATGTGTAGGACAGTCTTGGGCATGATGATCTACCCCACCACAGACAACACATGGTCCAAAAGATTCTGCATGATTAGCCATGTGTGTTGGTTTTGAGTTTTTGGTTTTCAATAACTCTAATTCTCTCATGAGCATTTCAACCTTAGCCTTAAGGTTATCCTCTTCCCTTAGATGGTAAATACCACCACCCGGGTTTCCTGTAGGTCGTGACCTGTTTGTGCTATCAGTAGCACTAGGTCCAGTCCAAGTATGAGCTTTTTCAGCAAGTTCATTGAGGTACTCTATGGCCTCAACAGGATTTTTCTGTAAAAATTCTCCATTGCACATCATTTCCACGAATTGACGTTCCCTGGGCGTAAGCCCTTCATAAAAATAACTCACTAAGCGCCAATTCTCATATCCATGGTGGGGATACATACTCAGCAATTCTTTAAATCTTTCCCAAGACTGGTACAAAGTCTCACTATCCTTTTGTGCAAAGGTAGAAATTTGTCTTTTTAAAGCATTGGTCTTATGTTGGGGAAAGTATTTATTGAAAAACACTTGAGTCATCTCACTCCATGTTCCAATAGACCGTGGTCTTAGTGAGTACAACCAACTCTTAGCTTTATCTTTCAAAGAAAAAGAAAAGAACTTTAGTCTTACCATGTCGTCAGTGGTATTTTGACTGTGGAATTTTACAACTACTTCCTCAAATTCCCTAATATGAACATAGGGGTTTTCATTTTCTAGACCACGAAAAGTCAAAAGTAATTGTATCATTCCTATTTTGAAATCTACGTGACGAACATTAGGTGAGAACATAATACAGGATGGTGTGGCTGTTCATGCAGGATGAAGATAATCTTGGAGGGTTCTAACAGGTTGGTCCACGTGTTCACTCATCGCGTCAGAATTAGAAGAATTATCAAACAAGCGATTAGAAAAATTAAATTCTGAATCTGATTCTAGCACGGGTCTACTAGCAAACCGTCCAAAAGAATCTCTGTACCTGCGCATGCAAAGTAAAGAAAAGCGTAATACTGAAAAAACAATTATGAAAAGAAAAGTAAATTAAAATAAAGATGCAGAAAGCTAAAAAGAAAATGAACGAAGTTACCGCTCTTTTTTTTTTTCAAAATACTAAAAAAAAAACTACAAATTCTTCTACCGTCTCCCCGGCAACGGCGCCAAAATTTGATTACGCCCAAAGAATAATGCGGTCGTTTGCAGTATAGCTTTGGAGTGTCGATTCCACAGGGAGATGGATTGAGAAATTGAAGAACAGTAATGAAATTAACAAAAAGATTAAATGAGTGTGATAAGTAATTTTAGAGTGTGATGTAAATTAAAACTAAATGAGTAATTTGAAAAATATAAAAATGAGACGAAAAGTAGAGCGTAGGGAATTTCTTGTGTATTTATGGTATTCAAATTTATTCTTAATTCATTGATAACTCAATTAAGAATTCTATGTCCAAATTCATAATCGGAAAATATAACATTAATAACCAAAATTTAAATCACATGTAACTCTTTGAAAAATCATTCTTCGCGCTTAACTCTCACAAATTGTTATCGATATTGAGAAAATCCAACGACGACAACATACCTAAGAGGCGATATTGCAGCAGAGAATTAAATCAATAAAGATAATCAATTGCTCAAAACGTAATTATAGAACTAATTCACTCAATAGAAAAAGCATGACTGAATCCATAAACGAAATAGATTCTATAATTATTTGAAGACGAAAAAACATCACAAATAAATTGAGAATAATAGAACAAAAGAGTTTTAATATTTAAAGACCAAATACATGAATCAAAAATAAATTACAAATGCCATCACACACACAAGTTCATCCCTAACCCTCCTTGAGAATTTAGTTACACATTGAAAATATGCAACAAAAATTCTCCAAGGGATAATATGGAAGAGCCAACCATTATTTTCTTCTCTCTTCTTTGGTTTTTCTTTTCTTTTCTCAAGCTCTCAAAATAATGGCTCTTCCAAAGCATCCTCTCACACTAAGTATTGTCTTAGAACATACACACATTCCTTCTATTTATAAGCGTCCTTCATGCAAGTTGCCATGACAAAATCATCACAATTTCAACTTGTTTTGCCATGTGCCATTCTTGAATCCAAGTGATTTGTGAGTTGTCATTTTGATAATTTGTTTTCCCACCATACATGAGCTGGATTTTGCTTGTAGGTTGAGTGTTCCAATTTTGCTTCTTTATCCATTAGTTGTCTTGTATGACTTAATATCTTGTGGTCAAATAATTTGTCTACAAGAAACTTGAGTGCACTTCATCTTGCATATGAATTGATCATTGAATTTCCAAGTTGGTGTAGGAGTGCTTGCTGGAAAATATTATGATGACATTTGGATTTGATGCAAGTGGCTGAAAAATATCCAGGAACGTCAAGTGCAGGTGCGTCCACTTGATGGTCGATTTTGTCTTAGATTGAATGGATATCTCTTCACACATAAAGCATAAAAGTTATAGATATTTCTCTTACGGTTTTAGATCATCTTGAATCAGCACAATCGGAGATTTGATGAGAGAGTTATGCCCATATTACGAAAAGACGTCAGAACTGTCTAAAATTCTGCAATTATCTTCATTTGCTCCTAATGCCTCTATTTGTGACCTAAATCAAAATATAAGAATAATGAGTATATTTAGGTATCAAATAAGAATAAAGTATTAAACATTAAGAGAGGAAAATATGGCATTTTATATTCTCATCAATATATTAAATCATGCTTATATCTATCTCAAGATAAATGACCATTAATTTTAATAACATGAGTTATATCCATTATTTTCTCATTTCTTTTAGTATTTAAATAGAGTTTTTAGAGTGCATTTTTGTGCACTCATCAATGCTTCTAGCATCCATTTTCTTGTTTTTCACTCAATCATCATTCCCCTATCCTCTCATGTGTCCATCCAAGTGATTCCAAAGCCATGCTTGTTGGAATTTGAGCAAGGCATGACCGGCCAAGCTAGCTTTACTGAAAATCCATTTTGTTCTTCTTCCTAGTTTTTGTCATTTCAATCACCTACGCCTACACCATACCTCTCTTTACATCACCATACTCTCTTACACATGTACTTTATCCACTTACACACTCTTCCCCTTTGTCCTATCACTTATTGGTGGCCATACCCCATGAGATTCTCCAATGAACCCCACGGATTGCCTTCCACCGAAACCTCCTAGTTCCTTTCATCCATGCTTCTCCTCATGCCATTTTTCACTTCCCTACACACCATGATCTCAATTGGCAAGTCAAGGGATGGTGTCTTGTACCTCCAAGATTCCTTGGTAGGAAAAATCATTCCATTAGATCCTACACTCAATCCTACATGGCATGTATCCAACTACTAGTCAACCTCCACCAACTTAGATTTTCCTATAGGTGTTTGGATAATTTTCTAGGATTTTTCTTCAATTGACAAGTGTCTCTACTATGGGCTTGATGGGCCATGGGCTCATTCCATGGGCTTTTGGACTCACCATTGCTCTCTTGGCCCATTCACTTGATCCATTCTCCAAAGGTCCCATTCCTAAGTCCATCTCTTCAAAGCCTATTTTGTTATTTTACCAAATTCCACTAATCTTGTGTATTAACCCTTAATTAACTAATTAAATCAAGATGAAAATTTTTAGGGCTATTACATCCTCCCCCACTAATAAAAGATTTCGTCCTCGAAATCAATGCATGTGATGATATGAAGGATAATAATAAATTTTATCATACCTTGGGGAGTATTAGTAGTGGACTCTTCTGATGATGAATAAGTGGGTACTCCTTCTTCCTCGGTCACCGAGTCTTGAGAAAAATAAAATATAGCATCTAAATCCGAGTCGTAATACAGGTTCATCTTTAATTCATTCAATCTGTGCATTATTTCTTCTTCCGTTTCCACTCGGGGTATCCCCTCTACTCTCTGTCTTATGCGATCATTAGAGGTATCAGAATTTTCCAAAGGTTCTATGTTTGGTTCACTCACTTCACCCTGTACTATTCTACGCAATTGCTCTCTTTCTCCCTTCATCCAGGGGTTGGGGGGTTGTCGCTCTTCGCTCGGCGTAGCTCTACGGAATACGGGGTTCCCTCTAGGCCCTATATCCATCCGATGGGTACGATGTCTCTCACATCGCTCCAGGTGCCTAAGCCTCTGTACTCTCTCTCTTTCACGCCTTCTACTCAAAATTCTTCGTCTGACTTCTCTCCTCTCTCTTAATTGGGCTATAGTAGCTACTGACATGCGTGGGGTTCTTCTAGTTCTGGCCATAACCTGGTTAAATTTTATCAAAAAGTTACTTACAGTGCGATGAGGTAATCCAATGAATATAACACTCAAAACACCAATCAATTGTTTATACACTCAAACAAAGCAGTCAATCATTCACAACCAAAAACGCAGTCAAACGGAAATCAAATACACTAGAATTTTTCAAACAAATGAGGGTAGTTAGCCCTCATAGCATCTTCGCGTTCCCAAGTTGCTTCTTGAAATGCCGGGTTATTCCACAACACTTTTACTAAGGAGATTTTTCGATTCCTTAGTTCTTGTTCCTTGCGATCGGTAATCTGTGTCGGCCACTCTTCATAAGTTAAATTCAGGCGTAGTTCGATGGTACTCGGATCCATTACCGTCGCTGGTTTTTCGTCGAAACTCCTTTTTAATGACGACACATGAAACACGTTATGGACTCCTTGTAGGTTTACTGGCAGATTCAAACGATAAGCCACTGGTCCGACTCTTTCCAAAATTTCATATGGTCCAATGTAACGAGGACTTAATTTTCCTTTCTTGCCAAATCGGGCCACTCCCTTCATTGGCGAAATCTTAATATATACCCAGTCGCCAACTACAAACTCTAAGGGTCTTCTCCTTTGATCTGCGTAGCTCTTCTGCCTTCTTTGGGCAGTTTTCATCCTTTCCTGTATCAGCTCCACTTGAGTCTTAACTTCTTGCAAGTACTCAGGCTCTAGCACTTTGCTTTCACCGACTTCGTCCCAATATAAAGGAGATCTGCACTTTCTTCCATATAAGGCTTCGTACGATGCCATCTGGATAGTAGCTTGAAAGCTGTTGTTGTAAGCGAATTCAATTAAAGGCAAAAGACTCTCCCAATCGCCACTAGAGTCTAGCACACACGCTCGTAGCATGTCTTCTAAAGTCTGAATAGTCCGTTCTGTCTGACCATCAGTCTACGGATGATAGGCGCTGCTAAACTTCAAGTTGGATCCCATTCTCTTCTGTAGACTTTGCCAAAAGTGAGAGGTAAACCTTGGATCCCTATCTGAGACAATCATTTTTGGCACTCCGTGCAGAAGAACTATTTCTTTCACATAAATTCGAGACAATTTCTCCATTGAATCAGTATTTGCAATCGGTAGGAAGTGGGCACTCTTTCTAAATCTGTCCACTATTACCCATATTGTGTTCTTTCCCGCCGAGATTCTTGGGAATCCTATTACGAAATCCATTGAAATATCTTCCCATTTCCATTCTGGAATTGGAAGAGGTTGCAGCATTCCTGTGGGACGTTGATGTTCCGCTTTAACCATTTGACACACAGAACATTTTGCCACAAAAGCACCTACATCTTTCTTTATACCTTCCCACCAAAATCTTTCCTTTAGATCTCGATACATTTTGGTGCTTCCGGGATGGGCTGTATAAGGGGTGCAGTGTGCCTCCCTCATAAGCCTTTCCTTTAATTTTGAATTATCTGGTATCACTGCTCTCTTTCCGAAGTATAACGTTCCATCATCAGACACGGTAAAATGAGGTGATCCTTTTCCTTCGAGTAAATTTGTTCGGATCTTTTCCAGTTTGGTATCTTGCCGTTGTCCTTCCCGGATTTCATCTTCGATTAGGGAAATAATCTCTTGAACTGTTGCTAACGTCGTTGCTCTAGGCTGACTCTTAACCAACATACTTTACATAACTGCTAGCACTGGCGGTTCCTCCACTTGAGATTTTCGGCTTAAGGCATCTGCTACCACGTTAGCTTTTCCCGGGTGGTACTTGATCTCACATCGGAAATCGTTTATAGTCTCGATCCACCTTCTCTGTCTCATGTTTAGATTCTTCTGACTAAACAGATACTTTAAACTCTTATGGTTAGTGTATATCTCACATTCTTCCCTATACAAGTAGTGCCTCCAAATTTTCAGCGCAAACACTATTGCGGCCAATTCCAGGTCGTGGGTGGGGTAATTTCGCTCATGATCTTTAAGCTGTCGGGACGCGTAGGCAACTACTCGTCCTTCCTGCATTAGTACACATCCCAAACCCAACTTTGAGGCATCACTATATACTACATACGGTTTGTGAGGCTCGGGTAATGCCAACACTGGTGCAGAAGTCAATCTCCTCTTAAGCTCTTGAAAACTCTGCTCACACTGGTCATTCCAGACATATTTGGCATTCTTCTTTGTCAAAGCCGTTAGAGGACCAGATAATTTAGAAAACCCTTCAACGAATCTTCTGTAGTATCCTGCTAAGCCAAGAAAACTACGTATTTCGTGAACGGACGTTGGTTGAGGCCATTCAGTTACCGCCTCTATTTTTGCGGGGTCCACGGAAACTCCGTTGCTTGAAATTACATGGCCCAAAAACTTAACTTCGTGGAGCCGAAACTCACACTTACTAAGTTTGGTGTATAACTAATGTTCTTGTAAAATTTTCAGCACTGTCTTCAAATGCTCCTTATGTTCTTCATCATTTCGAGAGTATACCAGGATATCGTCAATGAATATCACGATGAAACTATCGAGGTACGGTCGAAAAATTCTATTCATCAGATCCATAAAGGCTGCTGGGGCGTTTGTCAGTCCAAAAGGCATGACTAAGAACTCGAAGTGTCCATAGCGAGTTCGGAAAGCAGTCTTGGGTACGTCTTGTTCCTTAATCCTAAGTTGATGGTACCCTGATCTGAGGTCTATCTTAGAGAATACTGTGGCTCCTTGCAGTTGGTCCAGCAAATTGTCTATCTGGGGTAGTGGGTACTTATTCTTAATAGTGACCTTATTGAGTCCTCGGTAATCGATGCACATTTGCATTGTCCCATCTTTCTTCTTCACAAACAAAACTGGGGCTCCCCACGGCGATGAACTAGGCTGTATAAATCCCTTTCCCAACAATTCCTCGATTTGAGTCTTCAATTCTTTCAATTCCGTCGGAGCCATCCGATACGGTGTCTTGTGAACTGGAGTTGTCGCAGGTTCAAGTTCAATTGCCAATTCAGTCTCACGTTCCGGGGGTAATCCTGGCAGATCATCTGAGAATACTTGGGGGAAGTCCTTTACTACCAGAATTTCTTCAACATTCTTGGTATCTCCGCCTGCTTTCAAGGTCATTATCAAAAATCCTTCAGCTCCACCTCTTAAACTTTTCGTCATTCTTTTCGCTGTCACTATAGAAGAAACATAGTGAACTGTTTCCCCTTCGTAGCGCAACTTCTCTTCTTCAGGTAGTTCGAACGTAATCTCCTTTTTACAACAGTCAATTTTGGCATAATACTTAGATAGCCAATCCATACCTAATATCACGTCAAATCCTAACAAATGGAAAACTATCAGATCAGCGTTAAACCTTACGCCAGCTATTTCTAACGGGCAGTTCCTCACTATTTGCTGACATCCAAATGTCTTCCCATCAAGGAGTGTCACCAACACTTTTCGAGTCAAAGGCTCTACTTCTAACTTACACCTCCATACGCAATCATAAGAAATAAAAGATCTCGTTGCGCCGGAGTCAAACAAAGCATACACCACATTACGCATCAATATAATTTCACCTATATATATAAAACTTCCTCATGGTTACTTTAAGAAAGTTGTCTATGCTTTAATTCTAGATAAAAATTTTAAGATCATTACCAGTAATAATGCCGGCGTTAATAGCGTCCTCCTCGTCCACATCTACTTCTCCCGGGGTAATTGCGTATACCTTGGACTTCACAGGGGCCTTTGCCTTTCCTCCAGGTACTGTCGTTCCGCCAAGGGCTGTCTGTCGGCAATCACGGATCAGGTGACCCACTTGACCACACCTGAAACAAGCTCCTGTTGCAGCGCGGCATTCTCCCTTATGTGGGCGTCCGCACGTCCTACATGGTGGAAGTGGAGTCATTCCTTTTGGCCCACCTACTTTACCCTTCCCCTTATCCAAGGGACGAGTACTTCTCCTTTTATCTATATCTTTTCCCGAAGAATACGTAAAATTTCTTTTCTTGTAAGTCTGGGCTTGATTGATCAGACTTCTCTGCTTGGCTTTAGCAATGGCCGTCACATTCACCAACTCTTGAAAATTTTCGATTCGCAAACAAGCCACTTGATTGCGAATCCTTGGCTGCAATCCATCTTGAAATTTCTTCGCTCGCATCTTTTCCGTTATCACCAAATGCGGGGCGAATCGTGTCAGTTCCATAAATTTAGCGGCATACTAGTCCACCGTCATGCTTCCTTGTACTAGCGTGGCGAACTCTATCGCCTTCTGCTGTTTAATCGACTTCGGAAAGAATCAATTGTCAAACTTGGTCTTGAACCTATCCCAGGTGAGGACTACATTCTCTCCCAGTTCTTGTCTCAGTAACCTTCTCTTTGTGTCCCACCATAGTCCGGCCTCCCCTTGTAATAGGTGACCAACATATTGCACTTTTTGCGCCTCCGTGCACCCACTGATCTCGAAGGTGCGTTCTAAGTCCATAATCCATCGGTCGGCCTTCATAGCTCCTTCAGTCCCCATAAAATTCGGGTACCGATACACCAGAAATTTTTCTTATGAGCATCCTGCCGTCCCTCCATTGACGCTCGGGTGACATCGGCTCTGCTCCATTTGGTGCTTCACTAATTCCATCATCTGACGAATAGCTTCCGCTATCGCTTGTCCGCCATCTAACGGGGTATTCGGGGTCTCCCTTCCTCCGGTCTGAGGTGGCGAAATTAGTGGCGCATTTCCTACGGTCGGCATTGGACTAAAAACATTAACTCTCGGTAATGGTTCGGGTCTTGGAGTAGGGGCACATCGTCGCCCTCATGCCATTCTTCCCTGAAAAGTACATAATCTTCGTATGAGTTACTTTAACTCCTGTGCTCCGACCCTGGTAACTCATCACATCATACCTGTATACCACCACTAACTCCAATCCATTATCAAAAGATTCCGACCTAAGTCTAAAGAATCATAGCCTACACCATGTGATTCTTTCTCTTAGGACTTGTGGTTTCTTACCCAGAGACTTAACTGCTCTGATGCCACCGCTGTCGGCACCCCAGCTTGCGCTTGGGTTCGTACGCAAATTGCGACGCTGGGGATGAACGTCACAAGGAAGTCATCCCTTATCTTTACGTGTGAGAGCCTTATGTTATTACATATACAGGTATTTTTTTTTTTTTCATATCGCAGCGGAAAAAGGTCAAGCCATAAATAAACGACAAAACGTTACGCTTGTCGCACATCACATGGTTAACGAAATAAACCCAAATTAAACATCACATTCATATACATATATCACCAATGTAAACAGTTTTATACAAAATACATCAGTGAATACAAAATAAAGGTGTTGCTGATCCACTTCTCCCTCCACCAACCATACTAATAGGCAGGTTCTTCTTTTATCTTCTTAAAGTCCGGGCCATAATGAAGGCTGTCCAGACTCAGTCCTGGACCTACGTCGCACATCATCCCAGAGGATGACGTAAACAGGCGTCCCATGTGGAGGAGCCCGCCAACTCCTAGCACCAAACAGCACCCCGTAGGGCGTAGGTCGTCAAAAAAATACGTCGCCATAGGAAGCAACTCTGCAGCCGACTGACCCAATAGGTCTAGGGTCACTGGCCCGGCAGTCTCAGCCTTAGTCGGGCCCATGAGGGTTCGACCCATCTTCTCGAGAGTCGTAATCCGAGGATCCATCATGTCCTGCAATAACTTCTATCGTTCCCAAGGGAGTGATAGTTATAGTAGAGATAATAAAAGGGGGTGATATTTCGGGAGAAATATCAGCAAGTACACTAGCACTTAAACCAGAACATTTCAAATATACAGATAAGTGAACAAAACATTCTTAACTAATGCACATGCAATGAATGACTGACTCATGGACATGCTCATGAAAACTTTTAAACAGACTCGTTTCTTTCAGACTTCTTTTCATAAAACCTTCATGCATACTTCTTCTTTCAAAAACTTCTTTTCATATCATCATTACTTTTCAAAACATTTCTTTAAAACATTTCATATCTTTCATTCTTTCTTAGGCGCCACTTATCTTGAACAGATCTTTCATATGGCTCGAAAGCCCTTCTTGTCATGACTTTCACTTAACATGTATGGGACACAACACGGTTCCCCTAGCACCGCGTGTTCCCTGCTGGTTACCGCATCACCTTAAAGTGAGCGTCATATAACTTTAAGACGGCAGGTCCTTCCACCATATCCGTCCTTGGGCACTGATTACGTCCAAAGAATAATGCGGTCGTTTGCAGTATAGCTTTGGGGTGTCGATTCCACAGGGAGATGGATTGAGAAATTGAAGAACAGTAACGAAATTAACAAAAAGATTTAGATGAGTGCGAAAAGTAAAGCATCGGGAATCCTTTGTATATAATTGGTATTTTAATTATTTTCGATTCATTAATAACTCAATTGAAAATTCTATGTCCAAATTTTCAATCGGAAAATAAAACATTAATAACCAAATTTAAATCAAATGTAATCTTTCAAAAAATCATTCGTCACAATATAAGAACAGGAATTGTTATCGATATTAAAGAAATTCAACGTCGACAATATACTCGTAGAGCAATATTGCAGCAGAGAATTAAATTAAAATAGATAACCAATTGAACCAAACATAATCAAAGGATTATTGCATTTAATAGAAAAAGCATGACTGAATCTATAAATGAAATAAATTCTAAGATTATTTGGTGATGATTACGCCCAAAGAATAACGCGGTCGTTTGCAGTATAGCTTTGGGGTGTCGA